>CM076575.1:20142424-20570543 GCA_034641835.2 Pinus albicaulis
TTAGATACATTAGCTGGAAAAAAGTACTTCTCATTCCTAGATGGGTTTAGTGGTTACAATCAAATCCAAGTAGCACTTGAAGATCAAGACAAAACCACATTTACCTGTCCTTGGGGTACCTATGCTTACCGAGTATTGCCATTTGGATTATGCAATGCACCTGCAACATTCCAAAGGGCAGTATTAGGAATTTTTTTAGATCTAATACATGATTGTGTAGAGGTGTACATGGATGATTTCACAGTTTATGGAAACTCATTTGAAGAAGCTTTAGACAACTTGGAAAAAGTTTTAAAAAGATGTCAAGAAGCAAATCTTTCACTTAGTCATGAAAAATGTTTTATGATGTTTACTGAAGGTATTGTTTTAGGGCACCACATTTCAGGGGATGGGATTAGAGTTGATGAGGCAAAAGTTGAAGTCATTTCTAACCTATCCATTCCAAGTTGTCAAAGAGATGTTATAAGTTTTCTAGGATTTACAGGGTATTATCGGAGATTTATAGAAAACTTTACCAAGATAGCATCTCCACTCTTCAAATTACTCACCAAAGATTATGAATTCAAGTGGACTTCTGATTGCCAGTTAGCTTTTGAAACCCTGAAAACCAAAATTTCTGAAGCACCTATATTAAGGGGACCTAACTGGAAGTTACCTTTTCATATCTCGACAGATGCTTCCGATACAGCTCTAGGAGCAGTATTGGGACAAGAAGATTTAATTCCCTATGCCATCTATTATATCAGTAAAAATTTGACTCCTGCAGAGTTAAACTATACTGTAACTGAAAAAGAGTTTTTAGCCGTTGTTCATGCCATAAACAAATTTAGACACTATATAACAGGCTATGAAACTTTTGTTCACACTGATCATTCTGCAATTAGATACTTAATGAACAAATCAATTACTAATGGCAGATTCATAAGATGGTTATTGCTTTTACAAGAATTCAACATTACCATTCTAGATAGGCCTGGAAAACAAAACACAGTAGCTGATTTCCTATCTAGACTCCAAAACATCAAAGATGACACTCCAGTTGAAGATCAATTTCCTGATGAATATCTTTTTGCAATTTCTACCCAAACTCCTTGGTTTGCTGACATTGCTAATTATTTAGTTTCAGGGAAATTTCCTTCAATAATGAATGCAAGAGACAAAAGAAAGATCATTTATGACAGTGCTAAATATTCATGGGTTGCTAATGAGTTATACAAAATAGGTCCAAATTTTATCATTAGGAGATGTGTTCGGGAAGATGAGATGCCTGAGATCCTCAAGGCATGTCATGATGAACCTTGTGGCGGACACTTTGCTGATAAAAGGACAACTTATAAGGTCCTTCATTTAGGATACTATTGGCCATCCCTTTTTAAAAATGCTAAAGAGTATGTCAAAAGGTGTGACAGTTGCCAAAGGGTAGGGAAACCTTCTCCTTCAGGTGAGATGCCATTGCAGCCTCAGGTACATATTGAACCTTTTGAAAAATGGGCTTTAGATTTTGTAGGACCTATTAGTCCTCCATCAAGACAAAAGAAATATATATTAGCTGCACTGATTATGTTACCAAATGGGTAGAGGCCAAGCCATTACTTTCTGCTATTGAAGCATCTGTAGTTAATTTTCTTTTTGAGGACATTTTTACTCGTTTTGGTTTCCCAAGGGAAATTGTTACAGATCAAGGAGCTCAATTCACATCAAGTCTAGTGGAAAAAATGATGAAGAGGTACAAAATCAGACAAATAAAATCTACTCCCTATCATCCACAAGCAAATGCTCAAGTGGAATCTACTAATAAGGTCATTGAAGGGATCCTAACAAATACTATTCATTTACGTAGAAGAGATTGAGCAGACAGGCTTCCTGAAGCTTTGTAGGCCTATAGAACTACATGGAGAAGGACAACAGGTCATACTCCCTATGAACTTGTTTATGGAAAACAAGTTCTTTTTCCCATAGAGTTTCAGATTCAAACTTTCAAAATGGAAGTTCAACTAGGACTTGATCTAATGGAAGCACAAAAGCACATATTGGAGCAGATTAATGAATTGGATGAGATCAGATAAGATGCAGTTCAAAAACAAGTATAGTCAAGCAGCAAAGGACTAGATGGCATGATAAGTATATCAAGGAAAAGAAGTTCAAAGAAGGTGATTTGGCTCTCTTGTTTGATTCAAAGTTCAAATATTTTCAAGGTAAATTCCAAACACATTGGCTTGGGCCATATGAAATTGTGAAATTTTTTGACAATGTAGCAATAAAAATTAGGACAATAGATGAAGAAGAGGTCACTTTTCTTGTGAACAGTCATATATTGAAGCTGTATCACAAGCCACTTTCAAGAGAAGAATTTGTCAAGAGATTCCAGGAAAACATTGATGTGAAGTTAATGAAGAAGAATTTTTCTTCTTCATCAACTTAATTGAATTTTCTGAAGTCAGATATTTAAAATATATATATAATAAAGTATAAACATGAAAACTAATCACTGATTAGCATGTTTATACAGAAAATATAGAGTGAAAATCAGAATCTTTCTGACACTTTAGATTTTCAAATTTATTTTTTCTGTAAGTAGCTATTACAAAATCATAAGTGAAAAACCATATTTTACTTATGATCCATTTCACTCCATTCATCCATACTCCATTTCATTCCATTCATCCATACTTCATTCATTTCACTCCATGGTCCACCTCATTTCCATCTCAGATTTTTAAGTTTTATCTTTTTCTGCAATTGAATAATACAAATCATAAGTTGTAGGCTACTTTTCATACTTCACTCCACTTCATAGTTGTGATCCATTTCATTCCATTATTCACTTCATTCATACTCCATTACACCATATTTCATGATCAATTTTAACTCATTTCATACAGCATTCCATTCATGCTTCAAACCATCCCATTTCATGTTTCAAGGCTTCTACAGGTATATTATGCAGTCAGTTAGACATTCTGCAGCCAGTCATACATTCTGCAGCCAGCCAGACATTCTGCAGCCAGAGATCCTGAAGGAACTGTCCAGTAATCATTTGATCAACATCAAATTGATCCTGCATATCTATGACAACAAGAAAAATCAAGGGAGTTATGAGCACTGAAGATCAATGATTTTTAAAGGAGGATAGAGCATATGAAAATCACAAAAATCAAAGGAAAGGAAAAGGTAAATTTATGAAATTATTATAATGACAGATCATGAATGTTATAGCATAGCTAAGTCATGTATAATTCAAAAAGTTATTTTTATTAGTCGTGTTGATCATGCCTATCAAACCTATCATAAAAACTTTAGACAAAATCCCTTCTATTCCGCCATTCCAAATCATCATTTAAAACTTAACGGTTAAGTACTGAAGTGACCTAATCAGTCACGTCACTAGCCCGAAGCATTTAGTGATGATTTTGAAATTTACACGAGAATTTTTCCGCGATATTTTCTTCTGTGATAGTTCTCAACTCATTAATTCGTGTGCACCACCCTCACCTCACTATACTCATTTCATAACCACTCCATATCATTCTTTTTCGTAGCTAACTCTTAGCCATTCTGGTCTGTAAAAATAAAGGGAAACATCTTTGAGGTAAAAACGACTCTTTAACAGCCATTTTCACCATGAGCAGAGGAGTAGTAATTTGAAGGTTGAGAAAGGAAGCTATGGGTCTCATAGTAAGGTCCGAGCCAGTCAGAACCAAGTACTCGGAGGGTTACCCACAGATTAGAGAAATTCTTTAGCAGGCTGAGTGGTTGCAATGTTTGGAAAAATTCAATGGTTTTCATAAAGAGGTAACTAAAACATTTGCACGGTACTTCATTGGAACAGAAGTCGAAATAGGAGATGTTAAATTCACTATTACAGAAGCTTTCATTGCAGAAGCAACAAAATTACCCAGGCAAGGAGAAAGGTGGTTCAAAAATAGGGAATTTCATAATGAGGCATGGAGGAAAATGCTCAAATCACCAGGTATGGATGTTTCCATTTTTAAGAAAGGTATTCCTAGCTCAGCATTGAAGAACAAGTGGAGGAATATGTTGCTCATTTTGCAAAAAATTATAACTTGTGAAGGAATATTTGGTACCTTGTATATTTATCATATTTGGCTAATGATGCATTTCTTAGATGAAGAAATCAATTTTCTCTTTTTCTTACTTCATAGCTTAAAGAGAATGGCCTAAAATGTTCAAAAGAGAGTTCAATTTCTTGAAACCACCTTGTATCACCATGGTTTAGTCAAAATCCTAATTGAACATCATTTGAGAAAAATGGGAGATAATTGGGATGAGTTTCTAGTGAGGAATCACTTTGAAGAACCCAAGGAATCTCCATCTGAAGGCAAACCTACAAAAAGAAGCAGGAGAAGGGAAATTTCCAAAGTTGTTGAAATTAAAACTGGTAAGGCCATACAATAGGAGATTGAATAGATAATTTCTGAGAAATTGGTTGAAATTAAGAAGCAGCTTAAGAAGGAGAGGATAATAAGAAAATATGCCAAGGACAGAGGAGAAGGGCCATCTCAACCAAGACGAAGCCACAAACTTGGAGGTATATTGAAGAAAACAGAGGTGAGAAAAATGGGAATCATAAACATTGAGGATGAAGAAACTCCAGAAGTAGACCCAACACAACAAAAAATTTACAATTATGTTGAGTCATTGGAGAAGAGAGATTCAGAAAGTAGAGACAGAACTCCTAGCCTACCAGAATCTGCAATTGATATGCTAATAAGAGATAAATATGAGTTATAAGTACTCAATAGGCATATCAAGAATGAGAATGAAATTTTAAGGGAGCAGGTTAAGCTGAAAGGTGATATGAATACAAATCTATCTCTATAAATGAAAAAGTTGTACAAGGCCAGTGAGAATTTGAAGAAGAAAAACAAAAATTTAAGCAGGGCACTTACAAATTTGAGATTCAAGTTGATCATAAGGAAGCCCAGGAGGCCATTGACTGTCAGGAAAAGTAGAAAAATGGGCCTAGATGTCCTAGCAGAGGTCTCATATTACATGGATTAGTTGCATGAGGACATGCAAAAGCCTTGCAGTGGGGGTATGTTGAGCCCCAAAGATGTCCTTTGCTTTCACCACATTTCCCTTCATTTCCTTTGTCCCTTATCAATTACAGGCTTAAATTATCAATAGGATTGATTAAAATTACTTTAGGAATGTATCCAATGACTGACTCGCTATGTTTTCGTGGTTTTGTTGTTGTAGTAATTTTTGACTAGACTCAGCTACAGAATACAGTCATTCTGTAGCTAGTTGCCTATTTTGCAGTTGTCTTCATGTTTACACAGGTTCCAGGTATCACTTCAAGGGAAAACATATATGGGTGAAATCCACAACACTCCCCCATCATTTTTTGCTCTCCACGAAGTCTGAGTTAGAATCTCCAAACGGTTATGCACGTGGAAGAGATCAAAACTAAGAAGTAGTTTCCTACCAGGACACAGACTCTACAGATGTCTGCAGTAAAGTAAGAAGCCTTCATAAGAGTTTTAATTTGATTTGAATTAGGAAAAACACTTATCCCTATTTCCTCTCAAGGGAAGTTATGTAATTTCATTATAAAAATGACTCGGGAGACCGAGAGATAGCTAGCTTAGATTGTTGTTTTGTTGTTAGATCTCAAAAGACCGTAATACTCTGTTTTTGAAGCGTTTTCCTTTAATGAAAGAAGAACTACTTTAATACATGATCTGAGGAAATCTTGAGGAGATGTGTGTGCTAATCCGGTGGTAGAGGGCCCCTACTGCCCGAGAAGCTTTGTGCATATTGTTTAGATAAGTAACGTTAGCCTTGTTTCATTCCTAATTTAAGTAGTTCTCTGAACTTTACGTTTTATGCTCATTTACATCAATTGTTACAGCTAGTCTTGCTCTTATGAATTATTCCAAAATATCACTAACACTGAATGAGACATAGCTGTGGTGTTTTAGAGTTTAGTTGTGTTTTTTCTGAACTTTATGTTTTTGTTCTCACTCACATCACATGTTATAGCCAGTCTTGTTCTATGAATTGTTCCAAAATACCACTAACACCGAATGAGATATAGTTGTAGTATTTCAATGATTAGTTGCATTTTAGTTTAGTTGTAAAACTTCGGAG
The DNA here is from genome assembly GCA_034641835.2 of Pinus albicaulis. Lineage (NCBI taxonomy): Eukaryota > Viridiplantae > Streptophyta > Pinopsida > Pinales > Pinaceae > Pinus > Pinus albicaulis. The sequence goes on from CM076575.1 coordinate 20,148,539, forward strand.
GTTAATGGCACTCTAGTTCAATTCTGTTCACTGTATTTCAAGTTAATTGTTTGCATTCTAGTTCCGTTCTATTCATTGCATTTCTAGTTTTGTTAGTTAGTTGTATTCTAGTTTTGTTAAACTTAACGGCCTTCATTATTTACAAACCATTCTTGTTCTTAATTTCTATTAATACATCATCATCATAGGAACAAGAATTGGCAATGTCATTTTGAAGTCTTGACTGTTCTACAATTTCTCATAATTTCACAAACTGTCTCTTTTCCAAAGCTATTCCAAAAGATTTCTAACTCTTGAATGAAGCTTAAAAGTGATATTTTGAGTTGTAGAATGGATTAATTTCAGTGTCATAGGTTAATTTAGAGTATAATTCCTCACTATGTTACAGACTATCTTTTCCAAATGTGTTCCAACAAATTTCTAGCCATGGATGAGATTTTCTCTGTGATATTGTAGATTGTTGTTTACTTAGAAGAACCTCATTGCATTAAACTTATCATTTTTCCAAGTTATTCCAACATATTTCTAATGAATGAATTGGACTGAGTTCATGTTATGAGTTATTGAGTTCATGCTATGAGTTATTTTTCTTGTTAAAGTTTTGCATTTTCTGTTCTCAAGTGCCATACATAGTGTAGAATAGGTTTTACTCTATTTTAGTGTGACCAACAACTTCTCTTTACCAATATTCAGTTCTTTTCCTCTTAGAATAAAAACACAAAACCAAAAACATTGAAATAAAACACTAAACACAACGTAGTGAGAAACAGATACCTAGGCACATATAGTGCACCTCACTTCAACAGTTTACTAGCCCTAGTTGACAATTTATGACATCAATTTAGGAACACTAAGTTGAGCAGACACCTTGGTGCTTGCATACATCAATGGAAAGTGTCCTCCCTCTCAGTGATAGGTTTGCATCATTAACCTTTGACCGAAAGACTTTATGTGGTGTTCGACATCAACTCATTGAATCACACCATACAGATTGTATTGTAGTACCTTGAGATCCATTTACATCATCAGTGGTTTCTCTCGTGTCTGTTAACGACTTACATCATCGCCCAGTAATCAGATGGTGTCTACCATGTTTGACGTCAGCTCATTGATTCACATGGTTAGACTTGTACATTGGTTGGTCGTGTGAATGAGATAGAAGACCCCAGATCTAGTTTCATCCATCCAAGCTGTGATTTTGGGAGTTATACAAAGATCACAATGTATAATGGCTATGATAATATAGATAGTCATCCATTCATGGGTCTACCATTTGCATATGTGGACGCATATTTTTATCACTGTACATGTTATTTTTTCATATTTTATAAGAATTGGTATGCCTCCCTCAACAAAGAGATTTCATGACCTAAATTTATTGTAACAGATGAATCTCATCGGTTGTTCTTGATCCCGAATTTTCACAAGGTAAAGAACTTTAGTCATCAACCATCATTTATGACTTTTCGCTTTAGGGGGGCATTCTTTTATAGGCCATTTTGTCACATACAGTCATTAGACCTCCTAATGGGATCAATCAACAGTCTATTACCCCTTGTCAACATCATTGCACAAAGCCCTAAGTGAACATCCTGCATTTCCCATAATTTCTGCCTAAGCCAGTTTTAGCACCAATGCTCCCTGGCCTTCCTCTGGACAGTGTTCACCTACAGGTTGTATCATTATGGCTAGTGCTAATCACCTATAGGTTTCTCCCCTTTTCACCTGCGTTGGTTCTAGAAATTCGGGAAAAAGAGAGAATTTCTGGAAGCTTACTCTTCTAGAAGCTTCCAAAATTTTTAACAACCATTTACCTTGGAGTAAAATTAATAACCTAGCTAGTGTTTTCCATTTTAGCAATCTAAAACATGGATATATATTTTTAGCAATTTGAAACCTGGATTTACTTATATAGGGGTAGCTTGGCTTGGTTTGTCTTCAATACCCTACTTTTTTGTGACCTCTATTTGAATGAGTAACATATTCATATCTAGTCTAAGTGCATATAAACCTATTTATGAGTATATATTTTCATATCCAGAGTCGCCATGTTGTTCTATGTGAGAAGATCTATCTTTTATAACTAAAGTCTCGGGAAAACCATTCCATATACAGATCTCTATAGCATTTATCTCTATTTGTAGATGTCATGAAATCCATAGTTACATGACTTCATTTTCATTGTGAATTCAAGAAAATCCTATTTTTTATAAGAAGATGATCACTAATATCCCTTACATTACAGAGCATAAGTTAACATAGTTATTAAATTGGGTTTAATCAAATTTCTGGCATAAGAGAATAGTAAATGCATGTCTTATATTTATTTATATTTATCAATATGAAGCTTTCTTTTCCCCTTGTCTTCCTGTGCCTTGGCAGACTCTTCAGTTGGTGAAATATTTTTGACAGAATAGGGCGATGTTATTCTTATAAAGAAGATTAGTAATATGATCAAGTTTTTTCTTCATGCACTTATGTTCATCATGCCTGAGCTTGTTGCAATATACACACTTTACCTTCTCATACTTGGGATTTTCATCTTTTGAATAAGAGGTCTCATTAGCATATTCACATTTATGCTCCTTGTCCTTTTTTCCAATTCCACCAATTCCACACAGTTCAGCTACAAAACGATTTCAATTTGGTGAAGAAATCTTGGATAGTTTCAAATTTTCTCGGCCTCAAGCTGATGAGATCATTTCCCAGTCAGTTGATGACCTCTTAACACATCGTACTTTCCAAATATTCCTTCTAGCATGGTCCAAAATTCATTGGGTTAACTTGTAGATTCAATGTGGAAAAGGAGATTGGGAGATACAAAAAGACACAACAATCCATATCCTTCGTCACATCTATTGAACCGCTTCAACTTTTTAGCATCAACTATGGGTTCAACTTCAGTTCCCATTGTTCTTTTTGAACAAGCCTTTTCTCTTTAGATTCAATTTTGAATCACAGTAATTTCATGGTGCAAGGAGGAGAATCTAAGTCTAATCCATTGTTGTAGAATTAAACTATTGTTGGATCCGTAGCAAAGTGAAAATTGTTGTAGAAAAAAGGTCCATAGTAGAATGGAGGAACACTTTCAAGGCTTACAATACAACAATTATCACAAAAAATTGTTGTGCAACAGCACTCAGGAAGCATTCATTAAGACCAACCTAAGCCTAGGTCAAGATGTGGCGAAGTGTCTTACTTTCAATATAATAAGAGGCCTATATTTTCCACCATGTAAGCTTGCTTCTATGACTTGCTCTTACATCGAGCATGGGCCATTTGATATTCTATTTCAACATACATATCTACATAGTTGGCTTTCTCCGAATTTAGATAGTAAAACCATATATGTCATTTGATGTATATCTAATTCAAGTTTGATGTATTTCTAATAGCGATAACATATCGTGTTAAGACTTGCAAAATAAAAATAACTTCCCTCTTCTGAATCTGAAATATGGTATGATATATGTTTATGTTGATTGATGCTTGATGTATATCTAAGAATATTATATATATTTTTGCTTATTCAAGTGAAAAACCATAAGCATCAGTAGAATAAGCACCATAAAAACCATTAGTGGTTTAATTGGTGGTTTGATGTGTGAAAGATGTATGAGCAATGGCATATGCATACCCAGGAACATAGGAAGAGCTTGTTGATTAATAACCCAGTACCACTAATGGTAGGATCAGAAGCATAAGTAGTTTTAGTTGAACCAGTTGATCCAACTACAGAGCCATCTAAGCCAAACCATGTAGCTCTTGTTTATCTAGCAGCAGTAGAGGAATAGGTAGGATAAGCACCATAAGTATAGGTATATATAGAAGCAGTAGATTATATTTTTGAAGCACGCATAGGGAAATGGAAATATCCAGTTGCTTACCCAAAATAATATTACCTAGCAACAAACCTTACAGAGCTAGATTTTGACTTTCAAAAGCTACATCTTGGTACTGATTTTAGAGATCGAGATTATTTTGACCTTAGTCATCATAGTGAAGAGTCTAATGATCATAATATTTTTTCAGTTCCAGAACCTACAGATCTAGAGCAAGTAATAGAGGTATTTGATTCACAATTTTCAATTCTAGCAGCCAAGTCAGCATAAGAAGCACCAGTAGCACAAGTAGCATATCCAGTAGAAAAAGCAGGTGTTTAAGGACCACAACTAGTGACATATTAAGACCTTCGTCAGTAAGATGAAGAGTTCGAGCCTCGAAACCAAGATATTATTAGAGAACGGGATCCTTATCCATCACCAGCAACATAGCCTATGTTAGGGTCCCATGATTTGGCAGATTGGTAGACCAAATGACAGGGTAACATGGAACCAGTCTTTGGAGTCCTAGGACCTAGCCTTCCTAGACTCAGAGAGGGATCTCTCTATTGGGTGCAAAGGATGTGTTCTTTTTGCTTTAGGGTTTTGATTTTAGGCTAGTTGTTAAGTGTAGAGTTTGTTGATTGTTTTGGTTGGGTAAGATGGTCAAGTGGAATAGGTGGAGTGAGATTATTTCAAAGCCATTGGGCTATGGAGTCAATGAAATTCATGAGTGTCTCAATGATGAAATTGAGTGTGTTGTAGGGCCAATTTAGCAAGGTTAATGGATCCTTCAGGTAATGTGTGAGGTGGATCAAACATCAAGTTTGGAAAAAACAAAGAGGTCTTAAATATAGATAGTTAAAAGCTACAACTCATGAGGTAGGTAAAACCATTAAGCTCAATGAACAATACTTAAACTGATAAATATCCAAGATAAACATTCCAGTGAAACATAGAAAGCATAAGAGCTTCTAACTTTAGTAAATTCACCTTCATAATTTGGGAAAACATATAAGATAACAAAAATAACTCAATTTATGAAGAGGGAACTCCTAAACATCATAAATTAGGCTATAAAAAACTCTGAAACAAGTTGGTAGACATGGACAAAGGGAAAGATCAAACGAGACCTCTTTGACTTAACCTATCAAATAATATTCCAAAGAGAGGTTTCAAGATAGAGTTTGGACAGCTTCAAGTAAACAGGGCATACCGTGAATCATACTTGTAAACTAGCATACTAATCCATATATGAAACAAAACAAGTTTAGGTGGACCTAAGGAGCAATCAAGAATTCCTTGAGATGACCAAATAGAGGAAAACATCAAGGCTATAACAAACAGGAGGACTGAGGTGCCTCAAAGAGCATGTCTCAACCTATACTTTTCTGATTTATAGCAACCAAGAAGGATGAAACATAATGATAACAAGAAAACATAAACAAATTAAGAAGACATCACCATTCACCAAGCTAAGGAATCCTGCAAACAAGCTTCTCCATCATCAATCCAAGCAAGCCATTCATCAACTTCACAAAACCAATTTCTTCTCCAAGCTCATAGAAACCATGTATTGCTCTCCAAGTTCATCAAAATCCAACAAAATACATGAGGGCCTCATGCTCTATTTATGGAGCAAAGGAGGACTAAAACCCTAAATATGGTAGGAAAATGTTAAATTCAACCATAAATGTCATTTATGGCCAAGAGACCATGCAAGGCCCAAGGCACATAATATCCTAAGAAATAAATGCCAAAATAACTATTTGCACCTAATTCTAGAGTGTTTTGCCTCAAAAAGCTCAAAAATATCAATTTTCAATAAATGAGTGTGTTTTGTTGACTTTTGGTACAAAACACACTTAGACAATCTCTGTGCGCAGCGCCACTTCAGCAAAAAATAGGGTCTTTTGTGACTAAGTTTTGGACCCCTTTCCCGATGCTAGATTTGGCTCTGTGATGGCTCGTTGGAAATTCTTATGAGTCTAATTTCCATAAAGGCTTGATTTTTCCTAAATGAGTGCCATTTTCCTGCCCAAAAATCCATTCTCCCAACACTGCTTTGTGCGCAGCACCTTGCCTGAAAATGAGGCAGAATGGTCAAAATTTTAGTGTTTTTTGACCTTTTGGGGGGTCAAAACTACTCCAAATGATCTGAAATTTTGTGAGAAGACTACTGATGATGTGAGGAATCCAAAAATGTAATTTTTTCAAGCTGAGGATGCACCAAATTTGTGCGTAGCACCAAGGGTTCTGCGCACAGAGGCCTCAAAATTTCAAAAACACAAAATTTTGTTCAATTTGGACCAAAATTTGTGGAGAGGTCCCTCAAGAGGTCTTGAACACCTGTTGAGAAGCCTCAGTCAAAAATACAAGGCTATCATGCCTTTTTGCCTCCTTTAGGTTTTTTATCTCCATTAGGGCCTCCTTCAGTTTGGCACAAGCAAGCTTGTTTTTCTTTGCATAGTGCTTGGCCATTTTCTTCTAGAGAGAAAGGCCCCTTTTCACCTTCTTGAAGTGCTTGTGATCATTCTTGCAATACTGAATGACCTGCTATGCCATCTCAAAATCTCTTTCCCACTCCTTAAGTTGTGCATCTTTGGTTAAGAGTAGAAATCTGGTGGTCATCTCCTTGTCCTCATTGTCACTATCTAGATTAATGAATTGAGGCTCTTGATTAGTCTTCTTGATTCTCTTACTTTTCCTCACCTCTACCTGCTTCTCACCCCTTTCCATATTTTCCTTGCCCATGTCCAATGGTTTGATAGTTGGAGAGGAGATGGCCATTTTCCTTTTTGAGGCAGAAAACACATCTCTCTTTCCTCTGTGGTATGTGCATGTGAGAGGAGTGATGATGGTTTTGGTAGTGTCCTTATCTTGGCTGTGACCCTTGGTGTTGTCCTCGGCTCCTTTATCTTTACTGTGGTCCCCATCAATCACCTCATGCTCTGTTTGATCACTATTGTCCTAACCTTCAGCATCATTATCATCTTTATTCTCCTCACTGCCTTCTATACTGCCACTTTGGCCTTCAAATTGATCATCAGCTCCTATACTTGCCTCACTTTGGTTCTGTCCATCATAAAGGTCCTTTTCTTCATCATCTTCTGGGCTATATTCACTTCCATTATCATTAGGAGGCTGATTTGTGCCATGACAGTCATGACAACTATCATGACTGTCATGACTATTACTTTTGTTGTCTGTTTTCTCAATGACTGTCCTATCAGTGTCATTTCCTTGGTCATTGCCTGCCTCTTCAAACTTTGTTTCAGCTTCATAATTTCCTTGTTCTTGATCTTCTATTTCCTCATCATCTTCCTCTGTTTCTTCATTTTCATCATCTTCATCCATATTGTCACTGTTTGCACTATGACTAGGCTCATTGTCATGCTTATGTACATTTTTCTCTTGACTGTCATGTTCACTTTCTTATTGACTGTCACCCTCATCATTGTCTTCACTATCTTCTTGGTCTTCATCTTGCTCATCAGCACCACCTTTTTCTGTACTTGGGAGTGATTCATTGGTATCACTACCATCACTGTCTTTCTCCAAGTGTTCATTGTTTTTGTCTTTATGACTTCCATGTTCATCTCCCTCCTCCTTGTCATCATCATCCTCCTGCTCTTCCTCATTAAACTTTGTATCTGCCCCACTATTTTCATCACTTCCAACATCATCTTCTTGTTCCTCATTGCTACTGTCACCCCCTTGTTCCTCATTAAACTCTGTCTTTGACCTACTAATCTCTTCATTTCCACTGTCATCTGCTTGTTCCTCATTATCACTGTCATCATCTTCATTGATGCATCAAGAGAAGAGGAAAGAGGTAGGTTTCCTTGTGGAGAAGGCATAGGTGGAGGTGATTGAGGAGTGGAGGTAAGTGAGTGTGAAGTGGAAGGCAACTTTTGTTGAATGAAGGCTTGGGGATTTGCAAATATATCATGTGAGATGAAAACTTCCCAAGGGATTCCCTGCTGCTCTAGCTGGTGCAAAATAATCATCTTAACCAAGGAGTGGTGAAAAAGGCTTTGCATTTGGTGGGCATATCTCCTTTTCTTGACTACTGAAGCCATTTTGTCAATGCTCCGGTAGAGATAGTATGGTAGGTTTAGCAATTTAACCCTGGTGAAGTGCATTAGCAACCTTATGTGATATGAATAAATCCTGGAGTACCTCCCCTCACAAGTGAAGTACTTGATGATCTGCCTCATCAGTAGGGCATATCTCTCTAGCAGGTGGGAGAAGGGGAAAACAGTCTTGCAGCCTTGTTGATTACTAGGTTTGAGGAAGGGCACATAGTAGCTTAAGGACAATTTCTTCTGTTTGAACCATCTCTCACCAATATCTGGTATTCATGTGGCTTTAGTAATGGATTCGGATGATAGTTCAAATTTTACTCCTGCTAGGTTGACCTGGTGGTTTTGTAGGCTGAGAATGAACAACCTAGTCAAAGTTGAGTGGTTTTGGACCTGTTTAACCCTTTCACGGAACTGAAAGCATCCAACATCTTGAAAACATGCAAGGATCATGGGAGAAGAGGTGATTTGAATGGCATCTAAAGGCTCAAACCTATTAGCCCTTCCTCCCTTGTGCTTTGGCTTGATAGGCCTTTGGCCTTCATCACTACTGGAATTTACCTCCTCTCCAGACATAGTGGTTGATTGTATCATAGAAAAAAATGATTTTTAGCTTGGTGAGAGCCTTTAGGTCTAGGGAGGAAAAATGAGTGATGGTGAGGGCAGATTTTAACAAATAGAGGCAAAATGGAAGAAGTCTAGGAATGCTTTCAGAGTTTAGAAAGAGGCTTAGCTTGTACGAAGTGTCTTTACACCAATGACTACTTTCCAATTGGTAAATCCTTGCCCTAGAAGGTTAAATGTTTGATTTCCATGAAGATTAGGGTTTAGCCAATTTAGGTTTTTGATATTATCCTTTGATTATGGATGCAAAGAAAACACTTTGGAGGGAAAAGAAGAGTGACCACCAACCTTTTCAAACTTTGTGCAGGAGCTAGGGGGAAATCTGAGGAGAAAAAAGTGATTTTGGCCACTATTTCGCAAATCTTGCCAAAATTCCTCTATGCGCAGCTATGGCCGACTGGTCGTTCCTATCGGGCCTTCCCTGTGTGCAGCGTTGGGTCGGGTTGGGCTGTTGGAAGGCCTGTGTGTAGCATTGGGGAGGTTGTGGGCGCCTCGGGCAAGTTATCGGGCCTGTCGGGCCTTCCCTGTGTGCAGTGCCATTGAATGGTGGGCAAGTCAAGCCCGAACTGGGCGTGTGCGTAGCGCCACATCCTATGCGTACGATCGGCCCTTTGGTGCGTAGTGCAGTGATTTTTTGCATTCTATCTGCCTCCCCTGTGTGCAGCGCCGAAGGCTCTATGCGTAGCGCCTCCGCCTATGCGCAGCGCTAGAAAACTTCAACCAGTTCTTCAAAAAAATGCCCAGAAATGCTCCAACGGTTTTCTATCTCTCCTTCAAAGACAAAAATGAGTTGGGAAGAGGGAGAGAAGACTTTTATACTCCTTTTTGAAAAATAATTTCATAATCAAACCCACTTTCTTATGTTTGTTTCCCTTCTCACTTTTTCACTGTATTTTTGGTCTTTTTGTCCTGTAGGTGGCAGAATTCAAAGAAAATGGTTTTTTGCCTTGGCTGGAGCATCTTGGTGCTTCTCTTGGATTTAAAAACCTTTTTTAAATAAACTTAAACTTTGCCTCTTATCCACATTTTGGAAGCATGAACCTATTTTTGAAAAGCAAAGGTCATTTTGACAAATTTTGGAGGAAGAAGTCATTCAGTGACATTAGTGCTCTTTGAAGGTCTTCTCCACTTTATCCTTTTCATGAATTTCAAGGCTTGAAAACAGTAAACATATGATCATTTTGGCACCTTCAGCTTGGAGTCTTTAGTAATGTATCTTTTATGCCTTTGATTGCTTGGTGGATGAGACTGAAGAGAAAAATTCTAACCTTCCTCTAACAGACATTCTGTCATGTTTTTACTGTGAAGCAGTGAAAAGCCTCTTGGTGTGAAAACCCTAGTAGTTGGCATCAACAACTCCTTTAGTCTTCATATGTGCCACCACTATGAGATACATTAGGTTTGTTTGACCTTATCAACTTTCCTGTAGGTAGCCATCTTTGACATTCCTGCAGAAGTGTCACTTATGGCTAATCTATCTCTTGCAGAATATACTTTTGATAAGGAAACCATTTTGGAGGCTTCTCTGCTTTTTAGACCAATTACATGTTTGTTCCTTTAATCATTTTGACAGTGATATATCTCTGGTGGAAAAAGTTAGCAGTTTAAACCATTTTGTGTCTCCCCTTGGCCACTTTTTTCTTTTGCGGGTGCCTACACAACCTTTGCCTTTGATCCCTTAGTGCCTTTTTTGGAATTTGGACACCTTATTTTCCCAATAGTAAACTCATGCTCAGTAATGATTTTATCCTTTGGCACTTTACCTTATGTCTGCCTCCTTTTGATCCTTTTTAATGCCTCTGACTGTACTTTTGAGAAGTCAAGACCTTACACTGATACTCTTTGTCATTTGCCCTTTTGGTGAGGTGGAATCAGTGCTTCTTTGTCAAACCCTTAGAGGGCAGCCTAAAACCCTTTGAATGCCATCTGTTATTATGAAGGAGGCTTTATCATCATTTTTTGACCAATTTTTCATTCTTCCCAAACTCCTAGGTTTTAGGGCTGTTAGAAAAATGTAAATAGTGTTGTCTTCTAAGTTCTCTAAAAACCTTTCAAATTCATTAATTATTTCTAAAAATCTTCAATGTGCACTGGATGGAGTTGAGGTGACCTTTGTCCTTGTAGCCCTTGTACTGATTCCTTGCACTGGTTCACTTGTTTTTCCAAATTAGTCACAAACCCTGATTCTCTTCAAACATAGGCCTTGCTGCCTTCTTCTTTACTGTGGGTGCCTCCAGTGGTGATTTCACCCTATTACCTTACCTCTTTTCTAGGTTGATGGCCATCTTGATCTTTTCGCAATAATGTGAGCAAGGGCAGTTGTCCCTCGCAGAATTTGTGCACTAGGCCAAGGAGGGCTTTCTTGAATGACCTTTTGATCATTTTTTGACAAAGTCACTTGTCCCTTTTCTTCTTTGAAAACAATATCTTTATACAGGAAAAACAGAGCTTTTCAGGACACCAAATCCACCCTATGACCTATGAAACCCTAGGTGACCTAGTGGGAGGTTCCTAGGACTTGGATTTTGGACTAAAACTTAGAATTTGGGGTCATCAAGTGTAAAACAGAGTTTATGATAAACTGATGTATTGAAGATCCAAAATCCAATGTACTTGATTTATCTAAAGAGCCTACAGAGACAGTTTTGAGACCATCAATGCTTGGGGCATTTTTGGGAGACACAACAGAGTCGTTTGATTGGTGGCCTTGGGTAGCAGTGGGGGGTTTAGATAAAACAAAATAGAGGATTTGGACCAAAGGTGACAAAATATAGACAAAAGGAGTGACATGAGCCCCTAATGGGTTTTCTGGGACTGGTAAGCAGAGCTTGACATGATGAAATGATAAAATAGTGAAAAATTATCTTTAAGGATGATGAAGGCAATGAGATTTCTAGAACTCACAATGTTCATGAACTTTGTTTCTAGAAATCTAGGGAAATCATTTAGTCATCTATGAAGGCAAAAATTACTGATGACTAACAGCCTATAGACCCGTATCAAAGTCCAGTTCATGACCAGGACCCAACAACATCCTTTACGACTTATTGCCCTGCATACCTTCCAGTTCTCAAAAACATATTGCCGAGTGCCCCTTCTCGTGACTTCAACATCCTGCCATGAGAGCCATAAGAATGAAAGCATCCAGCATTTTGTTAAATTGAAAAAAATAATGAAGTCGGGTTGCAATATAGTCTTTGGAGGTGAATACAAGTGGGAACTTTCGCGCAAACTTTCAACATGTGTCAACCACATGTGTCAGCCATGTGAATTCTCTATACAACAGTGAGGAAGTTGACTTGTAGGCTTAGTACAAGGCACCTTTAGTGACTTATCGAATGAGCCCCATGCAAACCAACATTTCATGCCAGGAACTAATGCCAGCATTAGTTTATCTTTTCAAAATATTAAGGAAACCAGTTATTACGATATAACTTTTATAGCCTCTTCCCGACCTTTATAGCCTCTTCGCCTCGAGAAGAGGCCAAATAAGATGAAAAAGACTCTTATTCGTTGTAAAAACCAATGCCCCTATGTGATAGGTTGATCAATCGTATTTCATAAAATGGCAACAACAAAATTTAGGTTACTTGCAAATAAATTAATGCTAAGATTAAAACTTGATTGCTATAGTCCTATGCAGGTGGTAGGGACTAATAAGCCCATGCATTCAAAGGTTGATCAAGGCCAAAAGAAACCAAAGGTTCTTCCAATCTCTAAACTGTGAATAGGAATGGTGTATTTAGAGAATACCCAAAGGATTAAATGTCGTTTAAGCTTCTCAATTTTGAGTAGGTTCCACTTGTTTGGGATAATAAACCTTAAAGTGGGTTTTAGTAGGTTTCACTTGTTGCGCCTAAAAGTTTCCACTGGATGACTAAGAGCAAAATGATCATTTAAAAAAAAATATTGGTTTTTCTTTTTTCAAATTGATTAAGTTGTAGTTTAAATTATCATTTTTATTTTTATATAATATTGGTTTTGTTCTCCAATTGGTTATGTTGTAGTTTAATTATTTTATGTTTTGGAATTTTTTTAATATCTCTAGTCAAATTTATCTTAAAGTTAATAGAGATTTGTTTCAATTACAAGTTTGAGTTGTGAAATATCCATAATTCATGTGCTTGTTAGATTCCAAAAAATATAATGATAATAATAAAAATTAATTAATTAAAAAACACCATTACTCATTTATACATTAAACAAAAAAATTAGAAAATTTGTAAACTCATTTGAATAAAGATTCGTTGAAACCCCAAAACTATGAATCATTCTTATTTATTAAAAGGTTTGGAATGTTCCAAGAAAGTTAAGATTGGAAACTTTCAAACTTTGAATGGTTCATATTAAAATGTTGGAATATCTAAATGATGTTTAGAAGATAAGAGGTTAGGCATTTAAAGGAAGCTTAGAAGATTTAATACTTTTTATTTATTAAAAGGTTTGGAGTATTCAAAGAAAGTTAAGACTGGAAACTTTCAAACTTTGAATGGTTCCTATTAAAATGTTGGAATGTCTAAATGATGTTGAGAAGATGAGAGGTTGAGGCATTTAAAGGAAGCTTAGAAGATTGAATATTTTTTAAATTCGTAAAGTTTGAATGGGTATTCAATCAGATTTTGCAATCTATTTAGAAGTATAACAAAATATATCCTTATCCTTATTTGTTTGAATAAACAATAATGTTATCTTATCCTTATTTGTTTGAATAAACAATAATGTTATGATGGATCCCACTCAACGAAGTTATTAAAACAATAATGTTATCTTATCCTTATTTGTTTGAATAAACAATAATGTTATCTTATCCTTATTTGTTTGAATAAACAATAATGTTATGATGGATCCCACTCAACGAAGTTATTAAAACAATAATGTTATCTTATCCTTATTTGTTTGAATAAACAATAATGTTATGATGGATCCCAATAATGTTATTAAAACTAATAAACTTTGAAGAAAGCTATGTTTATTGGTGGGACCCTGACCAATGAAGTTCCATATAAAAACTAAAAGCTTAAAAAGCGTAGCGAGTCACCAATGAAGTTCCATATAAAACCTTAAAGCTTAAAAAGCGTAGCGAAGTTGACATGTTTTACTGTAAAATATTTTGGGAATAGGCATAGTAGGTCAATTTTCCATTTTTCTTTGAAGTGGAAAGGGAAAGGGGAAATAATTTAATTTTTGAATTTCAAATGCATTATTTATAATGGGTATCAATGTTTTTCTTTTTCTTTTTCTTTTTTTAAATGTAATTTTTAGCAAGATTGTAATTGGTTGTTTTTTAAAATGTTTTTTAATGTAAAAATAGATTTAACATGTTAACTAGTAGTTATTTATTTGGTATTTCTCAATAGGTGAGAACTGCTATTCTAACTCTTTTTGGAGGATTTCATTCACAAACTCAAATTTTATGGCTGACTGATATGGCTCATCATCATTTAGCTATTGCATTTGTTTTTCAATTGCTAGTCATATGTATAGAACCAACTTTGAGATTGGTCACAGTATGGAAGATATTTTGGAGGCACATGTTGCTCGAGAAGGCCTATTAGGACGCGGACATAAGAGTTGTTGTTTAAAAACGTTTTTTTAATGTAGAAATAGATTTAACACTTGACTATAGTTTTATTCCCCTCCCCCCTTAGGTTGCATGGAGCACTCAAAATTTGTAAATTAAATAATAGATTAAATAACTTGAACTTATAATTCTTAAAAATCTTTAAATTTTAGATTAATTTTTTTTTAATTTGGTAATGTTATTTTTAGCAAGATTGTAATTGGTTGTTGTTTAAAATGTATTTTTGAATATAAGAATAGATTTAACACTCTAAAAAAAACACTCAAAATTTATAAATTAAATAATAGATTAAATAATTTAAACTTATAATTCTTAAAAATCTTTATATTTTAGACAAAATTAACCCAAAAATATACTTAAAAATAAATCATTTCATCGATTAATTAAATTAGTTAAATATTTTTATATATATATATATGAAAAAAATCACAAAAGGCATACAATTTCCACTTAGTAAAAGATGCCTTCTTGGTGCTTTTTATTCATCAATAAAGATGGATAAATAACTTTTATTACAATTTTTACTTCTAAATTGATCCCACTTTTTTGGAAATACTTGCTACTCAGATCGGAATGAGTAATGAATTGCTTTATTTATTGATGCCACTTATTTGGAAATTCTTGCTATTCATAGATAGGATAATTTTGACATCACTCTAATAATGTTTGCTCATGATTTTTTTTACATATTTAATTTATTTATTGATCTAAATGTCATTGAAATTATGCGTTGAGGTAGAATTGATTAATTTCCATTAGTGAATTGATTGTTAACTGAATTGCTTAAGGAAATCGAAATCATTTACGACTTAAATTAGCGGCATATTAAACATGAAAGTATAGCAGAGAACAGAGAAAAGAGACAATAAACTTTGATTACGGAGTTTGTCCCTGGTGGACTATGTCTCCAGGTCCGCTTTTAAGTTGGGCATCCACTTTATTAGGATTGATCTGAAGAAGTCTTTACACAAAAAATACGTCAGACTGAATGTGCTCGCAGGAACCTCTAGTCATTGACAACATAAATCTCTCCCTCTCCTAGCTTTCCAACGCTTGTCTTTGTGCTCAACTCCACCTCCGGATGACCAAGAAACATTGAAAACAAAATTGCCTCTCTCGCTCCAATTCTGAATACAAAGCACTCATGTCCTCTTCATGGAGGAAAATGTCATGGTTTTATAAGTCTGGTCTCGAACTCCCTGATGCGAATTTAGGTAGGTGGTTGAGTAATTAAGGTTTGTTGAGGTGTTGGCCTTATGTGGAGGTGACACCTAGTGGCTTAGGGATAAGGTGGATAACCTTTACCTTGATGCATTCAATTAAAAAAAAACCAAAATAGACTTAGGTTAAAAAACCTTAGCCCCGATGGCTAGCTAACGGCACGTAGGAGAAGCTGTCGACATGTGAACAGGTGTGAATTAACTGCAGGTGGACATCTGGGAGGATAGGACCAACGATTCCTCTAATCGTTATGATCTGCGCTCATGTAACAACTTTTGCCGACGGGAAATTTTGCAGCTTGAGCTAGCCGCTTATCCCTTAACCTCCGGAGCGTTCACATGAACTGTCCAATGGTTCCGGCGCGGCTTATCTAACTACGCATAAAACTTAAATGTTTCCTATTCACATGTGCCATCAATTCCGACGCGGTCTGATATGCGGTTTTAGTGCTATTGTTGACTGACATTTCCGCGTGGTTTACCTGCTCACTTGGCTCTACTGCGGTTCCGACATAGTCAACAGCTGGCGGTTAGGACTCTGTATTGTTTATTTGTTTTTTTATATGGTTTTTAGCACATTGTCCGAGAGTTAATATAGTTGTTAGCGCTAGGTATTTAGGTTCTAGACCTTAGGTCTTAGACGTGGTTTTGTCATTACATGTCTAATGTCTTAGCCTTAGGACTTAGGACTAGGACATTTTGACATTACAATGTTTTACACCATAGCTTTTAGGTACTTAGTCTTAGGTCTAGGTCTAGGGTTACACATGTAAGGAATTTCACCATAGAATCAACCATATATGGGTCATGATACCATTACACCATCTTGCACCCACATTGATCACGACAACACTCTGAACCATGAAAAAACAACATTCATCCAGAATCATTGGAGGACGAATTGAATGATCTAAAAACTGAACCGGACATCGGACAAGGAGCTGACTAGACCTCTCTGTTGATCTGCACTGAAACAAGATCCTCCTGGATCATTTATCTAACTATATCGATACTAATACTCAATTTTAATATTTAACACACTTTTTAAGATTTAATAATGTATTTTAAAATTTAGATATACAACATATTTGTGTGGAGAGGTGTTTTTCAATTCAGTAGGGAAAAAATGTTGTAATATCAACATAAATATTTTGGCTCGATGAAAAATTAGATTAAATTAAATTAAAATAAGAGGAATTTAATTTTTTTTTAAAATTATGCAGCTCCCCACCTCACCTAATCCCGAGGTGCTTTTCATTTTCATGTACTTCGATGCTTGTCAACTTTCAACATGCAATTCCCCACCTCACCTGATCCCAAGGAAATCATCGCCATCAATACCATCATGATTGAGGCCGTAAATTAGGTACATTCTAACTAGTGTAGTGAACATCCTCGGGGTTCTGGGTTCTGAGCCTCTCCTTGACAATTTTTTGGAGGTACAGGACATTGGGGTTCTTCCACACAAGAAAGTTTCTAGCAAGACCATGAAAGTGACTACTA
The DNA here is from genome assembly GCA_034641835.2 of Pinus albicaulis. Taxonomy (NCBI): domain Eukaryota; kingdom Viridiplantae; phylum Streptophyta; class Pinopsida; order Pinales; family Pinaceae; genus Pinus; species Pinus albicaulis. The sequence continues at coordinate 20,165,373 of CM076575.1, forward strand.
CTCTGAAACACCTCGCTCTTAAAACTGAGTCTTTTTGGGATAACATCGAGCACTTGAAATTACATGCACTACTTGGACGTTAGCAATTCATATACATGACATGACAGGGGACCAGATTACATGCACCACTTGGAAGTTGGAAATTCATACACATGACAGGGGAGCAGATGCGGAGCTCATACTGGGTTTACCCTGGGTGAAAGGAAAGGGTTTTCTTATCCTTCAGAAATGGAAAGCTGGTTTCAACCCTCTCAAGGAACTCCTAGCTGGAATATTGTTTGGGCTAAAATGATGGGTCTTCCTCTCGAGCTATTGAATCCCTCGACAATCTCCAATATTGCCAACTCCATTGGCAATTTCTACTTTTGGGACGAGGGCAACATTGGACAAATGGACAAGAAGATAGCATGGGTGCTCATCAAAGTGGACTTCAAAGGGGGCTTATTATCCTTGTTGGATATCATGGGGTACATACACTCACAGGTTGAACATCGATTTCTATGGGATTCCTTATCGATGCTTGGTTTGCCATTCCACGGGGCACTTGCTTGTGACTTGCCCAACCCATCTACAACATGGTCATCAGACTCCTACACAAATACATCCACAACAACCTTTGGATGGTACATGCGAAGGTTTGGACTCTACTCACCTGACTTAGTTGTCTGCTTGAGGTTCTAGGTAACACTGATCCTTCCTCAATTTTATTTTCGCCTCATGATGAAGGTTCTTCCCCTGTTTCGGTCCCAGATGACCCTCTTAATAGGGTACCTTTGGGTGGGGTCTCTTTGCTTCCTTCCCACCTCTCTTTTTCTCCTCTCCTGTCGTCGATTGCGGCTTTGGTCTCCCCTATCTCTCCTATGTTACAACCTCCCTTCGTTGACGGTGGCACTGACATGCCTTCTATTCCCCTTTCATTTGTTTTTCATTTTGTGTTGACCATTATGGAATCTCCAATTTTGTTAGATCGGGGCCTCGAAGCACTTCTCAAACTCTGTTGAGATGGATCCCCTGACCATCAAGAAGTATTTTTTCCACTTGAGGTAGGAGTCTCGGAAAGGTCGTTCCCCTACCGCCTCTGCTCCAGACTTATCTTCGATTATCTGGAAAAATAAATCTACCCGATACAAAAAAGCTTGCTTCATGTATGATTTTAGCCATGTCTATGAATGACCTGACCTGACCTTCCTCCCTGGGTGGTTTTTCGGCATCTGACTCTTATGCTCCTTGGGTCATCAAAGCAGACAAGCCTGACATTGTGGTTACCCCATGATCATTATGTCCCTTAACATTAGGGGGATGGGAGCCGACACTAAATCACGTTCTCTAAAAGAGCTTATTCACAGACATAAGCCTGATGTTATACTTCTATAGGAAACCATGATTTCTTAGGAAAGATCTTGGGAAATCCTGCTAAAAAGTTGTCCTGGGTGGCTCGTTTGTGTAACTAATTCTTGTGGTCTTTCTGGAGGATTAGCAATGGCTTGGAAACCCTCTAGACTCAAGTTTCTGGAATACTTGACTCTTGTAGGTATCCTCCTATATGGGAATATGCGGGGTTCTCCTTCCCGCTTCCACATCCTTAATATGTACACTCCATATACAAGCAGGATAATATTCTGGGACCAGGTCTCAGACATTGGGTTGTTGGGTTTGAATTCTCTCATTGTGGTTGGAGACTTGAATTTAATTCTGGACATTAATGAAATTTGGAGCAATAAGGCCAATCCAGATTTCTTGGAGTCCCATTTTAGTTCTTTTTTCAACTCTCTGTCTCTGTGTGATATTACTCCATCCAAGCTCGTTCCCACATGGAACAATGGTCGAGGTCTGCATGTATTTCTAAACGACTGGAAAATTTTCTAGTGAAAGAACACCTTGCAACAAGTTTGATAGATCTTTTCTCCTCGGTCATTACTTCTTTCGACTCTGATCACCTTCCAATCTTGCTCTCCTAGGATAGGGAATCCTGTCATAAGGCTCTTCCCTTTAAATTCAACCAATTCTGGTTGGCTCATAAGGATTTCGAAGATATGGTCCATTGTATTTGGAATGATCCTTTTTTACATCAGAGCTCGACCTATATGGATAACTTATGTTGCAAACTTAAAACCTTGAAGAGGGAGGTTTGAAAATGGGTTTTGACACAGCCAAAAGTTGAATCTCAACAACTGGACTCTATTGAAGCTTCCCTGAGTGATATTTATAATCCGGATGACCCATCCTTTTCCTTTGAATTTCGCAAACTCTATATTTTGGATCTGGAAGCCAAGAAGAGAACTATTTTCAAATTACAGGAAGAGACTTGACGTCTTAAAATTTGGGCTATGTGGGTAGTGCTAGGTGAAAAAGAATCTAAGTTTTTTCACAGATTTTCCTCCATGAGTAGGAGCGAAAATTCCATTTGGAGCATCTATGATTTTGGGGATAATATTTTTACTACTCATTCGGACATTGAACAGGTCGTCCTTCACCACTTTAAGGGTCTTTTCACAGCCAAAGATCTCTTGCCACATGCTCAAATGTATTTCATCAATCATATCCCTCAGTTGATTCACAAGTCTGAGAATGATATTTCGAGTAGACTGGTTAGGAAAGAGAAAATCCACATCGTTCTCCTTGCATGTGCCAGGGACAAAATCCCTAGCCCCGATGGGTGGGGGGGTGGAATTATACATTCATTTCTTTCATCTTATGTCCTTGTATCTTCTGGTGGTGGCTGAAGAGTCCAGGATCAAGGGCTATATCACTGGAGCCATAAATGCTACTTTTATCACTTTAATACCCAAAAAGAAGCCTCATATTTCTTTCAAATATTTCCGCCCCATATCCCTCTGTAACTCTATCTCTAAAATGGTCTCTAAGCTCATTTCTTATAGACTTAAGATTTATTTGACAGACCGTATCTCTCCAAACCAATTTGGGTTTCTGGAGGGGAGACAAATCCAAGACGTTGTGGCCATTGCGTAGGAATGCATACATTCCATTAAGGTGGGGAACCTAAATTCTTGTTTACTGAACATTGATCTAAATAAAGCTGTTGACAGTGTTGACTGGGAATTTTTTAGATTGATTTTACACAAAATTGGCCTTTCCCATTCGAACTTTAATTTGATCATGGCATGTGTGTACACCGCTAATTTTATTGTCATTATAAATGGGCTCCAGACTTCCTTTTTTAAAGCATCCAGAGATCTGCATCAAGGATGCTCTATGTCTCCCATTCTTTTCTCCTTGTCATGGAAGCACTTAGCATAAGGATTACAGAATACCGAGATAGATGATTGACCAAGGGCATTACGATGACTCAAAAAATCCATATTTCACATTTGATATTTGTCGATGATCTCCTTTTTCGTGGAGAGACTTCTACCATGGAATGGACCCACTTTCATCATCCCCTCTCGTCCTTCGGTTCTGCATCAGGTCTTCACATGAAAAAGAATAAATCTCATCTCATCTTTGCTCACCTGGAAGAAGAGGTGACAACGCATATTTGTGACATCTTTGGCATTACATCTCTGCCCTTGGACTCTAGGTTTGTTTATTTAGGCTTCCACATTAAGCCTAACCACTATTTGAATTCAAACCGAGGCTGGATTATCCAGAAATTGAAAGCAAATTAGGAAATTGGTCGTTCAGGTGGCTTACCATGGGTGGCTGACTCATTCTGATCAGATTTGTTTTAGAGTCTCTTTCGTTCTATTGGATGCATTTATATATGTTTCCAATCGAAATCATTCATAAGATAGATGTTATCCAGGCCAAATTCATGTGGACCAAGTTTAATCAATCTGGAAAAAATCGCCTGGTTCGCTTGTCAGATATTGCTAAAGTTGTCGATGAGGGGGGTTTGGGGATCCTAGACACACTTTCTTTCAACAGGGCTTTAATCTGCAAGAGTTTATGGAGAGGACTAACTAGCAGGGGAATTTGTTCATAGATCATCAGAGGGAAGTACCTAGATTATAAGGATTTTGAAGTCTGGACCAAAGATGGTGTGAAAATTACATAAATATCCTCCTACATTTGGCGTATCATGACGGGGAACATGCATTGGTTATTTGGAGGCATTTGTTGGGAGGTAGGGAATGGCTCTCGAGTCAAAATAAGCTTAGGCTTGGATTCTATTCGAGGCTTACAAGGTAATCATTCCCTATTGGTCCCTCTTCTCCAACAACTACGCGGAAGAGGGATCATTTTTCTTTCTTATATTGTTACTTTTCAAGATCTTCCACTTAATTTATGGTTGTGGCTTAGATCAGATGATATTGGTCGATATTGGTCTCACTAATTGCCTAGCCACATAATGGGAGTGATACATATTTCATATTAATGTTGTAGGGATTACTAATGGGAGAAATACATATTTCAGATTAATGTTGTAGGGATTATTATTTTAGAGGCGTTGGACTGAATGTTTTGGGCGGGAAAACCACACAAGAATCAGATTTTTTTCAAAGAACTATACAAGAGTATCTTACACTCTCTCCCTGCTGTGGAGGACCACATCTGGTTACAAAAAAATTGGTCTTGGGAGTTTCCTCTAAAACTGAATCAGATTTTTGTCAGAGAACTATACAAGAGTATCTTACACTCTCTCCTTGCTGTGGAGGACCACATCTGGTTACAAAAAAATTGTTCTTTAGAGTTTCCTCTAAAACTTAAGTGTTTTGGATCATTGTCCTTGTGTTAGGCAACTAATCCTTGAGTTAGTTTGTGTTAGGTAATCAGTTATTAGAGTCCAAGAAACCTGGGGAACTGATTCAACGGTTTCTTGATGTATTTTATATGTGTACACATTGTACATCATTCCTTGAGACATTCATTAATATATTGTTGAAGTTTGTTTCCAGTTTGTGTGTTGTGTGTCTTACAGTGGTATCACAGTGGGTTGTTCATCCCCTCTGTAGATTAACTTGTGCCACTAGTTTTGTGGCCACCCATGAGAAGTTGTCCAAGAATTCATCTAGGGTGATTGTATAGTATTACTAGCATGTTCATGGCAAGCAGAGATGGCAAGCAAGAGGTTGATGCTATCGGTGAATCAGAAACTGATCTCCTTGGTTGTGTGTCTTAATTAAGAAGTTGGCAGAGTTAAAAAGGTTGCAAGTCATTATTCAGGAAGGACGTTATCACCAGAGAAGAAGCTAAAGATATTTGTTGTGCCTCAGTGTTGTTGTGAATTCGCCACTCTGAATGTACACCAGTGCAAAACTACTATTATGCCAATTGAAGATATAAATACTCTTGTGGAGACGAGACCATTACAATTTGAACGTGATTTTTATTGTAATTGGAGGGAGGTTCTTGGCAGCGGCAAATAAAAGAAACTCAGGTTCAAATAAAATTTTATTCTGTGAATTTTTATTAAACCTCTTATTTTGGGTGAAGTCGTGATTTTCATTGCCATATTACTAAATATTGTGTTATGAGATTCATTACTTCTGCATTTGAGACTGAAGTTGTGCACATGGTTTCCTCATGTCTCTCGTCAAGCAGCTTGTCAAATATTTTAATCAGTAATAAAATTATTTGTTGTCAAAGTTTTATGTGTGGTGTAAACTTTTTCTTGAAGAATCACTCTAGCATCTTACATTAAAAGTCTTGTGGAATCTTTTCTTTCAAATTAAATAAAATAATATTTTTTGTTTTGAGAACATGATAACACGGTATAATTAAAAAAATTAGAAGGGCATTTCCATATGCATGAAATTAATCTTTTCCACAATGCTTATGTAATCAGAGTGAACTAAGTAGAATCCTTGTCTCAAAAGGAAAATCATTTGTTTTTTAGGAAATGCTTTTTTGCATTAAAGTGAAGTCATATTCTTTAAAGAAGAGCATGGTATATTAAGCCTTTCTTATTAAAAAAGGTACAGCTCTCTTAAGTTTTTAAAATAAAAAATGAAAAGTATGTGAGCGACTGCAGAATTAGAATTGCTGGTAGCTCTATGCCGTTTGGACATGGAGAAAAAATAAATAAATTGGTTGCAGCAGAAGCAGAGGGTTATGATTCTGCAAACAGCAAGGCAGAAAAGTGGTGTTTATTTGTGTTTGATTCTCACTCCAGCATTGTTGTAGACACTTGTGGATATGTGCATGATAAAAAAAAAAGTCGAGAGCCATCATTGAAGTTGCTTAACTACGTGGCGATTCTGCAGCAGAATACTGACTGTGTTAAACTTGGAGCAAAAAGAAATTGTTTGAGGAAAACAGTTAGACCCTGTAATCCGTGAAAAGAAGTTGTCACTGTTGTTTTGTTGTTTGCTCCAAAAGGTTGACTGAGAAGCTGACCAAGGCTACCTCTAGTTATGTGTTGTAAAATTGAGTGGGGAGAAGGGGTTTCTTTAGCATTAGCCAGTGAAGGTTATTGCTCCAGCTAAGCTAGAATGCCAAGGTATTATTTGGAAGTTTGAAGATTAATTTATCCGTTCTAAGTTTGAAGATTAGTTTATCCCTTCTAATTCAAGAAGCTAGCATTTACTTTGGCATCAATATTTAATGAAGTTTTATTTAAAAATAAAACTTTGGATTTAGTCATTATATTTTTTCAGAGTTTTTTTGGAGGGATAAGAAAATTGACATATTCAAAAGGTGGTTGGAGTGTAGAATTTCAGTGCATATATTTTTGTTGGCATGTTGGTATTGCTCCTAGTAGACTTCCAGGAAATTTTTGAAGTTTTGAAGTTGTTTGTTACATGTTATGATTTTTATTATTGATGGGTGCATGATCGGTTGAACCCGACACCCGGTTAAATCATTGACATTTTGTTTGTATTGGGTGCATTTTCGGTGGTAGCCGACACCTTTTTTTTTTCTTGAGTTGATTGAAAGTTTATTTTGAAACTACACTGGAGAAAATGACCAAACTAAATGATTTAGTACAATTACTAAGCAATTTAATGCTATTTAGTGTCCATAACGATGTACGAGTCAGCAAGGACATGCTCTATGACATCCAATCATGTTTGCAAAATGCTAAAAGAAAAATTGAATTCTTGGAGTTAGAGTCGCAGCTGCAACGAGATGAGCTTCAAAAGAAATCTTGTGATTATGAACAGATGTTTGTTCAGAACAACAATTTGTTTGAGCCTGATCATCAGCCAAAGAATTATCAGAGAAATGAAGTGCTTTCAGGTGAAAATTTAGACACAGTTAGAAGTGCTGATGTGAAACCTGTTATAAGACCATGGGAAGAGATGACACACAATAAATACAGAACTGGTCTTGGTTATAACAGTGATGTATCTTTTCACATTCCAGACTTTGCTAAACCTATAAAATTTCGAAGTGCAGGTTTTCTGGATGGTGTAGTTCCAGAAAAAGTTGATAAATACCAACAATGTAACAAAGTTGGACATATGAAAGAACGGTGTTTTGATCTTCACCCGGACGAGCATTGTGAAAAGCGGAATCACAAGTCAAACAGATGTTCCAAAAAGAAAAGCACTGCAAGAGAGAAGCAAAGTTTTGGATGGATTTCTTCTTGGGAATGGACGAAAGCAGCCAAGAAGATCTACAGATCATATCGAAGAACTTGTTTGAGAGTGACGACTCTTGCAGTGATGACGAATATTTCTCACCTTGTATCCAACAAGGGGGGATTTTTTGGTGGGTGGTCTGCTACAGGTTCGAGTTCGAGATGTCAAGCAAGCCTGAGTTAGTGATCCACATCCTGAGCCACAACCTCAGTTGATTGAGTTGTTTCAGAGCGAGCACTTCCAGATTTGGAGTTGTTCAAGGAATTGTTGTGACAGTTATGGAGTTTGCAGTTATCTTAAAACCACATTTTTTGTTTTGAGAACTGTTATGTAGGCTCTATAATTAGTGTTGGTTGAGACATTGAGTTCTCCCATTTTCGGTTTGTGGTTATCCTTGAAAACCATTTCCGAGAGACATTCATCTCTTGGCTGAGATGCATTTCTGCATTCTGAGCTCTCATTCTTGGACTTTGGTATATCCCTTCATATTAAGGGGGGAATGCTAGACAACTAATCCTTGAGTTAGTTTGTGTTAGGTAATCGGTTATTAGCGTCCAAGATACTTGGGGAACTGATTCAAAAGTTTCTTTATGTATTTATATGTGTACACATCGTACATCATTCCTTGAGACATTCATTTTAATATATTGTGGAAGTTTGTTTCCAGTTTATGTGTTATGTGTCGTACGAAAATGCCTCATTTTGGGAAGACTCAAAATAACATAATCCAAACATATTTGAATGAATAAATCTTTTTGATGTAGAAAATTGGACACAATCTACAAGATATATTCAATTAGCAGATTACTAGAGTCAAAAGAATTCATATCCTGGATGGACATAGTCGAAAACATAGAAAAATTGGTAATACTTCAATAACTCTTTGGGTTCTGAAAAAATTCAACAATTCCTTGAAGCTATACATATACAAATATCTTTAAAAAATGATATATTGTGTTGGGGAAAAACGAAATCATGTACATTTTCTTTAGAAGAAGCATATTCATTATTACTAGGATTAAAACCTCAAGCAGCTGATCAAATATGGAGTATAGTCTGGAATAACCGTGGATGGTCCACCGTGATGTTCATTATTTATACAGGAAGAGGAGAATTCAAATAGTTTATTTGCCTCTTACGCTTATTCACGAACAATGTGGGAGCTTTACTTCAATGGATATCAAGACTTTTCTGATAGAATGGTATTGGGAGAAGTTTAAGCATATGTGGATTTGGTCGACATGGCATCTAATGGTCAATTTCTCTTGATTAATGTATGGAAGGATAGAAATTATGAGGGTGTTTAAAGGAAAATGTAGACCTTCTTATATCGTACAAGAAAAAATGTTAGAGAAACCCTATTAACACATCTACCACATTTGAGCGATGGGAAGACGAATGAAGAATATTAGCTTATTTTTCAAAAATAAAAAATATAGAGGTAGAATCTAACTCTTCACTTCATAATACAAATCGTACAAGGCAGAAATTGGAGTGTTTTTTTAAACCTCCTCCTAAATCCATTATTGTTTTGAGTTTTGATGGAGACTCTAGAGGAAACCTGTTGGAATTTCTCAATATTACAATAGAAATTCCCCTTCTTTAACACAGAGAAATACAAACAAATTTCACTCATAGGAGACAGGGTTCAACACTGAAAACAAACTATTTCATTCCTGTAAAAATCTCTTAAAAAAAACTTCTTCCTCTATGAGGGATTACAAAATGCTGGACTGTTACAAGACACAGTGCCAAGAAAAACTCTTCTCTGTCTCACACAGAAAATACTCTGTCTCTCTTCAATAAACACAATGTTGTGCATACACTCGTTTCACGCTCTGCTGTGTGTTAAAAATTCTAAACTTACAATCTGTCTTTTTCCCTTTTATACACTGCTCTGTAAATAAACTTTTAATAAAAATTACACACTAAAAAAAATAAATTACATTCACGGCCCTTTCCTTTTGTTTTGGCTTTCGGGCCTTTTAAACTTTCCAGAACATAAACATTAAAAATGAAACACTATTTACATATATATATATATATATATATATATATATATATATATATATATATATATATATATATATATATATATATATATATATATATATATATATATATATATAGATATATTAAAAATATTAAAAATATTTATAATATATATTAACCTTAGTAAGACAAACTTTTACCAAAGGTTTTAAAAAACTTTATGAAACTTTACGGACTTCAACCATAAAAAAAACTCTATTGAAAAATGATATTCGCGTTCCAAAATCAAATGCTGACGTAGGCCCAATGTGTGACACAAATTCCAAATTAAATTCTCCCTATAAAAATTCGGGTCCGAATTTTGGTAATGCAATCGACCCAACAAAGCTGCGCGATCCAATATATTTTCTCCACGTGGCCCTTTCAATCTGGCAGTAAATTTCCTCTGGTGTTAAATTTTTTTGGTGAAGGTTTTAATGTGGTTGTTGCTGCAGATAGGATGCAACTCTTCCAATTCTCCTGCATTCAACTCGTGCCTGTTTAAATTCACATCAACATTAACTCTGTTGCCTTTCAATCTTTTCTCAATTAACTTCTGCTATCCTACAAGCTTATACGGGTAGTTGGAAATTAAATTCCAACACTCCCCCTTAATTTCAACCGCTGGGTTATCAGTCATACCCAGACATTTCCTCAAAAACTCAAAACTCTTCTGTCCCAATGGCTTGGTCAGAATGTCTGCAAACTGCTCCTGAGTTCTACAGTGTTCCAAAAAAATTTCACCATTGTTTACCAATTCTCTGATGTAATGAAACTTTGTGTCAATGTGTTTCGTTCTCTTGTGAAACACATAATTATTAGATAATGCAATAGCTGAGCTACTGTCACAATAAATCACTGTGCGTTTTATCTGGTCTTGGCATAAACTTCTCAACATTCTCCTCATCCAAATTTCTTGACATGCTGCTGCTGTAGCTGCCACATATTATGCCTCTGCTGTAGATAATGCTACGATCGGTTGTTTCTTAGAAGCCCATGAAATGGCTCCTGAACCCATATGAAAAACATAACCGAAAGTGCTCTTCCGATCATCTACACTTCCAGCCCAATCACTGTCAGTGTATCCAACTAATTCTAAATTTTCTGAAGTAGTATATAAAATGCCAAATCTTTTAGTTCCTTTAACATACCTCAGAATCCTCTTTGCTGCCTGCCAATGTGTTCCTTTTGGCTTCTCCATAAATCTGGAAATTAAGCTAACAGCATGCATAATATCCGGCCTAGTTGCAGTCAAATACATGAGGCTGCCAACTATGCTTTTATACAGACTTGGATCAAAATCCTTGCTGCTGTCATCTTTACTCAACTTCAATCCCATTATTGTGGGAGTAATCGCAGCTTTGCACTCCTGCATATTAAATATTTCTAAAACTTGATTCACATATTTTTCTTGAGATATAAAAATCCCTTTTTCACCTTGCTCTACTTCTATTCCCAAGAAGTATCTTAATAAAACCATATCAGTCATTTCAAATTCATCTTTCATGACTGTTTTAAAATTTTCACTGAGATAATCATCATTTCCAGTGAATATTACATCATCAACATATAAAACAACAATGAGCATTCTTCCATCCTTTTCTTTGATGTACAATGTGGGTTCTCCATCACATTTCTCAAATCCATTTTCTAGTAGGTAGGAGTCTATCCTACTGAACCATGCTCTTGGTGCTTGTTTCAGCCCATAAAGAGCTTTCTTCAATTTGCAGACTTTATGCTCTTGGCCTTTCTTTTCATAGCCTAGAGGTTGTTCCACATATACCTCTTCCATTAAAAATCCATTTAAAAATGCAGATTTTACATCCATCTTGTATACTTTCCATTTTTTGTGTGCTGCTATTGATAGCACTGCTCTTACTGTCTCCATTCTTGCAACTGGTGCAAAAGTTTCTTCATAGTCTATCCCTTGCTTCTGCTTATATCCCTTAACAACAAGTCTGGCCTTGTGTCTCTCTATTTTTCCTTCAGCATTGCTCTTGGTCTTATAGACCCATTTAACTCCAATGACTTCTTTACCTTCTGGGAGATCAACCAGCTCCCATGTTTTGTTCTTCTCTATGGCATTTATTTCATCATCCATAGCTTCTATTCATTTTCTATCTTTAACAGCATCTTCAAAATGAATAGGATCATCAACTTGACAATACAAAGAAAATAAGGAGTTCATACCTTCATTTGCCCCTCCTTGTTCATAGATTTCTCTAATGCTTCTGAATTTTGTTCCACTTTCACTTGGTGTAGACGTGCTTGATGAAGCACTCAATTTTGCTCCATGTGGTGTGCTTGGAGATGCACTCCCGCGTCTTCTCAAAGGTGTTCTTGCTGCCGCTTGAGGTGTCCCTTGCTGTCCTTGTGCTGGTGGAGGTTGTGCCATGGATGGGTTGTTAATTTCAACCACATCTCCCTCATCTTCATCATGAGACAAACAGTTTTTAACATTCACTGTTTTCTCAATGCTTCCATCCCACGCTTCCTCTTCAATGAATTTCACATCTCTTCTTATCACAAACTTATTTGTGGATGGGTTATACAATCTGTATCCTTTGGAATCTTCACAATATCCAAGGAAAATGCACTTCTCCCCCTTATTGTCCAACTTCTTTCTCAACTTGTTTGGAATGTGTGCATATGCAACACATCGAAAAACTCTCATGTGGGTGACTCCTTGTTTTCTGCCACTCCACGCTTCTTCTGGAACTTTGTTCATCACATATTTTGTAGGGCATCTATTTAAAATATACACAGCACAGTTCGCTGCTTCTGCCCAATACTCATTCAGCAAGTGTTTTGCCTTTAGCATGCTTCTCACCATTTCCATTATGGTTCGATTCTTCCTTTCAGCAACTCCATTCGGTTGCGGTGTGTACCTTGTGGTAAACTGCTTGTGTATGCCATTATCTCCGCAAAAACGTAGAAATTCTTTTGATATGTATTCTCCTCCTCTATCAGTTCTGAGGACTTTAATGTACTGCCCACTCTGTTTTTGTACAAGAGCTTTAAAGTGGAAAAATTTCTGAAAAACTTAACTCTTATATTTTATAAAATAAACCCACACTTTTCTTGTGTAATCATCTATGAAGGTCAGCATGTAGTTGCTGCCTGAAACTGATGCTGTTTGCATCGGTCCACATAAATCTGAGTGATTGATTTCTAAGGGTGCTTTTGCCCTTATGCTTTTCCCTGATGGAAAATTTTCTCTGTGTTGCTTTCCCAAGATGTAGCCTTCACATAGGCTGTTAGGCTTCTCAATCAATGGCAAACCTCTTACCATTCCTTTTCCATGCAACAAATTTAATCATCTGAAATTGAGATGTCCAAATCTCAGGTGCCATAGCCAATTTTCATCTTTTTCTTCCTTCTGGAAGGCTTCTTGTGTTATAGCTACTATTCTCTTTCCTTTTCCCTTCAATTTAGTGTTGAGCTTGAGAGGAAACATTCTATTGCTGGTCATTTGGATTTCAGCAATGATTTTCTTGCTTGGAGGTATATCTTTTATTGTGCACACATCATCTTTGAATATTACATTGTAACATTTATTTATGAGCTGCCGAATGCTCTAAATATTACATTTCAGACCTGGAACATAATACACATCAGGGAAAATTTTCTGCTCCCCATTTCTTGCTCGAATACTTACTCTACCTTTTCCTTTTACAGAGATCTTAGTATCAGTCCCTGTGGTAACTTCGGATTTTACTTCTTCATCTAGATTGGAAAACATTGCTATGTTCTGAGTCATGTGATTACTACATCCTGAATCTAAGAAGCAAACATCATCTTCTCTATCTTGTGCTACATTACAAGCTAATAGCACATTACTTGGGTTCTTTTCCTCTTTTGCTACATTAGCATTTTTCTTATTCTTCATGTCATTTTGCTTCTTTCTACACTCACTGGCATAGTGCCCATATTTCTTGCAATAATAACATTGGACATTGGATTTTTCATACCTCTGCCCATGTGCATGTTGGTGTTGGTGTCCACCTTTTTGGCTGTTGCATTGGCCATGGCTCTGATTTTCACTGTTGCTCCTTCCATGTGAATGTGAAGGGCTTTTCCTTCCACCTCTGTTCTAGCTTCTGCCTCTTCCTCTTCCTTTGCCTTGATCTCTTCCTCTTCCTGAAGGCATCTGGGTCTTGAAGGTGTGCTCAAGAGATGAGTTTTCATCTCTGCTCAATCTCTGTTCATGAGTTATCAGTGAGGCATGAAGTTCATCCACTGTGAACTGTGACAGATCTTTGGTCTCTTCTATGGTGGTTATAATAACATCAAACTTTGAGGGTAAGCATCTCAAAAGTTTCTCCACAATTATTCTTTCTTCAAGAGTTTCTCCATGGGATCTTATTTGATTTACAATCCCAATCACATGTGTAAAAAATGTGTCCACATTATCTGACTCTTTCATGCAAAGAGTTTCAAAATCTCTTCTCAGCAATTGAAGTTTTGCTGTCTTCACTTTCTCCATACCCTGATAGGCTACTTTCAGAGTTTCCCATGCCTCCTTGGATCTCTTAGCTGCTGCTATCCTTGGAAACACGCTTTCATTTACTGCCTGATACAAATAGAAGATGGCTTTAGCATCCTTCTTTCTATTGTTCTTCAATAAATCCTTCTCTGCTTGAGTTAAGGCATTAAAAGCCTGTTCATCAGCTGGTTCAACAAAACCATCTTCTACAAACTCCCATAAGTCTTGTGAGACAAACAGGGCTCTCATGGTAATAGCCCAATAATCATAGTTCTTTCCATTAAATTGTGGAAGTTGAACATTTCCAATGTTCATTCATGTGCTTGGTCCAGCCATTGCTCTTAAACTAAACACTGAACTTATACAGACGATCTTTCCTTCTCTGAAAGAACAAACTCTTTTAAAACAAAACAACAGCTCTGTTATCTTTTATAAATACCTGAACCTTTGACTTCTGTTGGGCTTTCACACTGCTGGAGAAAACGTTGCAAAGAGTTTTCTTCTTCTTCAGCTTCTTTGAAACCTTCGAAGAGCCTAACTGTGCTTCGATACCATGTTGGAATTTCTCAATATTACAATAGAAATTCCCCTTCTTTAACACAGAGAAATACAAACAAATTTCACTCACAGGAGATAGAGTTCAACAATGAAAACAAACTATTTCATTCCTGTAAAAATCTCTTAAAAAAAACTTCTTCCTCTATGAGGGATTACAAAATGCTGGACTGTTACAAGACACAGTGCCAAGAAAAAATCTTCTCTATCTCACACAGAAAATACTCTGTCTCTCTTCAATAAATGCACTGCTGTGCATACACTCGTTTCATGCTCTGCTGTGTGTAAAAACTTCTAAACTTACAATCTGTCTTTTTCCCTTTTATACACTGCTATGTAAATAAATTTTTAATAAAAATTACACAGTAAAAAAAAGAAATTACATTCACAGCCCTTTCCTTTTGTTTTGGCTTTCGGGCCTTTTAAACTTTCCAGAACATAAACATTAAAAATGAAACACTATATATATATATATATATATATTATAAATATTATAAATATTTATAATATATATTAACCTTAGTAAGACAAACTTTTACCGAAGGTTTTAAAAAACTTTATGAAACTTTACGGACTTCAACCATAAAACAAACTCTATTGCAAAATGATCTTCGTGTTCCAAAATCAAATGCTGACATAGGCCCAATGTGTGACGCGAATTCCAAATTAAATTCTCCCTATAAAAATTCGGGTCCGAATTTTGGTAATGCAATCGACCCAACAAAGTTGCGCGATTCAATATATTTTCTCCACGTGGCCATTTCAATCTCGCGGTAAATTTCCTCTGGTGTTAAATTTTTTTGATGAAGGTTTTAATGTGGTTGTTGCTGCAGATAGGATGCAGCTCTTCCAATGCTCCTACATTCAACTCGTGCCTGTTTAAATTCACATCAACATTAACTCTGTCGCCTTTCAATCTTTTCTCAATTAACTTCTGCTGTCCTGCAAGCTTATATGGGCAGTTGGAAATTAAATTCCAACAAAACCCAGGTTTTTGCTTATTTTAAAGAAAACTTGTGAGATAAAATTTTAAATCATATTCAAATTTATTCTTTCTTGTTTGGAGAAACCACCAACAATTTGGCAGAATTTTTAGTGCTAGAGAAAGGTCTTCAAATAGTAGCAAGGAAAGGGATACTTTTTTTACAGTTCCATGGGACTCTCAAATTGTGAATAACATGGTGCTAAAACGCGTTTTAGGTCAACCTCTTGAGAAATTCATGACTAGTTGGTACCTTCAAGAAGCTGCAAACAACACTGGGGAATTACTATAATCGTTTTACTACGTTATCCCTATGCACACCAAGAGGGAAGGTAAGCAAGAAGAAAATAGTTTAGCTAAATGGGGAAGTTGTGAACATGAGGTAGCTTTGGAAGAGGACCAACTGAGATGGTTACAACATGACCCTATTATAGAAATGAAGTTGTAGGTTAAATAGAGTAGGAAATGAGTTGACAGTTGTTATAGCATCATTTCTCACCTTCATATGATTTATGATTTCTTTGATGGTTTTGGGCACCCATTCCTATAGACTTGGAAAAATTCACTAAAAAACAGTGTAAAAATCCCCATACGCGATTATGCCCATACTTTTCCGTATGTATACGCGAGTCCAGCTGTACTTTTCCTCGTATTCCATTAAAATTATGAGAAAAATATATAATTATTCCCTATTTTCGGGCTGGGTTGATGGTTACTCAGGTAGTTCAACCACCCCAGCACGTGGCCAATTGTTTCCAACTGTTGAAACTACTTGGAGGGAGTATAAAAACCCCTCATGTGTATGGCCTAAGGGAGAGAGATAGAATTATTGATATTATACTATGTTGGTATTCCCTATCCAAGTCTGATTCCCCGTGCCTCCTGCACTTTCCCAGTTCATTACAGGAAACCCTTGTTTCCTTGAGATGCTCATCTCCCTATATGTCATCTCGTATGCACCAGTTTGGAAGGAGTCTTAGCGAGGCAAGGGAGGGACGGATCCGGACGACGGTCTGCTCGAAGGCCGTGGAAGGATTTAGGTGATCTCTCCACTCGTTACTTTTGTACATGCTATTTATAATACAGAAGTACCATGTTGTTCCTGAGATATATGTGTTAGTGTATGCTTACATATATGAGAAAATTGTTATTTAAGCATTCATTATGGTTTATTTAATGTTTTATATGGATTTCACTAACATTTAGAGTAGATATATGCTATACAACCAGTTCTTCGTGCTTGTTTCTTCTTGTCTTTTAGGTTAAGAAGGAAGGACAGTTGCTGGGGGTTTGAACCCTGCGGGATCTTCTTCAACCGTAGGACCTATGGGTAACTTCCTCATTCTACTCTATTTAGTTTTTCTGAACATGCATGGTTGTGTGAGTCCTTCTTAAGTAGCATGCCCCTGCTCTGTGGAGGTTGTAACCCAACGAACCTCTAGGGTGATATTCCCTGAAACAGAACTGGCGACTCTGCTGGGGATCACATTCTTGTGACTCCCCTGTTGGGTGGTTTCAGCTGTTTGGTAGGTTGCCGACAGTTTTAACTTTCATTTGCAGTCCAGTTTACTTTTTTACAGTCAGTCTGAAGTCCTGGTTTCTTATCCAGGCTTGTCCTTTTTGTTTTTTTCATTATTTACCTTTCTATACGCGTTTTTTTCTGCACACAGTCGCGTATACACGCAGGTTTGTCTAAAGGGACCCGCGTATACGCGAGTTTCCCTTAGCACAGACGCGTATGCACGCTGGTTGCGAAACTGTGAAGTAGCGTATACCTAGGCAGATTTTGAATTTTTGGGTTTCTTAACTTTTTGGTCCTTTCTGGCTGTGGAGACCTGTTCATACAGTATCTCTGTACTCTCTGGATTGTGAAGGAAGTGGTTTCTTGTCTTTTCTCTCTTTCGTTTGATTGAAAACTAGTCGTTTTGGCAAAGTGTTGTTTCTGGTGTTGGCACTTCTGGTTTGAGTACCAAGATAGCTTTCTGAGCATTCTTGGCTATTCTACTTTATCAGAATAGTGAGCTCCTGCTCATTTACTCCTTCCTGCCTTTTTGTTGTGCTTCGCATTACGATTTTTGGCTAGTTTCTTGATAGGTTTTCTTGAGTTCCATAGGCTAGGTCTTGTTGCCACTTTTGAAGAGTTTTTCTTGCTTCTTCGAAGTTTTTGTTTGCGACGAGTTTGCACTATTTTTCTAGGCTGAGTGACTGAGTTTTCTTGTCTTCTTTTGCTCTTATTGATCTTGCTACGAGTTAGCCTTATAAGGTTTGGGAGCATTATTGAAGTTTGTGCTTGAAATTCAGTCTTGTTTGGTTTGGATTTTGATAGTTTTGCTTAGTCTTTTCGAGCTCTTTCTCTATAAAACTAAAAAGCTCAAAAAACATTTGTTTTGCTTTTTGTTTTTGCATTTCAAAGGCTCAAAAAACATTTCCTCTTGTTGTTTTCTTTTGTTGTTGCATTTTCATTTTCGTTTTACCATATCTTTTGAAGCTTTTGTGAGGTTTCTTGCTTTTGGTTTTGGCTTGATAATTGGAAGGGAGTTGTCATTCATTTCTTCTTCTTGTTTTTTAAGCATCCTTGGTGTCTTCATATTAAGAGTTCTTGATTTCGGGAACTAGCTTTCTGGACTACCAAGAAGAGTTAAAACTGAAGGACTTTTTGGGAAATGTCACTCTGCTTTAGGAGATTTGCATCTTAGGATTCGCATGCTTGTAGTGATTTGCATTAGGTGCATTTAAACATTTAGTCAATTTCATAGTTTTTGTGAGTGTGAGTTTGCTATTTGAAAAGAAAAAATACAATTTTAATCTCGTAGAACCCGTGTAGAGATTGCTTTTCATCGAAAGAACAATAACTGCATCTGCATGTAGTTAAGTTTTTATTAATTTCTTTTGCGTCAAAAACATCATAAGTTTCATCTCCATATCCTTGTGACTTAACATAACAGCCCATTAAAATAAGCGATTTAATCTAAAATCAACTAGCAAGTTTTTCTAAGTGTCATACACCAACTAGCTAGGTTGTAGGGCCTTGGAATAGGTGAGTGGAGAGTTAACTCTCCAAGGCCGCTCAAACAAACATAGAAGTTGATTAATTGAGCGAAATCCAACTCCATTTGGTGGACCGGGAAATCTCTCCTCCAGAGAGTCAAGCGCGAGGGGAAGTGAAGGCTGAAAAGAGGGATACCCCCCCTCCGATTAGCTGAATATGACATCAAGACCGTTTCGCCCGGCTTCTGATACGGATTGGTGTCCATATTTGCCACTCCTAGGTTCCACACAGGTGACTGCGGGGGGGAATACCCGTGGTACCTGAGGCAGACGCCGCATCACTTTCGTCGTAACTGTTTCTGATACCTTCGCTATTTGTTTTGGGCCCTAATCATCCCAGACTGCTTTCGGGAGGTCCTATATTTTGCTTTCCTGTATTTTGGTGTCCAGTCCTTATCACCCGGAGCAGAAATACTTGGAGGCTGTTTGCTTGATTGCATCTCAGGGATTTTTTATTTTAGTGAGTGCTCTTTGCTCCTAGCTTGCCTAGCTTTTCACTTTTTTTGAGTCTAATTTAAAATCTATAAAAGTGGCTAATCAAGCGCCTCGTCGATTGAGGAGAATCTGGGGGTTATCTCCCGAGAGTCCAGAGCCTTCTTCGAGAAGGCGTAGGAGCGATTTAGCAGGTGGTTACCACCCTGTGGCGTCTGACGCAGTGGAGAGAGATCCTCCACAAAGGTCTGAAGGTTTCATAGCTGGTTCGGGTGTTGGTTCCGAGAGAAGCGTTTCGCTCACCTCGCGAGTTTTGTTTCCTCAGGAAGAAGATTTTTAAATTGAAGACGTACGTGAGCCTCCGGCGACAGGTCCATGTCCTCTTCTTCCTGACTATCTGTTTGTTGTTCAGTACATCGGACCTGAGTCTGAGAGACCGGAAGATCTTCTGTATCATTCATATCTTTCGATGGCCACGACTGGGAACGCGGCTTCTGCCGTGAGTGCTGCAGGCATTCAGACCCCTGCTTCTATTGAAGGAGGGGGCACTATTGCTTTATCTTTGATTGCTTCTAGTGCTGCTATGTTTAGCTCTGGTTTCACCTAAGCATAGGCTTCTCATTCTGGTCCCTTCTGTTCAGGGATGCCCTCTAGTGGGAATCCCTCTTTTTCCTTTTCCGCTACTGTAGTTGGATCTACGCCCATGTCTAACATGGCTAGTGGATCAGCTTCGTTTCAGGGTTTCCCCTTTGGAACTGGGCACATTCCTAGTTCCAATCCTTCTTTAGGGTCTTTTCCGTTTACTTCCCAGACCCAGAGTTTTAACCCTTGGTCTGGGGGGCAAACTTCGACTACTTTTACAGGGTGGAACCCTGTGTTCACTACGGTGGGGGCAGGGAATCAGTTTTACGCAGGTCATCAAGGGAATGCTTCTTTCCCTTCGTCGAGTGCTTACCAGACCTTTTCTCCTCTTTCTAATGCCTGGAACCCCTATCAGGGGCTCTCCTCTTCATTCAATACTTCAGCGGGGGGAACGGGTCTGGGCTTTGGTAACTCTGCATTGGGAGGAGGTTCTTCTCCTTTTTCTACGAATCCTTTCTGGCAACCTGGTGCCTTATCAAATCCAGGCTATTCTTTTCAGAATGTTGGGAATCCATCCCATCAAGGATGGAATCCTCAGGCTCCGCCTCGCTTACCTTTTCTGGCAACGTTGAACTTGCCAGATCTGTCGAAGT
Organism: Pinus albicaulis; assembly: GCA_034641835.2. Lineage (NCBI taxonomy): Eukaryota > Viridiplantae > Streptophyta > Pinopsida > Pinales > Pinaceae > Pinus > Pinus albicaulis. The sequence goes on from CM076575.1 coordinate 20,185,626, forward strand.
TGACTAATGATCTGATTCGTTATAGTCCGGGGTGGCCTCCGGTCCCGACCAAACTTCCTTCAAATATTCCAAAATTTGAAGGTAAGAATGGGGAGGATCCGGCTGACCACATCACCACTTTCCACTTATGGTGCTCTTCGAACTCCCTGATCGATGATTCGATTAGGTTGAGATTATTTCAACGCACCCTAACTGGAAATGCTGCCAAATGGTATATCGAGCTCACTGGGGGCAGTTTTGCCACATTTGGAGAATTGGCTGTCACATTTCTAAACCATTTTCAGTTGCCTGTCAGATATGAGGCTGGGACCGAACTCTTGGCTAATTTTAAGCAGGATGAGGCAACTCACATTTCTGATCACATTCAGGAATGGAGGAGAAGGAAGAGGCTTATCAAAGCTCATATTCCAGGATAATTCCTTCTCGAATGGTTTCTCAAATCCCTGCAGTCAAATATTTCAAAGGATGTATCCCTATCTGGGGTATTTTCTGACGAGCAGGCCATTTTTAGGGCCCAACAGTTGGAACTGATCTATTCTCAGTCTGGGGTACTCTATAAATATTTTCCCAATGCTCCTCGCTCCAAATTGGATCTATCGAAACCTAAGCCCGGTCCGCATGGTGATGGGCTTGTCGAATCAATCAATAGTGGTGCAGCTAGCCTGCTTAATCAACTGCAGCAGTTGTCTTTGCAAGCTGCTCCTTCTAGTCAGGCTGTGCCTGCCGAGTCATCACCTTCCCAGTCTTTGTCCATAAATGCTGTCCAAACTTCTGATCCAAAAGGAAATCAACAATCCGATGGGAAGAAGAAGGGACGAAATAACAAGAAGAAGGGCAAGAACGGGAAGGGAAATGCAAATAAAACCAACGAGCGTGTTGGTGAGGGTCAAAAGGAGAAAAAGAAAGTGAAGTTTCCATGCAAGCTTTGTGCTGGAGACCATCTCACACACCTTTGCCCTAAAATTCAGGATGCTTAGCGCTTGTTAGCTCAGCAAGGTTCTTCTAGTTCCCAGGCTATGTTAACAAACCCTTTTCCCCAAGGGCAGCAATTAGTTGCTGGCGCGAACCAAAATCCTGGGGCTTCCTCTAGGGGCACCCAGGAAGGGGAAATTCCATCGAACATTTTTATGATGAGTGCTCACGCGGATATCACTACGAGATCCAGTGATTATGGCGGAGAAGAGTCTTTGAAAGCTAATGAAGTTCCTGATGCTACTGAGATGCTTCAAATTACGAAGCCTACTGTTGAGTCTATGCCTCGGATGCCCAAAGCATCTTCTAAGCGATCAACGATTAATCCAAACGCTAGGGCTGCCCAGAACTACTCGATTGTGGAAGATCTGGCACAGAGTCTTTGTGCTATGTCAGCTTTAGAGGTACTCCTGTCTTGTCCGGCTCAGCGCAGTGCTTTGCTCACTGCCATTGGGGCTATTGATCCGAAAAATTCTCTTCTGATTACTTTTGATATGAATAATTTTAAGAAGAGACTTCCTCATCACATGGCTTTTCATATTAAATCGTCGTATCGGAAGTGCAATATCTTTCGAACGGTTGTTGATGAGGGTGCCTCCACGTGCGTGATGTCTCTCACATGCTGGAAGACACTTGGATCTCCCAAAGTTGTTCCATCTAGCACTGTTCTTACTGCGTTCGATGGTCATTCTCACAGACCCCATGGTATTGTCCCGACTTTGCCCATCTGTGTTGGGGGCAAAACTGTCAACATAGAGGTTGAGGTAGTGGATGCAGCCTTGGACTACAACCTTCTGTTGGGGAGGAATTGGATTTATGAGATGGATGCCATTGCATCCTCACTATTTCGAATTGTATGTTTTCCCCACGAAGGGAGGATTGTCACAGTGGATCAACTGGACTGTCCTCCTGTAGACCTGGATGCGCCTTCTGACTCATCTGTTCCTAAGTTGGATAATACTAAGGCGCCTGTTGAGAATCTAGGAGTTGGAATGTATTCTTCCCTGATGGGTACTTTCGATCTTCCTCCTCCTACGGTGCATATAAATGATATTTCATCCTCCAAGGCTCCCCTTCGAAGAGAGTTCTTTCGAACTCATTATTTTTCGAACCCTTGGACCTTACCTTCCCCTACTGCCACATTAGCGGAAGGTCAAGTGGGTGGAATGGCATTTCCTATTTCTGCAGCTGAGATTGCTTATCAGTCTATTGTTGACTCTGCAGAATCCAGTCCAGCTCCTCTTTCACCGGAAGAGTTGGATGGAGATGTGGCTCCGGCTTGGACGCTTAGTTCTTCTTCGGCCCAGGATTGCCTTGATACCACTCTTCCATCTGAAGAGGCCATCCTGGAAGCCATGACAGGTATAGATAGACCGTGGGATGATTTGCATCATCGGTCTTACTTCCTACCTGATTTAAACGAAGTTGAAACAAGTTTTCTGAGTCCTCCGTCTCCTGGTCCTGTTCACCCAGTCTTGAACCCTTTGGCACCAACACAGGTTTATGCTGAAGGGAACATGGCTGTGATCTCTCCTACTATCCTGGTGAACATTTCCAGGGATCCCAATATTATCGAGAATGTCTTCATTGGAGCTGAATGTTCCCGTGAGGAGGTTCAAATTTACACTGAGCTCTTCAAAGAGTATAGGGATGTATTTGCTTGGTCTTATGAGAAAATGTCTGGCATAGACCCATCTATCATCCAGCATGAGATCAATACGTATGAAAACGCTAAGCCGGTGACGCAAAAACTTCGTCCGGTCAATCCTAGGAAGGTAGCAACTATCAAAGCTGAAGTTGAAAAGCTGCTTAAGGCAGGATTCATTTTCCCTATTCCTCTGACTGAATGGGTTTCAAACCCCGTTCCCGTAGATAAAAAGCAAGGAATGATTCGAGTGTGCATCGATTTCATAGACCTAAATAAAGCGTGTCCTAAAGATAATTACCCCATACCATTTATCGATCAGATCATTGACGAGTGTGCCGGTAATGAGATTTTCTCCTTCATGGATGGTTTCTCCGGATATAATCAAATTACTATCCGTCCTGAAGATCAACATAAGACTGCATTTATTTGTCCCTGTGGTACATTTGCATATAAGAAGATGCCTTTTGGTCTTAAAAATGCTGGGGCTACCTTTCAGCGGGCCATGTCTTACGCCTTCCACGACATCAAGAAGATTATCGAGGCATATTTAGATGATCTAGCTGCTCATTCTCGAAAGAGGATGGATCATCCTGGTCACCTCCGGCAAATATTTGAAAGATGTCGTTTTTATAAAATTCGATTGAATCCGAACAAGTGCGTTTTCGCGGTTACATCTGGTCGGCTATTGGGATTCATTATGTCTAGGGAAGGGATAAGGGTAGATCCCTTCAAGGTTGAGGCAATACTTCGGTTGCCTCCCCCGTCTTCAATTCGTCAGCTTCAAAGTCTTCAAGGGAAGTCTAATTTTCTTTCGAGATTTATCGTCAATTATGAAGAAGTCACAAAGGGATTTATGAGGCTGTTGAAGAAAGGAGTTCCTTTTCTTTGGGACGACTCGCTCAACGCTCATTCGATGCTTTGAAAGGCATTGACCTCTGCTCCTTCTGAGTCCACCATAATATAGCGAGAGAGTGCTCCTTGTATGCGCGGCGCGGGAACAAACCATCGGTATGGTTCTGGTTCAAGAGGATGATGCTCTTGCAGAGCATGTTATTTACTACCTTAGTCGAGGACTGGTAGGACCTGAACTTAGGTACACTCCGATAGAAAAGTTAGCCTTAGCAGCAGTTCATGCTGTGCAGTGACTCCGAAATTACATTATTCTTCGCAAAACTTATGTCTTGGCAGCTGCCAATCCATTTCAGTTTGTCCTCAGCAGGCGAGTGATTGGGGGAAAATATAATAGATGGATTGTAATTTTACAGGAATTTGATCTTGAGTTCATGTCTGCCAAATCCAAGAAGTCATTAGTTTTTGCGGAATTGATCTCTGAGTTGCCCTGTGGAGAGGAGATGATATATGATGAGTCCTTTCCGGATGAACACTTGTTTCTTATCTCTCCATAGGATCCTTGGTACGGAGATATCATTGTGTATCTCCAGACTGCGAAGTTTCCCTCAACTTTTTTGAAAGATGAGCATCGTAAACTGCGTCACTTGGCCAAGAATTATTTGATTATTGGTGATGCTTTGTACCGTCGAGGGGTTGATTCAATCCTAAGACGCTGCTTAACTCTCGAAGAAGCTGAGGCTGTGCTCAATGATTCTCACAGTGGAGCTTGTGGGGTCATTTATCTGGGCTTGCTACAGCCCAAAAGATTTTGCGTGCTGGATACTTCTGGCCCTCGATTTTCAAAGATTGTATTGAATCGGTCAAGAAGTGTCATCCTTGTCAGGTGTATACTCGAAAAATGCGCGCTCATCCAGCTCCGTTTTTTCCAGTCGTTACTGTCGGACCCTTTACAAAGTGGGGTATGGATTATACTACTTGTAACCCGCCTTCGGCAAAAGGTCACAAGTACATTATCGTAGCAGTAGACTACTTTACGAAGTGGGTCGAGGCTATGCCTACTTTTGGGAATGATGGTGAGACTGCAGCTCTTTTCCTATTCAACCAGGTTATCGCTCGTTTTGGTATTCCTAGAGAGATTTTCACTGACCATGGCAGTCATTTTCAGAATAGTATGATGGCTGAGTTGGCTCTCAAATTGGGTTTCCGGCAGGAGCATTCATCTCCATATTATCCTCAAGCCAATGGGCAAGTGGAAGCCGTGAATAAATCTTTGAAGACAATTCTTCAGAGGAAAATTTATAAAGCTAGATCCAACTGGCATATTATGCTATATCCTGCACTTTGGGCATACAGGACGTCAGTGAAAACTGCAACTGGCTTTACTCCGTTTCAGTTAGTGCACGGGGTGGAATCCGTATTTCCTTTTGAATGCGAGATTCCTTCTCTTAAATTAGCTGTTGAACTTCTTCCTGACACTTCTAGTCTGGTAGAACGGCTTCTTCATCTGGAACATCTCGATGAGCAGCGTCAAGATGCCGCCACGATGAATGAAGCGCATAAAAACCGAGTAAAAGTTCAGTACGATAAGGCGGTCAAGCCTAGGGTCTTTTCAGAAGGTGACCTTGTTTTGGTCTATGCCCAAGAAAAAGATGCCCTGGGGGCAGGAAAGTTTAAATCTATGTGGTATGGCCCCTATATCGTTAAAAAATTCCTTAAGAAAGGAGCGTATACCTTGGTTGATTTCGAAGGGAACGAGTTGCCAGAGCCCCGAAATGGGCTCTATTTGAAGAAGTATTATGCCTAGGCTTCGGCCTGGCATGTTTCTTTTTTATATAGTAGTTTTTCTTTGTACATATCTGATTGATTTTCGATCTTTGATGCGTTGGTGATGTTTTTGATCTGCTTTGGCAGGTTGTGTTGGATGTCATGAGTCATTTTGGTTTCGTCGATGTTGCTAGTAGACACACTCGGAACTTAGCTTCCGCGGCTTGGGTGCTTCATTATCCATCCGGTCAGCTATTAGTATCAAGAGGGGTCTGCATTGGTCCTGCTTCCAATAATATAGCAGAATACACTACAGTTATTCATCTACTCTCGGAGGCAATATATTTGGGTGTTGATTCGTTGGTAGTTTTCTTGGACTCTCAGCTGGTGGTGTCGTAGTTGAACAACACTTATCGGGTACGAGATCCATTTTTATTACGATTGTTCTTGAGGGTACGTTTGTTACAAAGGTCATTTCAATTTTTAACTTTCATTCATATTCCTCAAGCTGACAATTGGTTTGCTGACTCATTAGCTAATCAAGCTTTAGATTAACATATTAATCATTCCATACAACAAATTTTTAATCATCAAAAACATCATACATTTGATACATTTATCACATCACATCAAATATCGCTGTATATATATCATCAGAGTGTTCAAAAAATTTACAAAATTTGGATCCATAATGTCGTACAAAACTTGGGCTTATGCCCCCATCATGTTCAGTCTCAAAAAAGAATATATAGTCATCTAATACATAATATCTGTCTACTCCTGAGGTCCCTACCCAGAAGTCGTGTTCCTATAGAACGTGACTGCGGTGGCAACTCGGCGGAATAATCTAACCCAGTCTCGGGGCACTCCTACCACCCGTCTCTGGATGGCTTCCGGCAGGTCCTCCACAGTAGCCATAGGTATTTGGCGGGTTAGTCCCTCCAAATTCCTCTGCACGGCCTGGAGAGTCCTATCTGAATCCACAGTATCTGCTCCGCCCCTGCGGCGCTTGTGGCACGGGAGACCCTCAGGTCGAACTGGTCCAACATCTGAATCATGATCATTTTAAATTGTCAGTCATTATGAATCCAATCAAAAACATGTTTTTTTTTCATTTTTTCATACATATTTGAAAAAATCCAAAAAAATTATATAAGTCAAAAAATTTTGCAAACTTACCGACTGTGCCCCATGCTGTGCCTGGTGGAAGAACTAGATCTGGATCTCCACGGAAGTCCATCCTGGCATAGGGATAGTCGTCCACTGCGATGATTTGTTCTCCCCACCAGCGGAAGAACTCATCGTCCCATGTGGTCTGGGGTACCTCACTACCCCCCAATCTCTTCATCATGTCCACCCAACGGGCAATTCTTGGGTCCCGCGGGCTACTGATGGTAGAGATAACTCTGGGTCTCAATGCTGGTATCTTCTCAAAGAAGAATGTTGTCAAAATTGTACCGTAGCCAAAGTGTTTGGTCTTTGCTTAGCGGATTGAGGTCAACTGTTGTTTCATGTTCAGTAATAGGGCTGTGCACCAATCATACACATGAGTCAAACATTCTACTGCTATGCTTATTTGCGTCCTGGACGCCTGATGTAGGGAGGCAGATCCTGCCACTCTGCTGATGGTGAAAAGGAGTATTTTCATGTGCAAATCACTCACATCTTTCATTGCAATATGAGTTCCAACCTTTTTGGAACCCCCTACGCAATATACGTGGACATAGTCTTCCACGGTTAACCCTCCCAGGGGCTTCCCGTGCAAGTCTACTGGTTCTCCCCTCCGGGAGAGTCCAGTAATGAAATATATGTCTTCCACTTCAATGCGTAGTGGCATCTGATCAATAATGAAGCAATCCTAATCTGGTTCCCAGTAATTTACGAGCATTTCTAGCAACCGCACATTGCTTTTCATATTTGGCATTTTAAAGAATTTGAACAATCCGCAATTCCGAAGGATATTTTGCGCTGCTCGATCTTGCATGACCTCTTGGTCAATTGCGCTATGCTCACGTTCTCTCCATGAGATTGTCATCCTGTCAAATTTCATAAAATCATGCATTAGCCACGCTTTTTTGGATTCGGACCTGTGTATACGCGACTTTTTCTTTGCACAGTCGCGTGTATACGCGAGTTTCCTTTAATGAACCCGCGTATGCGCAAGTCCGCATTTTTTAGCAAGGGTTTTAAAGCTAAAATTCACTTAATTTTAATTTCCAAACGGAAAAAATGATTTGCAAGGATGATTGAGGAGCCTACCTGAAATTTCGGCTCGATTCGACGGTCGGTTGTTCCTGATTTGACGAAAGAAGTTTTTTGCTCCAAAGCACTTTTTTCCAAATCAGCAATGCAATAATGAACCAAATATGAGGTAATTTGTCTATTTATGCCTAAAAAGTTGAAAATTTTCGCAAAAATTCATTATGCTCATTTTTTCGATCTATCTTAAGCTGCATAACTCGAATGCTTGGAAGTGCCCAGTTTGGTATGTTTTCAGGTACATTTTGACGATTTTGAGATTTTTCCCGGTTTTTGATCCATGATTACCGACTCGTCATGGCAGGTATATGATCTTCACTGGCATATAGGTTAGGGAAATCACTCTCCATTGCATCTTGCATACTAGCCTCCATACTGATCACTTGCCATAGGGTCGATCCCATTAGGTCATGAGTATTACACCCATTTCACTCGCCGATTATTTAATCATGACTTGATGGTAGAGCCTTCCTTTACATGGGCTTCCTAGTTAGTTCCTCGCTATCACTTGTTGCCCATGTTGCGTTTTATGTAGGCTCGGGAGTCCTCTTTAGTCCCGCCATGTCTTATGTGTTGAAGCTTCATTCTTCTTCTTCATCACTATCATTTTTTCTGGCTTTTACCCTAGAGGCTCCTTGGTGTCGTTAAGTTGTATTACTGCATTGCATATTGGCTACTTGTTTATCCTGGCCTTTAGCCGGCTTCATTTGGACTCGATGTTTAAGCCAACTTTTGACCTTGACTCTCTATACAAGTTAACCATTGCATGCACTTAGCTATCATGACTTGACACCTTTTTACCCATGGATGGAACGTTCCTCTGAGTATCGCTTACCAGTTTTCGCCACCTTGCATTGAGCATAGGATTGTTCCAATCCCAGGAACTAGTGCATCTGATTTTTTATACTCGTTCTATCCATTGTACCATAGCATTCTTTTATTCTTTTTCGGGCTTATTATATGAAAAAGACAAAAAAATCAAATATAACAAAAAGAGCGGGAACGGGATGTATCTTCGTTATTTTGATGGCAGTACAGAGTCAGTTTGTCGCCCTTGAACAAAGCACATTTACTTATATATATCTCCTTCATTTGTGATGGTTTTAGTTTTGACCTAGGTTCAGCCTTTACCATGTTTCACTTGTCAGTTCTCCCCCGGTTGGTTATCTCTTCCAATCATATGGAGAGTTTGTTTTGCCTCTTGCAGGACAGACTTATACAGTGTCACTTTTTACTGCCATGGTCATCACAGAGTCGTGCTTTTGTTCAAGGGAAGTCTAGCCTGAGTCGGCCATTCTGCGGTGTCTCTTGACTCATTATTCAGTCGGCCTTCCCGGTCTTGTCATTATCATGTTCTATCACATCAGATGTTTTGATCTTCTGCTCGTGCTGGTTTGAGAAGGTCCCCATTGACTTCTTGCCGGCGGGTTTGTCTCTTATCGACTACGACACATTGCTCTGAGAGCAAGCCTAGAGCCGCACCCTGGGCCTATTTCCATCATTGATAGGTGACCTCGTGCTCAGCATTTGATCATCATCATGGGTCTTTGACTGAGTGGTTTCCCCTGTGTTCGACGTCAGTACACATTATCACACTTGGGATTCGTGCAGTACCTGGATTTCCATTTGACCCTATCGGTGGATTTCTCGCCTCTGTGTCAGCTTTCATTATTGGTTGGTTCGGAGGGTTTCTTCCGTGCGCTAGCTTCATCTTGTGCACGTCGGAAACGTACTTCGGTTTTGGTTCCATCACTCTACTTCGTCCGATTCCTTCCAAATCTTGGCTTGCGGGTTACACTCGCGCTGGACTGATGTGGGATGCCTTAATGCCTTCCTTCCAGTAGATCTTTTCCCATCGACTCCGACTCATTGCTCTGGGAACAAGATCTAGAGTCTTTTTGTCAGTACCTTAGGGTTTGCAGTCATCAGTGGCAGACTCTTCGCTATCGACAGTGAGGATTCATCATTGCCTCTTGATTGGTAGATTCTTTCAAGTGTTCGACTTCAACTCATTCATTCACACTTGTCAGATTGTACTGGGGCACCTTGACACTCATTATCATTATCGGTGGGTTGTCTCGCGTTGGTTAACGGGAAACATCATTGCCCAGTAATCCAACGATTTCTCACATGGTCGACTTCGGCTCATTTATTCCCAGTGTGTAGAATTGTGCCGTTGTGATCGGTGAAGACCTTGGGTTGCATCAGCATTTCTCGGTTCACTGTTGACAGTTCTCTCAGTTTCTGCCAGTGTTGCCGTCCACCCTTATATGTTGCAGTTCAGCACAGCAGCACCTTATATGTTGATCCCCGAGTTGCGTGATTGTACCGTTTGATCCGCCTCTTATGATCCGGTACTTGGAGATTCAGTTACTTGATCAGATATCCAGTTGCACTATCTTTGCTCAGCTTTCTATATATGATACTTGGACATTGATACAGACTTGTCTTTCCGGGCCCTGCTCAGATGATTCACTATGTACTTTCAGTTCAGTTATACTTGTATACATGTTGGATCTATTAAGTACTTTCTATATATATGATGTATTTTTGACTGAGCATGGGTATGCCCGCCTCAGCATGTGTTGACTCTCTGATTTCTTTCATTGGTTTTTGGCAGGCTGAAATCTGGTGAAGTCCTCTCTTGTCCTTGCGAAGTTCTTTCTATGTGCATAATACATTTCGGCCATCATGTACCCCTTCCGACCTCATATATTAGGGGGCATCTGTTATAGCATCATTTCTCACCTTCATATGATTCATGATTGCTTTTTTGGCTTTGGGCACCCATTCCTACAGACTTGGACAAATTCACTAAAAAACAGTGTAAAAATCCCCATACGCGGTTATGCCTAGACTTTTCCGCGTGTATACGCGAGTCCACATGCACTTTCCCGCGTATGCCATTAAAATCATTAAAAAATATATAAAAATTCCCTATTTTCGGGCTGGGTTGATGGTTACTCTGGTAGTTCAACCACCCCAGCACGTGGCCAACTGTTTCCAACTATTGAAACTACTTGGAGGGAGTATAAAAGCCCCTCATGTGCATGGCCTAAGGGAGAGAGAGAATTTATTGATATTATACTCTGTTGGTATTCCCTATCCAAGTCTGATTCCCCGTGCCTCCTGCACTTTCCCAGTTCATTACAGGAAACCTTTGTTTCCTTGAGATGCTCATCTCCCTATATGTCATCTCGTATGCACCAGTTTGGAAGGAGTCTTAGCGAGGCAAGGGCGGGACGGATCCGGACGACGGTCTGCTCGAAGATCGTGGAAGGATTCAGGTGATCTCTCCACTCGTTACTTTTGTACATGCTATTTATAATACATAAGTACCATCTTGTTCCCGAAATATACGTGTTAGTGTCTGCTTACATATATGAGAAAATTGTTATTTAAGCATTCATTATGGTTTATCTGATGTTTTATATGGATTTCATTAACATTTAGAGTAGATATATGTTGTACAACCGATTCTTCGTGCTTGTTTCTCTTGTCTTTCGAGGTTAAGAAGGAAGGACGGTTCTTGAGGTTTGGAACATCGGGATAGTTAAAATCCGTGAGACCTACGAGAAGTTACTTCCTCGTCTGTCTATTTAGTTTTTAAGAACATGCATGATTGTTCATTGTGTGGGTCACTTCATAAACAGCATGCCTGTTGTATCGGTGGAGGTTGTAACCCAACGAACCTCTAGGGTGATATTCCCCGAAACAATTTGCACCTTATCTGACATTTTCCCTAGACTTCTGTATAAATAAAAAGGAAATTCAAGTGACCAATTACCCACAAAATGCAGAAGAAGTTTGAGATGATATGAGTATACCATGTGAAATCTTCCTTCACAGGTAAAATACTTTTGAATGACCATCAACATCTTTTCATAATTCTCCTTCATGAAACTCCTAGGGATAGCATTTGTCAAATCAACTCCACTATGTTATTGCTTGATAAACTCTTTACAATCCTGCATTGTGAATTTGATACCTTTAAACCAATGTTCACCACCTCTAGGGATTCCTGTAGCTGATGAGATGCTCTCTGGTGTCACTGTAAGGTTCATAATTCCAACCTTTGATGTTGTTCCTATGAAGTTGGTCACAAAATCCTTTGAAACCTATAAATGAAAGCCCTACAACCTCTGGCAGAATTGCAAGCATCCAATCCTTCTGAAAACTTCCATAGTAGTAGGGTCTTTATTGAGTAATTTCAAGTCCATGAGCTCATACCTATGATAATGGCCACCATTATTTTCCTTCTTGCATTGAATTGCTTTATAGTCCTTCAACATATCGCCTGTGATGACACCTACGAGTTCGAATTTTCTAGCAACATTCTTGGCTCGTCGACGACTCTCCGGATAGAATCACATACGGACAAGCACAATATGACAATAGGCTAATTGAGGGGAGGTTTAATAGTTTAACTAACAACTCGGGCTTCAATCATAACACATGCAAGCAAAAAGGAGTAATGATGACATCAAACACGATTATGTACATTTGAATTTACTATAACAACCTTGAATGACCTCCACCTTTACTGCTCTAATTAGGAAATGACACCTCATACAATTCTGACAAGCCAGGTTAGAAAACGTATTTTCGTAGCGAAAACAGTTAGGCTTCTGACGGATTCGCTACGAAACTATTAGGTAGTTTTGTAGCGAAATCTATTGTTTTCCTATGTAAAACGCTACGAAAATCTGAAAAACTGCCCCTTTGGAGTTTAAATGTATGGGAAATGACCACTGAAATGATATGGGCTTGATTTCACTGAAATGGCATAAATGAAGGTGATCATAAAACTTAGGATAGGCTTAAAAAATGAAAAAAATTTCCTATACAACATTAAAATGGCTTAGGAGACCTTATCCATTTGGTGAGTGACCTGTATGACCCTATCAAGAAATGTTTCACAACTTAATGAGTGATAACGGTGGCTCCAATTGGGATGGTGTGACCCTTTGGTACACCAAAGAACCTGTAGTTCTAGTGACATCCATGTTTTTGGAAATAAGACTCTGAAATTTGCCAAGCCTTCTTCAAACTCTTTTGGCCTTCACCTCGGGCTCCAGTTTGATGATTAGCCTGTCTTTATTAGCAAAAAAGCATAATAAAATGGAATATATACAATGGAGTGAAAATTCAGTAAAATTTAAGAGGAATAGTGCTTTAGAATCCTGCCATTGACAGGTCCTCTAGCACAAATTTGTCCATCCATCTCCTGAAGTAGATAATTGTTGTTGCCATGGAATGTAGCTACTATGAAAGGTCCCTTCCAGATGTTTTCAAACTTTTCATGTTTCCCCTTTTCTTCAATTTTGGCTTCCCACTTCAACACCACATCTTGAATCTGGAAATTTTCTTCTTTGACCTTCCTGTCAAATGTATTCTTTACTATGTTTTTTGACTATTGATGATTGTTGTATACCTCCTACATTTTTTCTTGGTGAGATATAAGCTGGTTTATTCTCCTCTGAATAGCATTAGGCTCCTCTTCTAGTCCTTGTAGCAATTTCATTACAGGCACTCCCAAGGAAGTGGGAAAAATAGCTTCAGCTCCATACACTAACTCATAAGGTGAAGTACCAGTTGATATTTTTGTACATACTCTATCAGCCCACAGATCATACTTCAGCTTCACATGCCATGATATTTTGTTTTCTTGCAGTACCTTCTTGATAATTCTCACAATGCTTTTATTAGAAGATTCAGCAAGACCATTACCTTGTGGGTAATAAGCAATGGAGTTTCCAAGCGTTATATGGTACTGAAGACAAAAACTAATTAGCCTTTTGGATTTAAAATCTTGTGCATTGTCAGTAATAATCTTCATAAGACAACCAAACCTGGAAAAAATGTCATTCTCTAACAACTGGATGATGACTGAATCATTTTCCTGCCTTGTTGGGATTGCTTCAATCCACTTAGTGAAATAATTTGTTGTTGTCAGGATCCAGTGATGTTGCCCTGAGGATGATGGGTTTATTTCACCAATAAAATCTATCCCCCACTGTTGGAAAGTCACCTCAACATAAATTAGCATCAAAGGTAGAGGAATCAGCTTTTTCTTACCATCAAAAATCTGACATTCATGACAAGCACCTATCTTCTTGTAAACATCCTTGAACATGGTGGGCCAATAATACCCTGCTCTGAGAATTTTTTTTGTTGTGGCCTTCCAGTAGTGGTGTTAGTATGAATCCTTTGTCGAAGTGTACGAAAAAGGACCACTTTAGCTACGCATAACTAATAGCCCTAACAACAAAAGTGGCTGCCAATATCTTCAGATATGCGATTAGTTAGACAAGAAAATAGCTGCAAAATACCAGATCTATGTATGGAAAGACATTAAGCAGTAAAAATAAGGGTTTGCTCCATATACCAATAGACAAGACAAGAACAATTTTTGAAAGAATTTTTGTATTAAATGGGGCACCTGTGAGGAAAACCAGAAGGAGTATCCAATTCCCCTCAATGGGATGGGTTCTTGGAAGTCCTCAGCACTTCAGATCTAAGATTCTTCTCTCTAGTTGATGTAGAAAACCCAATGCAAAGAGTAGAGCTCAAAGGGAGCAAAATGACAGAAAATGGTGACCAAGTGTATAGATCCAGAGTGATCTAATAGGCAACAAAAGGTGAAGAATGGTAGGAAAAACCCTCCTATTTATAACAAAATATTGGGTCATTCTAGATCTTGGTGCATGGGTTACCAGATCTAGATCCACTTTTTATGGAATATTTTATTATATTTGTTGGAGGGAAAAGGTATTTGACTTGGGTCAAATCCCTTAATTTATTAAAAATAAATAAATAAATGATTTATTTATCTTTTTAAGGAAGCGGTTAGAAGATAATCAAATAAATAATGATTTATTTAATTATTTAAGGAAGTGGTTTGAAAGATAATTAAATAAGTAGTGATTTATTTAATTATTTGTGGGTGATTTGGTCATATTTAACAAGGAATATCATCTAAATAAGGTTTAAATAATTATTCCTAGAAAATAATAAGATAAATAAAGGTTGATCTAATTAATTTCTTTGATTTTGGGTTAAACATGACTGGGAATAATAATTAAATTATGGTTTAATTAATTATTCCATGAGGAAAATCAAACAAATATGGGTTTGTTTAATATTTCCTTTTGGGGTTTCCTGGTTTAACATAGTGAAAGCAGTTTTACTTAGGGTAAAACTGGTCTTACATGGTGTACTTGAGTCCATCTAATGATAATAAGTTAGATGACCAAAAAATGGTGTAACAAGTGGTGTCCTCCACAATCTCCCTTATGAAACTCTTCAATCACCTTTTCAGCTTCCTCTTCCAACAAACAGTTCAAAAGAATGCCACCAGTATCTTTTTAGTATATATTTTTATCTATAATGCAATATCTTAGAGATTTCAGCTTCACAAACCTTGCTTTTGCTTTAGTCAACTCTGCAAGAGATCTGTGATGATGTAAAACAAAGACAATATCTCTGTACCACTCAGATAGACTGAACTTCTCTTCTATAGGAATCATCTCTTCATCTTCATCTGAAAATTCTGAAATTTCTGCAATAAGATTTATGTCAAGACAGTCAAAATTGGATTGTGCCATCAGCTTTGCCAATCCTTGTCCTTTCACCAATTTTGTAGGTCCGGTTTCTATGTCATACTCCATCAAATTAGCTATCCACTTTCCTCTTTTTCCATCAGGATCAACTTGTGTCAATATGTCCTTAACCGCAGTGTTAGGCACAAATGCAATGACATGAGAGCGCATAATATAAATTCTGAAATCTTTTATGGCTTTGATCAAAGAATATGCCTATTTTTCTAAAATATTGTACTTCAGCTCTGAGTTGTCAAGATTTCTACTAAACAATGAAATTGGTTGCTCTGTACCTTGCTTCCCTTTCTACAGTAAAACTCTAGCTATGGTATTTTCAAATGCAAATGTAAAAACCAGAAATTTTTTTGAAAAAATTGGACTATCAATATTGGGGCCTGAGTGAGGCCTTTCTTTATTTCTTCAAATGACTTCTTGGCTTCAACAGTGCATTTAATCTCAACTCCTTTCTTCAACATCTTGGTAATGTCTTTGACAATTTCAGCAAAGTTCAAGATGAACCTTCTAACAAAGTTTACTCTTCCAAGAAAGGACAGAATTTCCTTTCTATTCCTTGGCAGGTCTATCTTCTGAATGGCATTGACTCTATTTGGATCAATATTTATCCCATCTTTTGATATAATATGTCCAAGAAAATTTCCAGAGGTTAGAGCAAAAATAATTTTAGTGGGATTAAGAGAAATACCAAATCTTCTACACTTCAACAGAACTTTCTCCAGATGCTTCAAATGGTCTTCCTCCCTTTTTAAAAATATAGTTATGTCATCCAGATAGACCACCACTAACTTATCTTTCTCCTCATGAAGGCAATGTCCATTGCTCTTTGAAAAGTCGCATTCATCAGACCAAAGGGCATCTTGTCATACATGAATGTTCCCCTGGGTGTGGAAAAAGTAGTTTTCTCCTGGTCTTCTGGGTGTACCAATATCTGATTGTATCCTGAAAAACCATCCAGCATAGACATCCTTTGAGAACCAACAATATTCTGTAGAATTTGATCCATCTTAGGAAGAGGGTAGTTGTCTTTCAAAGAAGCCCTATTTAAGTTTCTGAAATCAATGCAGATTCTGAACTCCCCACTCTTTTTTCTGACTGGTACCAAGTTGGCAAGCCATTTTGAGAATCTGATAGGAACAGTAATTTTTGCATTAAAAAATATTATTAATTTCCTTCTCAATCAGAGGCATGAGCAATGGATTAATCCTTCTCAATTTCTATTTGAAAGGTTTCTCATTCTCTTTGATAGGAATAGTATGTTGAATAATAGTAGGATCATATATTTTCAGGTCAGCATAACTCCATGAAAAAACATCAATGAACTTCTTCATCGTCTCAATATATTTCTATTTCATCTCAATAGAAAGAAACTTGGAAAGCTTTATCATTTTAGGTGCTGCTACTGTACCAAGATTACAAGTCTCTACCTCTTCATCATCAGGTTGCATCCTAGGAGATTTAAAAACATCATTTTGGTCAAAAAAAATTTCAAGCGGAATAAGACCTTTGGGGATACAATTATTCTTCAGCTGCAAAACTTTAGAATTACCCTTAGTTTTAGCAAGCATGTTTTGTTGATCTACTTGTATGCTTTCAAATTCCTCCTTTAATTCCATGAAATTTCTGACTTGCTGGTCATCTTCGAACACTTGACAATGGATTATGTTATCTGGTATAGCAGGCCTATGTCGAACTTCAATCTCATACTTCTTAGTGGAATGTGTGGGGATGACAAACAAACTTGCAGATACATCTAAGGATGGTTTTCAAGCTTCTGCGGTTTTTTTTTATTGTAGAATCTGGATTATCCACAGTATCATAAAACGATTGTCGACATTTCGAATCCCAACGGGGATCCATCTTCAAGATGAGAAATGAATGAAGACTGAAAGAAGGTCGCAAAAGGTATAATAGTGAAGGGCTGAGTTGAGAAGATGAGAAGAGCCGATAGACTCTATAATTTGTTTAAAAATATATATATTTTAAAATTTTTGTAATTTTATTTTTTAAAAACTTTTCTAAGGTTTTATATAAATTAATTCTAATTTTAATAATAAATATCTACAATTTTTATTAATTTAATAATAAATATTTTTTTAAATTTTATAATAATAAATATTTTTATTTAATATTTATTTAATTATCAAACTCTAAATTACTACAATATTTTATTTTATTTTAATTGTTACTTAAAATTTTTATTATCAATAATAAACTCAAAAAAATTTATTTTATATTTTAATGTCTAAATTAATTCTATAATCTATATAATCTCAATGTTAATAAATATAATGAATTTATATTAAGTATATTAAATATATTTTATTAATTTAATAAAATCATAATAATTTATTTATTTTTTAATTAATAAATTTGATTTAGAATTGTTGTCCTTACTTACTTCCAATCACTGATAATAATTGTTAATTAATTAATTTTTATTAATAAAAATTGATTAATATAGATAATTATTATGAGTAAGTGAAGTAATAAGTGTTATGAAATGGTATGACCTTAAATTGCTTACTAAACAGGAGAAGAAGCAAACCTGCGAGATCATACCTGGGATGAGAACGAACCTAAGGAGCAAATTTGTTTAACTAGAGGTCGCCAATTGTCACTAATCTCGTATCCTCTGTCCCTGATTATGTTATCTGGGTGTTTCATAATTTCCAACACTTCTCTAATCTTTCGTCTCTAATAGTGCTCCTCCCTCGCAATGATTTTAGCATCCTTAAGACGTATGTGATGTTTTGTTTTCAAGGAGTGATCAGCAAGGGCAGAGGTTCTAGCTCGCTCATGTTTAATATCGGCACCATGCTCTTTCAGACGCTTTTGAAGAGAGCACCCGGTTTCACCAATATAACTCTTGCCACATGAGCAGTCAATCTTGTAAACACCTTTAAGCTACATCTAAGGAATCAGCTACTAAGTTTTGATCCCTAGTTTTCACAATAAATGAATATTCTTGAAATTTTTCCAACATCTCCGTAATCATATTTTTGTAAGCTCTCATCCTCACATGCTTATTTTGATACGTTCCTTCAACTTGTTTTTTTATCAACTCAGAATCTCCACAAATTGAAATCTTTTGAGCACCCAATTTTTTCAAAATTTCCAAACCCAAAAATAGAGATTCATATTCAGCCATATTATTTGTACAGTCAAAGTTCAGTTTGAAAGAAATAAACTTACTTTCATCATCAAGAGTAGTGATCCATATGCCTGCTCCAGCCCCCTCTCTTCCAGCAGATCCATCAAACTGCAAAAGCCACCAACCTTCTACTTTTTCTTCTATGATTTCCTGATTTTCAACGTGTTGATTTTCAGCTTCTTGAATTTATGCTTTCCCTTCACTTTCTTCTTCATCAGTTAGCTCATTGAAAATAATTTTTGATCCTAATTTAGTTTCAACAGCATAAGTGGGAAAATCCTGAGGTTTATCCTTGTTTCTTACCATATAGGCCATCCTAGTCTCTCTGTGCAGTCTTATTTGTTCACCAAACACAGGAATGGTGGAATATGTCAAGTCCATTTGCATGGTGCCTTTGATTTTTTTTGCCCAAGATCTAGATAAGAGCATTCCAAACTTGGGTGGAATATCTACCACCACAATTTCCATTACCACTATCTTGGCAGGCACTTGTGTTAGGCCAACAACAACATCTTTTATCAATCCTATGCATTGAACTCTCTTAGAATCAAAAGAAAAAAAATCCTTGTATGGCCTAGTAATATCCAAGCCCATTCTCTCCATAATCACTTTAGGCATAAGGTTATGAGAATCCCCTGAATCCAACATGGAATTATGTAAGGTCATGTCATGGATACTAAAGCTGACATAGAAAGGAGGTACTTCTTCATTATGCTCATCTTCCAATCTTGGTCCCAAGTATATGGTGGGATGGTATTCTCATACATTAAGGATATTTGATGCTCCTGGTTGATAATTCAACATTTTCACAATTTTTCTTTTGTACTCATTTACCTTTAGAATTTCTCCAAAAGGAACGGGAATCTTGATTTTAGAAATCTCATTCTCCAAACTGAAAACAAAAGTAATATTTTCACTCTCTTTGACAGGGGGAGGAAGTGGTGGATCCTTTTTAGGTTCAGGTTCTTTTGGGGCATCCTTCTTTCGTTGTGTTTTATTTGCAGTGATGGGAACATTTCTATTTCTAAGATTTTATCGTTTCTACATCTCAAAGATATCATGTTGATACCCCTTTAAATAGTCAGATTGTTCCTCACCTTTTTTCAAATCATGCTCAGAATCATCATGCTCCTCTTTGGTCAAAAACATTCCAGACATGTTTTCCTCTAGACAGTGAATGGAGTCTTCTTGAATTTCAAGTTGAGTTTCTTCTTCATCAATTAAGTTTTGCTAAAAATGAGGCCTTACTTGAGGGTCAGGCTGATTCCTATTGTCTCTTTGTCTTTGCAGATTCAGAGGCCTTCTAAACTGTGGATTTCTAATTTGTGGGTCATGTTGTGTAGGAAGTGAAGAGGAAGCTCCAAAAGCAATTCTATCCATGAGTTTCTCCTTAGTCTTCATCATAGAATCAAACTTATCATCAGAGGTGGAAGGCTTTTCTTCTTCCTTTAGTTTGGTTTTACTCATCTTAGACTTTTTAGTTGCTATCATGTTCACTTCTAATTTCACAGTATCATTATGAATTTCTGCTAAAGTAGGAGATTCTCTTTCTCTAAGTAGAATGGAGAAATCATAGTCAAATGCCTCTGCATAGCGCAATTGAGCAGCTCCTGGGGGAGGTTTTAGATGAGTAGGTATAGAATCATAAGCTTTGTTAAATATCTTGGAGAAATTTTGGACAGTTTCATCTACAGCTATTTTAGATTATTATATCAGTAAGGGCTTGCATAGGGTTTGATCTATTTCCCCACTTTCTCAAGAAAATGTCCTCAAACTGATTCCAATTTTGTAGGCTTCCTGGAGCTAGGGATTTAAACCATTTCCTAACCTCACCAGTAAAACTTTGAGCAAATAGTCTCATTTTGACATCCTCATGAACTACTTCCTCTCTGTCAATGAAGTCATTAAATTGGTCCACATGTTCCTCGGCTGTAATTTCTTCATCACTCCCCCAGGTTTTAATTCTAGCTAAATATTTACTTGGGAGGGCATTAAGAACAGCTGGGAGGACAAGTGGAGCATATCTAGCAGGTGCGGCAGGAGGTGGAGGTGGAACATTTCCAGCCATGATAACAAGGATTGTCATATTTCTAGGAACAACAGTAATGGAAGATAAGTTATTAGGAGGTGGTGTAAATGGCATTTGTAGTCCAACGGTTAGGATAATTGCCTTCCAAGAAATAGACACGGGTTCGACTCTCGGAAGATGCACCAAAATGTTATCACCAAATTGAACTTGATTGTATGTTCATCAATCAACTCAATGTAACTCTTTCAAACCACTTCTAACTAAAGATTAGCCTCTTCAATTTGAGAGGGCTCTCTCAAAGGGGAATTTATGATTTTCAATATAAATAATACTAGATGGCTAACTCTATGAATTGTGACTTGGTTTTGTATGATTGTAGGTTAAAAAATGAAGGCTTGCTACCATTGGGTTATGGAGTCAACATCAGTACTCTTAATGACAGTCTTTCTTCACATGGCAGCTGAGGCAGATAGAGGTCTTTAATAAAGATGATTCACACACATAATATAATGAAAACACCGTAATTTCACCCCTAAAGGAAGTCATAGCATGACAGCATGAATTCTAAGTAATTAGAGATAAAATTCACTACAAGTGATTATACATAAAGATCCATAACAACAACACATTAAACACCTCATAAGAATCTCAGGTCTGGAAGTAGAATGTCACTGTATATTATTGATAATGGACAAAACGTACAAGCAGCAATTTGGTGCAATATTATCCAACCCTTTGCTCTTCGATGTTCAGTCTATAAATTGGCATTCTTTACAATGTAGATGATCTGCCCAACTGGCTAGATCTTCGAATTCTAACTTTGACACATATCATAACTAAAACTACTAACTTAAAACATAAAAAGGACAGCTATCCTTTAAGAAATCAAACTCCTAATAGGAGTCTATCTCCTATTTATTGCATTCGGTTCTCCTAACAGTGAAACAGTTACATATTAGATATCACATGTTCGAGGGATAATTCACCATCACTTTACATGTTTAAAACACCCCTAGATCTGTGGAACACAATCCTACTTTTTAGGGATGGATGACCTTCAATTTAATCATTGTTCTGCCTGATGAGCTGGATGTGTGACACTTCTTTTGAGTAATGAACCTCTGATAAGATGGCCCACTGACATGTTGGAGGTCTCCAGCTAGCTAATTTGTTTTTGGAATGCTCAAAAATCTTCAAAAATATCCTCGCTACGAAATAGGGCAGTTTAGGCAGTTTCGTACCAAGTTTTCTTAGCATATGAAAACCTGCCTTTTCACCTATCTCCTTGCTAACTTTGCTATTAAAACACCTTTACAATGCCAAGACACCTTTCAAACAATCAATTTCCCTCCATAATACTTGAAAAAACTGGATTTCAAGGAAAAAATGCACCTACAGAAATTTCCGTAGCATTTTTTTGGCATCAAGCCTGAAGTACGCTATGTAACTGTCCAAAAAACCAGAATTTGCTGATTTCAATATTGTCTTCAAAAATTGATCTCCAGAGGTAAAATTTAGGTTCTTTGTAAGTCATGAACCTCATGAAACATATTCCAACTCAATTTTTTACTCCTGTGGTGTTTCATCTTCATTTACAATCAATTGGCTGATGGGTTCTTCTACCACTTTCATCTTCAACGCTTTCTTTTCTAACTCCACTTGAATCAAATCCAGCTGCTCTTGAAGATTTTCCAATTGATCTTTTAATGCTCTGTTCTTGGATTGTAAGTGTAATTTCATCTTCATAATGTGTTTGACATCCCCTCTTAATGGTTGAGTCCATTTCAGCAACATTTCTACATTGTCCAAAGTTTTTGAGACACTTGTGACTTTCTCCTCCCATATTTTCCTCATCTGTTAAAATTCAACCTTCTCAGCTCTGTGCTTCTTGGCTCCTAACTTTAAAACTGATATCTCTTTACCTGCTTCCTGCAACTTCTCTTTATGGGTTTCTATTTCTAATTTTTCAATTATTTTTTCTTTGCCCTTTCTTTGCCTGATAACCAGTTCCTCCTTTGCTGATGGAGACAAATCTATGATGCTTGTTAGTTGGGCAGCTTCATTGACTTTCTCAGTCTCTTTTATTTCCATGACCTTCTTTGCATGTCTGGTAATTGGCTTCCTTGGTTGAAATATAAAACCAGCATCCTCACCTGCAAAATCTAGTTTTTTAGCAGTCTTACCTTTCTTCAGCTTTCTTCCTCCATCTTCAATGTCTTCAGCTTGCACAATGGGTGACTCTTCAATGTCAATTGCATGAAGGATATCCTCCCAATTTCCTTTAGCCAAATTCTAGCTTCTAATGACTCTCTTGCTGCCTTGTTTGCTAATTGTATGATTATGTTTTGCAGGTGTTGCTTGAGGTGTGTCAGTCTCTTGCAAAGGTTTTGCTCCCATGTTCACTGGTTTTGCAAGAGACGATCTATTTTCTTCTTCAACTTCTTCTACCATATCTATTGATGAATTAGTTCTAGGTTTGGAGGCTTTCGTTGGAGTAACCACATCAATTTCATAACCACTCATGAACAAGAAATAAATACAATCTCTGTCTAACCTTCTCAATTCTTCCAACACTAACAGCTTAATTAGACCATGCTGAAAAAGTGATGTCTCACTTCCTTCTATCTTGATTTGCACCTTATCTTACATTTTCCCTAGACTTCTGTATAAATAAAAAGGAAAGGACCTCTTACCCACAAAATGCAGAAGAAATCTGAGATGATATGAGTAGACCATGTGAAATATTCCTTCACAGGTAAAATACTTTTGAATGACCATCAACAGCTTTGCATAATTCTCCTTCATGAAACTCCTAGGGATAGCATTTTCCAATTCAACTCCACTGTGTTCTTGCTTGATAAACTCTTTACAATCCTGCATTGTGAATTTGATACCTTTAAACCACTGTTCACCACCTCTAGGGTTTCTTGTAGCTGATGATATTCTCTCTGGTGTCATTGTAAGGTTGAGAATTCCAACCTTTGATGTTGTTCCTGTGAAGCTGGTGGCAAAATCCTTTGAAACCGGTAAATGAAAGCCCTACAACCTCTGGTAGAATTACAAGAAGCCAGTCCTTCCAAAAAATTCCATAACATTAAGGCCTTTATTGAGTAATTTCATGTCCATGGGCTCATATCTGTGACAATGGCTACCCTTATTTGTTTTCCTTATTGCAGCCATGGATGCTTTATAGTATTCATTGCCTCACTTGCTGATGACACCTGCAGAGTTCGAATTTTCCAGCAACATGCTTGCCTCAATGAAGCAGCTCTCTAGGGATCGACTCACATGCAAGGATAAAGCACAATATGACAAAAGGATAATTGAGGTGAGGCTTAATAGTTTAACTAACAGCTCGAGCTTCAATCATAACACATATAAGAAAAAAGGGTAATGATGACATTAAGAACGGCTATGTACATTTAAAATTTAACATAACCTTTACTGCTCTAATCATAAAATGAAACCTCATACAACTTTGACAAGACAGGTTAGAAAATTAATTTTCGTCGCGAAATTAGTTAAGCTTCTGAGAGATTTGCTACGAAACTATTAGGCATTTTCGTAGCGAAATCTATAGTTTTCCTGTGTAAAACACTACGAAAATTTGGAAAACTGAAAAATGCACCCTTTTTAGTTTGAATGCATGGGGAATGAAAATTGACATGATATGGGACTGAATTGACTGAAATGGCATAAATGAAGGTGATCATAAAACTTAATATAGGCTTAAAAAATGCAAAAAAATTCCTATACCACACTAAAATGGCTTAGGAGACCTTATCCATTTGGTGAGTGACATGTATGCCCCTATCAAGAAATGTTTCACAAC
Organism: Pinus albicaulis; assembly: GCA_034641835.2. Lineage (NCBI taxonomy): Eukaryota > Viridiplantae > Streptophyta > Pinopsida > Pinales > Pinaceae > Pinus > Pinus albicaulis. The sequence continues at coordinate 20,209,752 of CM076575.1, forward strand.
TTAATGAGTGATAAAATAAGTCATCACCATACATTGTGAAGTTTTCCATATAGAATTCCACACAATAATTTATAAGATCAGCAAAAATATGGAAGACAACTCTTTCAAAGGTAGTTGGAGCATTGCAGAGGCCAAAAGGAAGAACTCTATAAGTATAGGTGCCCCATGGGCAAGTAAAAGTAGTATTTTCTTGGTCTTCTAGGGCTATTTGAATTTGATTGTATCCATTGTACCCATCCAAGAAAGAGAAGTACTTTTTCCCTGACAATGTCTCAAGCACTTGACCAGTAAAAGGCAAAGGAAAGTAATCCCAAATGGTGCCTTTGTTCAAATCTCTGTAATTAAAACAAATTAACCATTTCCAATTTTTATTGGGAACTACGACTAAGGGAGATATCCATTTACAGTTAGAGATGTGGTATACAAAATTCACACTTCAAAGTTTTTGCAATTCATCCTTTACAATTTCTTTGAGAGTTGGATTCATTCATCTTTGTGGCTACCTAACAAGTCTGATTTCTTCATTTGTGTAAATGTGATGTGTACAATTATCAGGATGGATCCCTTTCATATCTAAATAATCCCAAGCAAATGCTCTAGACTATTTTTTAAGCATGTTTATTACCTGTTTTTTTATGTTTCGTAATTAGATTTGTACCAATGTACAGTGTTTTTCCAGTGTTGATTTCAACAGGTTGAGCATCTACTTCACTAATTTCTTCCAAGGTTTCCATAGTAAATGATGCAAACATAGTAGGGTGACAATTTTCCTGAAATTTATTGTTGAAAACATGATGATAGCCATTGAAAGAAACATGATAATCTAAGAAAATCATATATCAGATAAGAATTGCAAAACATGTTCTTCAGATTGTTCTTAAAGGCCTCTTGATTATTATAAAGTCGGTAAGGGAAACATACGGTCTTCTTCCCCATAGGGATTTTCCAACCCAAGAGGTACTTCAACAGCTAATTGGTTAGGTGGAAAAATAGTTAATGTTTGAATTTGTGACCCATTAGAAATAGTCATTGATCTAAAAATGAAAGTATTTGTACTGTTGTTCAAAGTATTCATTTCCATTAAATTAAGTGTGCAAAGTGTTTGTAATGTCTTGCAAGAAAACAAAGTGTTCTTTGTAATTGTTTATGAGTTTAAGTGTGAGGGAATGTTAATTAAATTTACTATTTAAAATCTTGAATCTGAAATACACAGCAGAATAAATTCACCATAAACACACAGCAACATGATGAGGCATTTCACCCCTCCTGGGCCACATCTGTCGGGTCCAAGGCTCCCAATGGGAATTTCCTTGATATATTATGATGCTCAAATTGGTTTTACAGTGAGAAAGAAGCCTAAACAGGCTGAAACAGTTGTGGAAATGAATTTAGAAGACAGAAATCAACTAAGTATGGCTTTTATTTCACCTTAAACAGTGAAGTGTAGCCCAATGCAGCTCCATTTCCCTCATGGCCCTTATGGCTCTCCAAGCTTCCCTGAAACAAAAATGGCTGAAAAACACCTTTGTTGGCTTTGAAACTTGTTCCAATGGCTCCAGAATGCTCAGAATACTCAAAATTGACTAAACTTTTGTCTAATTTGGTCGAATAGGCTTAAAGTTATGATCCAAACTGTATTTTTCCCAGTGGCACTAGAAATCCTCCACTAAAATTGGCTAACCCTAGTTAGTCCCACCAAAATAGTCGGATCGGTCTAAAAAGTGGAACCGCGCGCTAATTTAGGGGCTGCAATAAATTTAACTGCTAGTTAGAATTGCGGTCACATGCGGAATCTCCGGCAACCGTTTGCACTGGCGGTTAAGGTTTTTCCCTTGGTCCTGGCGCGAGGTCACAGGGGCTACAACTCTTAGCCCTAAGGTCTTAACAAAACTCTACCTCATCATTAGGTTTAGACCATGGTTCTTTGTTTTAGGTTGCATGGATAGGGGCCGGCTCCATAGGGGCTTAACCCACTTCCACCCAACCTCTGTTCAGCACCAACCGTCGTCGACCCGACTGCTGACCCATTTGCGTGCAGGTTGGGTCGACCTCCGCCCACTGACCTTTTCATGTTTATTCGCTGCATGGGATTTGTGTTCAGGGTGACCCGTGAACGTTCGGGTTGGGTCGTGCCCGACTGACTCGAACACGTTTAGCTCAGGTCGGTTTGCCCACAAACTCAATTTTTCAATCAATATTGAACCTTGGGCCTGGGGCCACCTGGCACCCTCTGATAGGCCACCAAAAAACCTTAAAAAAATGAATTTTTTCCATAATTTGTTTTCTGAATATGAAAAAAAAATTGAGTTCAAAGGTCCTGTTTTGAAGGTTATTGGGCGCTTTAAAAATTCAATAACTTCCTCATACAACATCGGATTTGGGTCCCATTCACAGCGCCAGAATCGCAGCGATGATGCCTATCCGGTCGTTTAGTTTGAAACCAATTCTAAGCAGTTCCAATTTTGAGCATTTTTTTTCTCTTGGACATGATTACCTGATCACACCTCCCATTGGGAAGCTTTTGGACCCCAAAAGCCTTCAATTACCTGTTAAGAAGATGAGAGTACATATCCCTCACCTTTTCCACCTCAATCCACTTTTCCTTACTCAGTTTTCCACCTTTAAGACCAACTCAAACATAATCGACATTTCCCCTCCTCGAAGTGTGTGTCCTTCTGTCAAGGATAGCATCCTCTTTCAACTCATCCAAAAATTCTGGCGAGAAATCCTCTATGGATGGCAGCTGAATGTCACTTTCATAATCAACAATTAAAGGATGTTCATACAAACGTAAATTTTCCACATTCACAACGAAATACATTTGCATATATGAAGGCAAATCTAGTTGAAAAACATTATTTCCAACTATTTTAAGGATCTTGAATGGACCATAACGAATAGGCTTCAGCTTTTTACCTTCTCCTTGCATTCTTTCCTTACTAATATGTAGCCATACGTCATCTCCTTCTTGAAACTTATGATCAGTTATGTGTTTATCATGCCTATCCTTATACTTGCCTTGACTTTTTTCAAGTTGTTCTTGAACCTACTGATGTATGAGCTGAATTCTTTCAATGAAAATGTGAGCTTTGTCAATGTAACTATGCCCATCAATGGCCACATACTTATCAAGAATGAAATCTAAAGGTGACTTAGGCAAATACCCAATGCAAGCTTCAAAAGGTGAAGTATTTGTAGAAGATTGCTTGGCCTGGTTCTAAGCATGCTAAATATAATGCAAGTGCTCATCCCAAAGCTTGGGATGCTTGCTGCAATAACCTCTCAAAATATGTACAATGGTTCTATTCACTACCTATGTTTGACCATTTTTTTGTGGATGGAAAGCAGTACTCTTCTTCAACTTGGTGTCCATCATCTTCCATAGATTGGACCAAAAATTCCCAACAAATCTGGAATCTTTGTCACTAACAGTAGAATTAGGCAAGCCATAATGAACCCATACATGTTGAAAATATAAATCAGCAATTTGTTCAGTATTTATAGATTTCTTACATGGCATAAGAATAAACATCTTGTTGAATCTATCAACTACTACATAAAGATAATCATGTTGCTTTCTAGATAATGGTAGACCTCCAACAAAATCCATAGAAACACTTTCCCATGGTCTAGAAGGTACCGGCAATGGCATATATAAACCAAGCTTCCTATTGCTAGGCTTTCTTGTAGCACCTAGTGAACAACCTCTAATGAAACATGAAACACTATCTACCATGCATAGCCAATAACAATACCTCTGTAAATGTGCCACTGTTTTGCTTACCCCGAAATGTCCAGCAATAAGAGAAGAATGAGATTCTCTCATGATGCTTAGTCTCTCCCCCTGTGGTATACATAACTTGCCCATATGAAACAGCAAATGATTATGCAAATGATAATCATTCTCCTCAACATGATTCCCTTCACTCAAGTTAGCATACACATCCTTAAAATCATCATCTAATGCATATTGTTCTATGTAGCTCTCATGTACAATAGAATCATTCTTCAGTAAAGTAGTAGCACTAATAATAGGCCTTGAAAGCATATTAGCAACTTTATTGTAAATACCTTTCTTGTACCTTATTACCAAGTGAAATTGTTGTAGGAAACCCATCCATCTAAAATGTCATGACTACTGCAAGTACTGTAAAGGCTGATGGTCGGTATGAACAACCGTTTCTTTGCCCATCAAATAGTGTTTCCACTTTTTGACGCTTTGTACCACACGCATACAACTCCTTATCATATGTAGGATAATTCACAACAGCACCATTAAATGTCTCAGAATGAAATGCAATAGGCTTACCATGCTGTAAGAGAACTGCACCCATGGCGTAAACACTAGCATCGGTCTGAATCTCGAATGAATGTCTCAAGTCCGGTAATGCAAGAACTGGAGCTGAACTTATCTTCTCTTTCAAAGACTCAAAATCTTTCTGTTGCTTTCCTCCCCATTGGAAAGCATGCTTCACACTTGTCACTGCATGCATAGGAGCTACTATGGCAGAGAAGTTAGAAATAAACTTCCTCCAATACTGAGTTGCACCCAAAAAACTTCTTACCTCTGGAATGGATTTGGGAGTAGGCCAATTCACAATGGCTTCTACCTTACAAGGATCAATTCTCAAAGCACCTCCTCCTACTATGTGTCCCAAATAAACCAAAGAAGTCTTTCCAAATTCACACTTTGACATTTTAAGAAACATCTGATTTTTCTTCAAAATATCAGGTACTTTCTTAACATGCATGACATGCTCTTCTCTAGTCTTGCTGAAAATTAAGATGTCATATAAGTATACAATAACGAAATCATCAAGAAAAGGACGTAATACATCATCGATTACCCGCATGAAAATTGCAGGTGCATTGCATAAACCAAACGGCATAACAAGCCACTCAAAGAGTCCCTATTTGGTTTTATATGTTGTCTTCCAAATGTCACTTTCTGCAATTCTAACTTGATGATAACCACTACGTAAGTCTAACTTAGTGAAATATTTAGCATCTTTTAGCTGATCTAACAAATCATCTATCCTTGGGAGTGGGTAACGATTATTTACCGTTATCTTGTTCAATGCCCTGAAGTCCACACACATCCGCCAAGTTCCATATTTCTTTGGAATCAACACTATCGATGACCCACATGGTGAAGTGCTTGGTCTTATGAATCCTTTGTCCAAAAGTCTTTAATTTGCCTCTTGATTTCAGCATTCTCCATGATAGACATGCGGTACATGCCTATGTTAGGAAGAGGACAATCTTGATGTAAATGGATTTCATGTTGAATCCCCCTTTTAGGAGGTAAACCTGTCGGTTCCTAAAACATCTCATGATGTGCATCAACTACATCATATAAATCTGATTTAAGCTTGGAATCATAATAGACATGTGGTACATGCCTATGTTAGGAAGAGGACAATCTTGATGTAAATGGATTTCATGTTGAATCTCCCTTTTAGGAGGAAAACCTGTCGGTTCCTAAAACATCTCATGATGTGCATCAAATACACCATATAAATCTGATTTAAGCTTGGAATGACTCATGATTCACATCAACCTTGGGCTTAACCATAAGAAGTACAAAACTCTTACAAGAATTCACTAGCCTTTTTACCTATCCTGCATTTACCATCGCTATATTTGTCTTCTTGCAATGTGCTCTGAGAATAAACTCCTTGCCATCTTTAAAGAGATGATACTTATTTTCATGGCGATGGAAGATCGCTTTCCTGTCAAATAAGTAAGGACTTCCCAAAACAATTCCCGATATATCAAGCGATACGACATCAAGTTCAACTGTGTCAATAAAGTGTGCAGTAATCGCGAATCGCAATATGCACTTTCTTGAGACTTGTAAGTTTGCATCCTTGCATATCCACCCAAGTGAATAAGGCTTTGGATGTGGAATGGTCTCAAGTTTAAGTTGTTTGACCAAGTATTCTGATATGAGATTTTCTTGTGACCCACTGTCAAACAGTGTGTCAATTTTTGTATGTTTTGAGACTACCCTCACATGGAACAATTCAATTCTCTCTTCCTCATTTGGAGCTTGTACATGACAGTTTGAAGTACTAGGGCTTGGCTTAGTTTCAGTTTCCTTTCCCTTCATACTTTTCAAACCCATGGCTGCAATTTTTGTTTCGTCACCTGAATCATCACCTAAGTCTTGTGATGTAGTTGTAGTAGCTGTAGTTTTCTTCTTTCCTTTGTTTTTGTTAAACTGAGTTGTTTTTTCAGGATGTAATTTCCAACAAATTTTCTCTTCATGGCCTTCTCTTGAATAATGTTTACATATCACTTTTTCACCCTCTTGTTTGACAGATGCATTCTTTTTGCCTTTTCCCTTAAAGGTTTTATCTTTGTTTCGCCGCTTAAAAGGCTTGTTTCTACCCTCATCAAAAGTGTTTTTCTCTCTAGCCTCTAAATGTGTAGCTTGTACACAAACTTCGTCTAGACTAGTAGGATTAAACATAAGCATAGTATGTTTAAAGTAGTTGTGCAAACCACCTATATATTTCAGCAAAGTATCTTGACTTTGTAAGTATTGTAGAAATTTGAATAACTGTTATATTATTCGTCGAGCTTCTCCTGATCACACACTATTTTAGCTTCATGCATAATACAGAATCTCTTCTACCATTGATCATTAATTGCGGAAATAAAATCAATTGCATGCACACATTAAAACCACGAACAATCACACATATAAACACAGTATTTATGGGAAAGCTTAAAGCTAAAAACCCCCTACTATCTGTATATTATAATGATAGAGATCATGTAACAATCATTGTACAAACTCCTCTCAAGCTCTCAGTACAATCTCCAATTGTTACACACTACACAAGCTCAGATCTAGCAAAACACATGCTCCAATCTGCTCCACCTATTAGCCCGCCTCTACTGCGCAATCCAAGATGAATAATGGCTCAATCTGAGTTCGAATCCCTCTGGTATGCACTGCGCAATCCTCATTGGCATCTCCATCAATGTGTGGTGCAAACTCATGCACCAGTATAGTCACAACTGATAGTCACACTGCTCTTTCACCTACCTCTTCACTGGTCTCCACTGAAACTGTCCATGCACTGAAGTTAACTGATGTATTCTTTAGTTAATTAATGAGTTTATAATTAGTGAATTAATTAATAATTAATTCACACCACTCTCACTAGTGTATCAATCAGTTAGACTAGATACAACTAGCTCAACTATGTTTAACTGAGTTAAACTGAATACAACTCCACTAACTTCCTCAATCAACTCCACCAAACTCTGTCACATGAGTTCTAACTGAAGTCAACATGAAATAGCTCCACTAAACCCTAGGAATAGCGTAATTCCTTCTGTCAGCTGCATGTGCCACATCCGTGCACTTAACTGAAGTGCTCCAAGAGGATAAGATAATGTTTAGAGTCCAAATATTATTAAGAGCTAATAATATTCGACATATCTATTTTTAGACTGGCAATCTAAAAATAGATTCCGCCCAGTATGTCTAAAAATAGAAGTCCATCTATTTTTTCTGACTTGACTAACCATCCACAAATAGCATCCTGCAACTCATAGAACATGATCCATATGTCTAAAAATAGACATAGTCTAAAAATAGACTTTGCGCCAAAAATAGCCTGCGGGCCCACTTAGTGAAGGCGACTTCTTTCCACTAAGCTCATCATCTTGTTGCAATCTCAACACTTCCTCTCAACAAGATAAGGATTATCTGCCACCCCTATCCTGCCTTTGTGGTATTCGAATTTGTTCCTGGTGAGCGCCTTCGTCAAGATATCAGCATCCTGATCCTCCGTGGGAATGTATGAAAGTAACATGATCTTACGCTGCACACAATCTCTGATATGATGATACCGGATGTCAATGTGTTTAGATCTATCATGAAATACTGGATTAACCGAGATTTTGATGCAACTCTGATTATCACAATAAATCAGAGTAGGATCCAAGTGTGAACTGAACAACCCAACCAGGATCTTCTTCGTCCATATAGCCTCGCATGCAGCCAAACTTGCTGGCATATACTCGGCCTCTGCTGAAATGAGTGCCACGGATCTTTGCTTCCTGCTGTACCAAGAAACTGCTGTCGACCCGATACTGAAAATCCCTCCAGATGTTCTCTTTCTGTCCGTTGGGCTCCCTGCCCAATCTGCATCCGTGAAGCCACACAGCTTCACCTCATCCGACTGTCTATACCATAATCCATATCCTGATGTGCCTCTGAGATATCTCAATACATGCTTGCCTGCCTTCCAAAAGAGCTTGGTAGGCTTAACCATAGCTTGTGAAAGCTGGTTAACAGCATAGCATATGTCGGGTCGTGTATTGACCAGATACATAAGCGACCCCACCAATTGTCGATAAATAGTGGCATCCACTACCTCCGCTGAAGTAGCATCCTCCTTCCTCCAACCACCAGGAAGAGGAGTATCAATAGGCTTGCAGCCATGCATGTTGAACTTCTCCAGTATCTCCTGGGCATACTTACCCTGAGAAACAAACAGTCCATCACTGCGCTGCCAAATTTCCAATCCCAGAAAATAATGAAGGAGGCCCAAGTCCTTCATCTCAAACTCTTTTGCAAGATCCTCCTTGTATGAGAGTATCAACAGCTCATCACCTGTCAAAATCAAATCATCTACATAAAGTACAATGATCAGCAACTTACCCTCCACCACAATCTGGTATAGGTTAGGATCCACCTCACTCTTGGAGAATCCAAGTCCGGTGAAATAATTGTCTATCTATGTGTACCAAGCACGAGGTGCTTGTTTCAACCCATACAACGCTCTCTTGAGCCTGCACACATGCGACTCGCTGCTGAAGATCTTGAAACCTTCGGGCTACTCTATGTACACCTCCTCCTCAATGAATCCATTGAGGAACGCAGTCTTCACATCCATCTGATGAATGTGCCACCCCATCTACGCTGAGAGAGCAAGAATCGTCCGTATGGAAGAATACCTTGCGACAGGTGCAAAGGTCTCCTCATAATTGATCCCCTCTATCTGTGAAAAGCCTCGGGCAACAAATCTTGCCTTGTACTTCTCCACACTCCCGTCAGCTGCCTGCTTCACTTTGTAGATCCATCTCGAACCCACCACTGATTTCCCTTCCAGTCTCGAGACAATCTCCCATGCACTGTTTCTGACAATCGAATCATACTCTTCCACCATGGCATCTACCCATGCGGGATCCTCCACAGCTTCCTCGAAAGAGGATGGCTCCGTCATGATACACTTGCTCATAAGAGCCATGTATCCAGTATACCAGTCAGGTGACTGTCTCTGTCTGCGCTGTGATGTAGGTGCTCCTACAACCTTCTCTGCATCTTGAGCCAGTCGCTCAGCTTCTGTAGTGCACTTCCGCCCTCTGATGGTTGGCGTTGCATGAGTGGTCTCTTCCACTCCATGAACCTCATCTTGTGGCTGATCCACATCCCGAGACTCATCCTTAGGAACTAATAGCTCCTCATCTGCATGCAAGTGTGGCTCCCTCTCAAGCGAACACTTCATGGCTTTCTCCTCCTGAAATTTGATATCCCGTCGCACAACAGTCTTGCGACTATCCGGAAAATACACACGATAGTTGTGGGGTGTATCAGTGTACCCCACAAATATCCCAACCTCTCGCGGGGTCGGTCTAGCCCTTCTTCCCTGCATCCTTCTCATTACATGAATGTAAACAGGTGAACCAAAAATCCTCAAATGGGAAATATCAGGCCTCTTACCAGAAAACGCCTCCTCGAGTGTACTCATGCCAAGTATCCTGTGAGGACAACGGTTCTGCACATATACTACAGTATTGCATGCCTCCTCCCACAAGTGAATGGGTAGGTCCTGATCATGCAACATCGCCTGTGCAGCACCCACGATTGTTATGTTCTTCTGCTCAGCAACCCCGTTCTGCTGTGGGTTATGAGGTGCTATGAGCTCTCTTCAAATTCCTTTTGCGCTGCAAAAGTCCTTGACTTTACCAGAGATGAATTCACCACCATTGTCCCTCCTAAGAGCCTTCACCTGCTTCCCCGATTCTTTCTCAACCAGTGCCTTGAACTCACAGAACTTTGAGTATGTCTCGCTCTTCTTCTGCATGAAGAAGATCCAGCACTTACGAGAAAAATCATCAACAAATACCACATAATACCTGTGCTTTGCTGTCGAAGCTGCTGAGAAAGGTCCACACACGTCTGTGTGAATTCTCTCAAGGATCTTCGTGGCGCGACTATCCTTCTCGTGAAAGGTGGCTTTCACAAATTTTCCCAAGGTACATCCCTTGCACTGATCTGACTGCGCAAGAGTACCCTTAGGAATCCCAGTAGAAATCTGTTTGGCAAGATCTTCAGTTCCATGGTGAAGGTGGCCCACCTTGCGGCGGCTACAACTCGCCATCATCCCGCTCACCACTCCTTCACTTTGCTCGCTATTGCCGCTGTACCACATCTACCGAGAATTGATAAAGGTTCTTAATTTGAACCCCTATCCTCCGGGTCTCACCAGTTGCCTTACTGCGCAGGAAAGCCTTTCCCTCGCTAAAGACAACATCATATCCCTTGTCTTCTAACATCGCCACAGAGATAAGATTCTTCTTCAATCCCGGAACATGCATCACTTCCTTCAATACGAAGGGTTTACCAGACTCCCTCTCAAAGGAAATGGTACCGATACCGGTCGCACTGTATCTACCATCATCGCCCATCTCGATGTGCACTCCAATATCTTTCTCATCCAGATCTGAAAACAAATCTCGATCTCCCGTCATGTGAAAAGATGCACCATCACAAGAAACCAGATCAACCCGTCACACTTGAAACAGAGCAGATGCGATCAGCAAAAACCAAAATCTAGCTCAAACCGTGAGGCTATACTGATTTGGCCCGCTGTACCGCTTTATTTTTCTTCTTCTGTGGACAATTAGTGGCGTAATGTCCGTGTTGGTGACAATGAAAGCACTTCACCTTGGACATGTCCTGCTTCTTGCCTTTCGCACCGGAATGAGAAGCTTTCTTGCTCTTCCCCTTCTTTTCTTTGGCAGCCAAAGCGCAATTCTCTTCATCAGAGTTCCTTGATGAAGATCCGTCCCTGGTACTCCGCCTTATCTCCTCTTGCACAAGATCCAACCAAAGTCGCTCCCATCCTGGCAATTTCTCCCGACCATTGACAGAGTCCTGATAGGAATGCCAACTATTTGGAAGCCCAAGGAGAGCCAAGCTCACCAAGTCCTCATCATCAACAGTCACCCCCACACTTCCCAGCTCATCCCTGCATTGGATGAACTTCGTGAGGTACTTGGGCATACTGTCGCCTTTCTCCATCTTTATGTTCCTGAGTTTGTCCTTGAGCGCCAACTTCCTCTGGTCGCTCTTGCTTTGAAATAAATCTGTCAAAGCTTTCCACATCAAGAATGGAGAAGCCTTACCATGAAGGCTGGATACTATGTGATCCTTCACGCCCTCCAACAGAATCCTTCGACACTTTGCTGTATTCTTTTTCCATGCGTCAAGTACGGCAGCATCACTAGAAGTAGGCTTTGGAACTTCAGCATCTATGAACTCCTTCAACCCATTGTCATCCAGCACCACCTCCATCCTGTCCTTCCATGTAATATAATTCGAGCTGCCCTCAAGGGCATACTCCAATCGCAATCCGTTAAAAGACATCTCAACTTCGACACCAAGAAAACACTGCTGCAAATTCGAATTCCACCAACACAAAAACTCAACCGCTTCAATGTTTTTCAATTGCTCCAATGATCAATATTGCTCCGATACCATGTAGAAATTTGAATAACTATTATATTATTCACCGAGATTCTTCTGATCACACACTATTTTAGCTTCATGCATAATACAGAATCTCTTCTACCATTGATCATTAATTGCGGAAATAAAATCAATTGCATGCACACATTAAAACCACGAACAATCACACATATAAACACAGTATTTATGGGAAAGATTAAAGCTAAAAACCCCCAAATATCTGTATATTATAATGATAGAGATCATGTAGCAATCATTGTACAAAATCCTCACAAGCTCTCAGTACAATCTCCAATTGTTACACACTACACAAGCTTAGATCTAGCAAAATACATGTTCCAATCTGCTCCACCTGTTAGCCTGCCTCTACTGCGCAATCCAAGATGAATAATGGCTCAATATGAGTTTGAATCCCTCTGGTATGCACTGCGCAATCCTCATTGGCATCTCCATCAATGTGTGGTGCAAACTCATGCACCAGTATAGTCACAACTGATAGTCACACTTGCTCTTTCACCTACCTCTTCACTGGTCTCCACTGAACTGTCCATGTACTGCAGTCAAATGATGTATTCTTTAGTTGATTTATGAGTTAATAATTAGTGAATTAATTAATAATTAATTCACACCACTCATCACTAGTGTATTTATCAGTTAGACTAAATACAACTAGTTCAACTAAGTTAAACCGAACACAACTCCATTAACTGTCTCATCAACTCCACCAAACTCTGCCACATGAGTTCTAACTGAAGTCAACCATGCAATAGCTCAACTAAACCCTAGGAATAGTATAATTCCTTCTGTCAGCTCCTGTGCCACATCTGTGCACTTAACTGAAGTGCTCCAAGAGAATAAGATAATGTTTATAGTCCAAATATTATTAAGAGCTAATAATATTCGACATATCTATATTTAGACTAGCAATCTAAAAATAGATTCCGCCTGCATAGTCTAAAAATAGAAGTCCATCTATTTTTTCCGAATTGACCAACCATCCACAAATAGCATCCTGCAACTCATAGAACATGATCCATATGTCTAAAAAAAGACTTTGCGCCAAAAATAGCCTGCGGGCCCACTTAGTGAAGGCGACTTCTTTCCACTAAGCTCATCATCTTGTTGCAATCTCAACAAGTCTACCCCTAATAAGAGTGTTCTTCTCCTAAACTCTTGGGTGTAGTCTTGTACATTTTGTCCCTTACGTTGTCTGAAGTTTTGCCAGTTCATGATAGCCTTTTGTAATTGAGCTAATGGATAAAATTGTTTTTTAATTGCAGTAATAAATTCAGCCCATGCTAAAGTGATCTTACCATGTTTTTTAATTTCATCCTTGGTCTTGGCTTCCCACCATACCAATGTTGCTCCATCCATTCTCAACGAGGCTAACTGTATCTTGGTGTCGTCATCATGAAGGTTTTGTATCCTCAAGTAAACTTCCAATTGTCTGATCCAATTGGCAAGTTTCTCTTATTGACTTCACCGTTAAACATAGGTAACTCAACTTTGACATCAACCTTTAAAAATTGACTTTTACCAGTGGTTTTAGACTTGTGAGATTGATTCGCCGAAGTTGAGGATGATGATGTAGAGGAAGAGGATGAAGATGGGGATGGTGGTTCACCATTTCCTTTGTGTCCTTTCTTTGACTTGTCACCACTTTTCTTTCCTCCTGAAGAACCCTCTCATTCTTTCTAACTTTTTAGACCCTTCTCCAACAAGCCTATCATTCCTTTCTTGGTAGAGTATCCTCACCATCTTAGTCATATCCAAGAAAGCTTTCCGAAATACCCGTTCTTCTTCCTTGGTATCCATATCTTCAGGAGCTTCTCCCTCTCTTGAAGACATGCTTGAAGCTACTTCTATGGCTCTTGGAGGTGGCTCTCTAACCCTTCTTGGTTGTGGATTACTTTCTACACTAACCAAGTGTCCTTCACCTCTCTTGAGTTTAAGCCTAGTAAGCATCAAAACTTGCAAACAATCAACTATATCTTTGCACAAAACAAATGTTGAGTAAAACTCTAGCTCCTAAGGCTCAGATCCTTAGCTTTGATACCATCTGATCTGAAAATGAAAGTATTTGTAATGATGTTCAAAGTATTCATTTCCATTAAATTAAGTGTGCAAAGTGTTTGTAATGTCTTGCAAGTAAAACAAAGTGTTCTTGGTAACTGTTTATGAGTTTAAGTGTGATGGAATGTTAATTAAATTTACTGTTTAATATCTTGAATCTGAAATACACAACAGAATAACTTCACCATAAACACACAGCGACATGATGAGGCAATTCACCCCTCCTGGGCTACATCTTCCAGGTCCAAGGCTCCCAATGGGCATGTCCTTAATATATTATGATGCTCAAATTGGTTTTACAGTGAGAAAGAAACCTAAACAGGCTGAAACAGCTATGGAAATGAATTCAAAAGACAGAAATAAGCTAATTATGGCTTTTATTTCACCTAAAACAGTGAAGTATAGCCCAATGCAACTCCATTTCCCTCATGGCCCTAATGGCTCTCCAAGATTTCCTGAAAAAAATGGCTGAAAAACACATCTGTTGGCTCTGCAACCTGTTCCAATGGTTCCAAAATTCTCCGACTACTCAAAATTGACTAAAATTTTGTCTAATTTGGTCGAATAGGCTGAAAGTTATGATCCAAACTATATTTTTCCCAGTGGCACTAGAAATCCTCCACCAAAATTTGCTAATTCCAGTTAGTCCCACTAAAATAGTCAAATCGGTCTAACAGGCAGAACCGCGCGCTAATTTAGGGGCTGTAATAAATTTAACTGCCAGTTAGAAGCGCGGTCACATGCGGAATCTCCGGCAACTGTTTGCGCTGGCGGTTAAGGTTTTTCCCTCGGTCCTGGCACGAGGTCATGGGGGATATAGCCCTGAGGACTTCACAAAAATTTGTCGGATCATTGGGCTTAGACCACGGTTCTTCATTAAAGGTCACATGGATAGGGGTCGGCTCCATAGGGGCTTAAACCACTTCCGCCCAACCTCCGTTCAGCACCAACTGTCGTCAACCAGACTGCTGACCTGTTTGCGTGCAGGTCGGGTCGACCTCTGCCCACTGACCTTTTCATGTTTATCCACTGCACGAGATTTTCCTTCAGGGTGACCCGTGAACGTTCAGGTCAGGTCGTGCCCGACTGACCCGAACACGTTCAGCTCAGGTCGGTTTGCCCACAAACTCAATTTTTCAATCAATCTTGAACCTTAGGCCTGGGGCCACGTGGCAGCCTCCGGGCAGGCCACGTGGAACCCTCTGATAGGCCACCAAAAAACTTTAAAAAAATGAAATTTTTCCGTAAATTTTTTTCTGAAGATGACAAAAAAATTCTGAGTTCAAAGGTCATGTTTGGAAGTGTTGGGTATGTGTTATATTCTTTCTACGACTAGTCCGTGTCCATGGTTTTGTGCATGGTTTTACACATGGTTTTGGGGTACGATGGTTTTCGGCCCCTGGTATTTTTGTAGATCCGGTCAAGGGAACTACGGTTATGTTCTAATCCAGGGTTAAAGGATTGGGGTTTATGTATGCTTCGGCATGTATATATATGTGTTGTAACACTAAAAGGAATATAATGAAAAATCAAGCTGGTCGTCCCGATTTGGGATCCAGGGGAAAATCTCTGTGTTTATCTATTTTATGTTTTATGCTCCCGCTATTGTTTATTTTCTGTTATAAGATTCGTGTGTAGATAATTTCTGTTCAGGGTTAAAACCTACATTTGGTATCAGAGCTGTTTCGGCTTCAAGGGGACACCTTTGCTGCTGAGGGTTTTTTAGTTCGGGCCTGAGGTAGACCCTGTTCAGTGGGAGATCTACGGGATCGATTCTTGCGGTGAGAGAAGATGGCGAGCGGCGGAAAGATAGAGATCGAGAAATTTAATGGTCAGAGTTTTGAGTTGTGGAAGCTCAAGATGGAGGATCTGCTGGTGGATAAAGATCAGTGGATCACGGTAGATCCAAGTACTAAGCCAACAGGAATGTCAGATGAAGACTAGAAGAAACTGGATCGAAAGGCTAAAAGCACAATACGGTTGTGTGTCTCAGATTCAGTATTGTTGAATGTATCTGGGGAAGCTACGGCGAAGACCTTGTGGGAAAATCTAGGGACTTTGTACCAATCTAAGTCTCTGGTGAATAAGTTGTTCCTGCAGAAAAAGCTGTATAACCTGAGGATGAAGGATGGAGACTCGGTGACAGAGCATCTGAACGCCTTCAATACTGTGGTAAGTCAGCTGTCATCTGCTGATATTAAAATCTCAGATGAAGATAAGTGCATCAGCTTGTTGTGTTCTCTACCAGATTCATGGGACAGTCTGGTTATTGCAATAGGTAGCAATACAACTACCTTGAATTTTGATGACATTGTCTCAGCCTTGCTGTCGGAGGAAATGAGACGGAGAAATATGGAGGGTCATAATGGAGATGCCTTATCTATACGAGGAAGGTCCCAGAACAGAAACAAGAATAAGGTTTCGAGTGGGAGATCTAAATCTAGAGGGAGATCTAAATCTCCCGGAAAGTTTGTAAAGGTGTGCTGGAAATGCGGAAAGGAAGGACACTACAAAAAGGAATGCAGATCTAAAGCTCCTGAGAAAGGAAAGGGATCTGATGAAGCTCCTTCTGCAGAGGCAAAAACCACCACAGATGAAGGTGGGGATGTGTATTTGGCTTCTTCTTCAAATACACATGTAGATCATGAGTCATGGTTGATTGACTCAGGTGCATCCTTTCACTTCACTCCCCATAGGGAGTGGTTTTGCGAGTATGAGAAATATGATGGTGGCGATGTCTTCCTAGGGGATGATAGGAAGGCTAGAATCGTCGGACGTGGAAAGGTCAAGCTGAAGCTGCAAGGTGGAAGGATTAGAACACTTCCTGGTGTTCTGCATATTCCTACATTGGCCAGAAATCTGATTTCTGTAAGCAAGATGGATGATGCAGGTGTAAAAACAGTGTTCGAGAAAGATGCTTGCAAGATGGTTCGGGGAGCACTAGTATTAATGCGGGGAGTTCGGACTGGAACTCTGTACAAGCTACAAGGTAGCACTGTTATTGATGGGTGTAACAGTTCTGTGGTTCCTGAAAGTGGGACGGAAAGTCTAGCTGTCTCTAGAGAAAAGACCATGCTATGGTATCAAAGGCTTGGACATATTGGAGAGAAGGGCCTTCGGATACTGCATAGAGATGGTATGGTAGAAGGTATGTCTAATTGTTCTCTGGATTTCGATTTCTGTGAACATTGTGTATATGGGAAGCAGAATCGGGTGAGTTTTCCTTCTGGTGCTAAGAGGGCAAACAAGCTATTAGAACTTGTGCACAGTGATGTGTTTGGGCCTGTGTCAGTTCCATCACTAGGAAAGTCTGTGTACTATGTTTCATTCATAGATGACTGCTCAAGGAATACATGGATATATTTCTTGAGGAATAAATCTGAATTCTTTGACAAATTTAAAGAATTTAAGGCTCTGGTGGAAAACCAGACAGAGAAGAAGATAAAGGCGTTGAGGACAGATAATGGTGGGGAGTTCTGCAAGAAGGAATTTGAAGAGTTCTGTAAGAAGTGTGGTATAGCACGGTAGAAGACTACTCCATATACACCTCAGCAAAATGGAGTTGCAGAAAGAATGAATAGAACACTGATGGAAAAGGCAAGAAGCATGCTCAGTGGTACCGGGTTAGGACAAGAATTCTGGGCAGAGGCAGTGGAGACTGCATGTTACTTAGTTAACAGATCACCTTCATCAGCGTTGGAGGATAAGACCCTACATGAGGTATGGACTGGTAAGAAACCCTCTCTTTCACATCTAAGGGTATTTGGATGTGATGCATATGTACATGTTCCAAAGGAGAAAAAGACCAAGTTGGATAATAAATCTGAAAGGTGCATCTTTATTGGGTATAAGGATGGTTTAAAGGGTTACAAGCTTTGGAACCCAGAAACAAGGAAGGTTGTGTACAACCGAGATGTGGTGTTTAGAGAGGTGAAAGATGTTGTTACACATGAATTCCTACCAAAAGAACCTGAGAAGATAGAGTTTGAGCTAAAGGAGGATGAATCAGACTCTACAATAGAAGAAGACTCAGAAGAAGAGCCACAAACTCCACTTTGAGAAGACTGACATACAAGAAGGCAACCGTAAAGGTATGGTCCATCTTTCACTGGGTTTTACCTAACTATAACTGACATGAACTCAATCACCAGGAGGCAAGAGACTGAGGATATCCCTGGGAAGGAGGTTATATGAGGAAATAACCTACAAACATGCATGGATTTGTGAGTTGTCATCATGAAGGAATTGGCTGGGGAGCAACATGCTGGGAAGAACATGAATGTAGAAGGCAGGAAGAAAGTCATTAAGGAATGGTTACCCAAAATGAATTATCTGTGATATTTTTTTTCCATACAAAGTATGTTACTTCTATTAGATTACTTTTATCTGTTGCTGCTGCATTTGATTTTGAGATAGAACAGATGGATGTGAAGACAACATTTCTTCACGGGGATCTAGAAGAAGAGATCTACATGAAGCAACCTGAAGGTTTTATGGTGAAGGGTAAGAGAGAACTGATATGCAGGTTGAAGAAGTCTCTGTATGGGTTAAAACAGTCACCGAGGATGTGGTATCAGAAATTTGATACCTATATACGGGGACTTGGCTTCACCAGAAGCAAGGAGGATCACTGTGTTTATTTTAAATTAATTGGTGGCCGTGTTATTTATTTGGTCTTGTATGTGGATGATATGTTGTTGATTGGAAATGACAAAGAAATTATCCAAGATTTGAAGACCCAACTGTTCTCCAAATTCGACATGAAGGATCTGGGTGCCGCAAACTATATTTTGGGCATGGAAATTAAGAGAGATCGGGCAAAGAGGAAGCTCTGGTTAAACCAGAGGAAGTATGTCGAGACTATATTGCAGAGGTTCAATATGCGGGATAGTAAACCGGTGAATGTTCCTATTCCTGTAGGTGGAAAGCTGTCTGTTGAACAGTGTCCCAAGACACAAGAAGAAGAGGAGTATATGTCCCGTGTTCCATATGCAAGTGCAGTGGGTAGCCTGATGTATGCAATGGTCTGTACTAGACCAGACATTGCACATGCAGTGGGAGTATTGAGCAGGTTTATGTCAAACCCGGGGAAGGAGCATTGGACAGCAGTGAAGCGGGTTTTCAGATATTTACGTGGCACTAGTGATTATGGCTTGTGCTACCAGGGAAGACCAGGATTGGAAAGAATGTTGGACATTCGTGGTTTTGTTGATGCGGACTGGGCTGGAGATCTGGACCAAAGAAGATCTACAAGTGGGTATGTGTTTAGCCTATTTGGAGGTGCAGTCGGTTGGATGAGTAAAAGACAGTCTGTAGTGGCTCTTTCAACTACAGAGGCAGAATACATAGCAGCCACTCATGCAAGCAAGGAAGCAGTTTGGTTGCAAAGATTGTGTTCAAGTATGGGGTTGGTACAACAAGCTATAAGGATAGATTGTGATAGCCAAAGTGCAATTTTCTTGGTTAAGAACCCTGCTTATCATTCAAAGACAAAGCACATTGATGTTCAATATCACTTTGTTAGAGATATGGTTGAGGCTAAAAGGGTGTTGCTGGTAAAGGTGGACACTTTGAAGAATGTTGCAGATGCATTGACAAAGTCTATGAGCACTTAGAAGTTATCTTGGTGTAGAGAAACAATGGGTGTTGAAGAATTGGGCCAATGACTAAGCCCTCCTGTGGCCCCCCGTG
Organism: Pinus albicaulis; assembly: GCA_034641835.2. Classification (NCBI taxonomy): domain Eukaryota; kingdom Viridiplantae; phylum Streptophyta; class Pinopsida; order Pinales; family Pinaceae; genus Pinus; species Pinus albicaulis. The sequence goes on from CM076575.1 coordinate 20,229,292, forward strand.
GAAAGAAAACAACAAGTGGGAGAATTTTGGGTATGTGTTATATTCTTTCCACGACTAAGCACGCGCGGGGGGGTAAGAGGGGGGGCGATAGCCCCCCCTTTGTGCTGGGCACAACAGGGGGGTCACAGCGGGGGCGGTAGCCCCCCTTGTCGGGGTTTGGGGCAGTGGCCCGATGAAAAATTTTGGTCCTTAATTTCCGGCGGGTAGTCCGCGTCCATGGTTTTGTGCATGGTTTTGCACATGGTATTGGGGTACGATGGTTTTCGGCCCCTGGTATTTTTGTAGATCCGGTCAAGGGAACTACGGTTATGTTCTAATCCAAGGTTTATGGATTGGGGTTTATGTATGCTTCGGCATGTATATATATGTGTTGTAACACTAAAAGGAATATAATGAAAAATCAAGCTGGTCGTCCCGATTTGGGATCCAGGGGAAAATCTCTGTGTTTATCTGTTTTATGTTGTATGCTCTCGCTATTGTTTATTTTCTGTTATAAGATTCGTGTGTAGATAATTTCTGTTCAGGGTTAAAAACCTACAGGAAGGTTAATGGGTGTTTTAAAACTTCAATATCTTCCTCATATGACATCGGATTTGGGTCCCTTTCACAGAACCAGAATCACAGCAACGAGGCCTATCCATTCATTCAGTTTGCAACCAATTCTGAGCAGTTCCAATTTTGAGCATTTTTTTCCTCTTGGACATGATCACCTGATCAGTCATTTCCCCATTTCTACACCCAATAAAAGCATCAACTGTGGCCAACCAAGGCTGCCCTAAAACTATTGGATGTCTGGGTTTAGTAGTGTTTGGAGAAATTAAGATGAAATCAATTGGGTATTCCCAGGACGCTATTGTTACCACTATGTCTTCTAGGACCCCCACAGGTTTAACAATGGAGTTATCTGCTAATTCCAATACAATGGGCGTAGGCCTTACTTCTTTTAATTGTAATGATGTCATATTATCAACATTCATTGCATTAATGGCCACCCCCAAGTCTACTAAAGTATTGGACAAGAATTTTCCATTGATTTCTATGGTTACCATAGGGTTCCCTAGATCATCATATTTTGGTGGTAATCCAGATATCATTTTTCAAATTTAACTGATTAATTTAATATTATGATTTTTATTCTTCTTCCTTCCTCTATTTTTTATGCAAAGATCCCTAATAATCTTGGTATAAATAGGAATGTTTGTAATAGCTTGTAGCAAAGGAGTTTTTATGTAGACATTCCTCAATTCAGATTCCAAGTCATATTCTATGGGAGTTTCAATTTTCTTTACGAGAAATCTCTCTAGATAAGGAGGCTCCTTTGGTTCTAAAATATCATGTGGTTGGCGGTAACGTGATGAAGGGGATGGAGTTCCATACGCTCCTATCCCTACACGCTGAAGCAGGATAGTTGCAGCTAGGGTTAGCTTTTCATTTTGACAACCGCAACTAAGCACCGATGATCTGAAAATGGAACTAATTGTAATGCTATGCAAAGTATCCATTTCCATATAATTTAATGTGCAAAGTGTTCTCCATGACTTGCAGGTTAAACAAAATATTTTTGGTAATGTTTCTGAGTTTTATGTGTGAGGTTTTGTTATTTAAATTTATTGTTTAATATATCCTAGCAGAAATACACAGCAAGAAAAATTCACCATAACATAACACAGCAAATTGATGAGGTAGTTCCCCCTTCTTGGGCTACATCTGTCGGTCCAGGGCTCCCCAATGGTATGTCCTTGCTTTATTAAATTGCTCAAAATGGTTACATAGTGAAAAATATGCCTAAACAGGCAAAAAAGGTTGTGAATTTGACTTCAGAAGACATAAATAAGCTAAAAATGGCTTTTGTTTCACCTCAAACAATGAAATACAGCCCAGTACAGCTCCATTTCCCTGATGGCCCTAGTGGATTTTTCCTCTTCCCTAAAGAAACAATGGCTGAAGAACACCTTTTTTCGCTCTGCAACCTATCCCAAACACTCTAGAATGCTCAAGAAACCCAAAATTGACTAAAATTTCCTCTTGTTTTGTCGAAAATTGAGAAAGTTATGACCAAAACAAATTTCTGACCAGTGTCACTAGAAAACCTCCTCCAAAACTGGAGGAACTCCAGTTAACTCTGTTAAAAAGGTGAAATATCCGAAATTAGTGGCAGGCGCCAAAATTGGCGGTAACAGTTACTGTGGCATTTAATGTTTAGTTGGCGGTCACACGCTGAAAATCCAAAAACTGTTTGTTACTGGCGGATAAGGTTTAAACCCCACGCCCTTGGTCATGGCCTACAGATCACATGGGAGAAAGGGCTAGCACCAAGGTGCTTAGGCCTTTTATTCTTCCGGTTTTAAAGTGCTTAAGTCCCGGGTTCCGCAAGTGGTCACATGGTCCTTAAACCTTAGCCTTGAGGGCTTAAATAAAAATTCCGCTCATTCAAACTTCACGACCCGACTGTGTGTTCTTATGCCGCCCGACTCACCCGACTGTGCATTACCAATGACCTGACTCGCCTCTGTTCAATGTTGTTGCCTGTGGTGTAATGGTCGGGTCGACCCTGCCCGAGGAGTCGGGTCGAGGGTTCAACCCCCTTGCCCACCAAAATTTTTGCAACACCTTTTAACCAATGGCCTAGGGCCATTTGGCAGCCTCCAGGTAGGCCACGTGGCACCCTCTAATAGGCCTATAAAAAACTTAAATAAAAATGAAATTTTCCATAATAATTGTTTTACAAAATTGACAAAATCATAGTCAAAAAGTTATGTTTTGGAGGTCACTAGACGAATTCAAACCTCAGTAAATTTCATGTACGACATCATATTTGAGTCTTGTTCACAGTGCCAGAATCACAGCGACAAGACCTTTCCGGTCGTTCAGACTGCAACCATTTCTGAACATTTCCATTTTTTAGCATTTTTTTCATCTTGGACATGATCTCCTGATCGCACCTCCCCAATGGGAAGCTTTTGGACCCCAAAATCTCTCTAAATTACAAAAACTGAAGATGAGGAGACTGATTCTCCACTCTTCCAACCTTGAACCACTGAAATCTCCCTGACTTCATCAAATTGAGCTTCTCATAAAAAGATAAATTATTCCTTGAATCTGTTGACCGACTGTTGCTAACCTTGACTGTGTCATGCTGCAAATTTTTGAAAATTGCAGAATAGAAACTAAAATTTGCAGAAAACATACTGCTCCTACAATGTTCTACCTTAAAAGGAAACTAAAAATAAGATTCACCTTGCCAACTGTCCTTATGACGATTTTTTTCCGAATGAGCGATGTACTTGTGTCGATTCCCAACCAAGTTTTCTCGCCATATTACCTTGCCATTCTGAAACCAACATTGATCCATGCTGAACTTTGTGTCCTCTTTGCTTGCATGCTTTTCCCTTTCTTGGATTCTTGCACCACTTTGCACTGACACTTTGTTCTCTGCACCGATCGACACCAAAGACACTTTTTGCAACATCTTGTCATCTTCTTTCAAAGACGACCTGCTTTCAGACTGAAACATTTCATCATTTACATCAGCAATAACATGAAAAGGATTATGTACAAAATATTTTTGCTTAATCATCAACAAAGTAAAATTTTGACTTGCATTGACAAGCCTTTTCAACTGCCCTACATTCACTAAAGAAGATTCTAGCTTCTTTTGATGTGCTCTCACAATAAACTCCTTTCCATCCTTGAACAGATGACACTTGTTCTCATGGTGATGGAAGATCACTTTTCTGTTATATAAGTACAGAATACCCAACACCACACCTATAATGTCAAGTGGTACCACATCTAATTCAACCATGTCAACATAATGAGTTGTTATGGCGAAGCGCAACATGCACTTCCTTGAAAATTGTAAATTAGCATCCTTGCAAATCCATCCAAGTGGATACGGCTTTGGATGTGGAAAGGTTTCAATTTTAGCTTCTTGACTAAGTCTTCTGAGATGAGGTTTGCTTGTGACCCACTATCAAATAATGTGTCTATCTTTGTGTGTTTTGAAAAGATCCTCACATGAAACAACTCTATCCTCCTCTCTTCATTTGGAGCTTCTATGTGACAGTTTAAAGTGCTAGAACTGGTATTTGTTTCATTTATAATCTCTTTCCCCTTTATCTTCTTTAGTGCCAAAGCTATGCTTTTAGTTTCATCTCTTGATTTAGACCCTAAGTCTTATTCAGCTATTGCAACCGTTTTGCCTTTTTCTTTGGCCTTATCTTTGGTTTTAAATTTTTCTGGCTTCAACTCTGTATGAAGTTTCCAGCAATGGTCTTCATCGTGGCTTGTTTTGGAACAGTTTTTACAAAATAATTTTCCTTTTTCTTTCCTAGAGTTTTCATTTATTTTTCTTCTTTCGCCTTTAAATTCACTACTCTCATTCCCATCAAAATATTGTTTACCTCTAGCCTCTAAATGTGTGGCTTGGATACAAACCTCATCTAGACTATTAGGATTTAACATAAGGATAGTATGTATAAGATAGCTGTGTAAACCACCTATATATTTCAGTAAAGTCTCTTGGCTATGAAAATCAATTCCAAGTAATAAAGCCCTTCGTCTAAACTCTTGAGTGTAATCTTGAACATTTTGTCCCTTAAGTTGTCTAAAACTTTGCCAATTCATGATAGCCTTTTGTAAATGAGCTAATGGATAAAATTGTTGCTTAATTGTGGAAATAAATTCAGCCCATGATAAAGTGATATTACCATGTTTTTTAATTTCATCCTTGGTCTTGGCTTCTGTTGTGACCAGCAACAACCCCCCTTTTATTTATTATTAGTAATAATATTAAATAAATGAGGACCCTTAGTTAAAAAATCCAAAAAAAAAATCAATTAGGATTTGTTTGCCTTTTCAATTAAAACTTTCTATCATAAACCTATAGAAATCCCTTAGAAAGAATATTTAGAAACACTTAAGTTTATGATAGATTATAATAAAATTGCTCTTTAAACAAGATAGCGCATCCATAACAAAATGGTATGTATAAAACACATTGATCGCAGATCGCATAGCGCAGAAAACAGAAATGATTAATGAATATCTTTTGCGCTTTTGCGATATTGCGCTTTTTCGATTTTGCGATTATGCGCTTTTGCGCTTTTTGCGATATTGCGCTTTTTGCGATATGCGCTTTTGCGCTATTGCGCAATTTCTGCTTTTGCGCTATTTTTATGACTGCGATGACTTCATTTTGCGATATTGTGACATTGCGATATTGCGATATTGCGCAGCAAATCGCAGATCGCAATGTCGCAGATTCATATAGGCGCGCTATCCCAAGGCAATCTTCCCATATGTCAAATCCGTTATGCACTTTAATGATTATATTAAATGATTGGATTGATTATTAATGTGAAATGAGATTGTGTTTAGATTGAAAGTCGTTTCACAATTTAAATATTATATTTCATCCGCTTTCACATTCAAAACAGTCTCATCGCCTTTCTTATATCATTACTCTCATTTATTCGTAAAACGCAGGCACGAAGGAGAAAACGACTATACAAAGCTTCCGCTAAACGCTATGGGTAAGAAGGAGAAGAGCTCAAATTCTGAAAACAAAGAGATGGCTTCGCTATATGCAGACACCGCCTGTAACAAGGATGCCGGTATATCCACTTGGGAGGGAATGTATAATCTGTTAGAAGATGAAAACCATGTGGTGATAAAAGTTGCAGCTACAGCAGGTTCAAAGAATACGTCCGAAGCAACCCTTAGAGACTTGGCTTGCTCATTTCTGCATAGAATAGCAGCAAGGCCAAGGATTCTCCCATATACAAACATGGTGAGATGGGTGCTGGATAGCACAGATATTTCAGACAGACAATTCAGAACTCCATCTGAAGAGCTAATCGGGTCATTCACCATAGAAGATCTGAGATTAATGTACAAGTTGCCAGAACCTCAGGCGACTTTCAACAAACAATTTATGGAAGAATTTTCCAGAGAACATTCAAATTTGGCAGAATGCACAAAGGAGTGGACCAAAAGAAGTGAACCGTTGAAGAAAAACAAACAAGGTATGTACAGCACGGGTTCACTTACCTCTCCTTATTGTTTTACTGCTGCCATGTTATGCAGGCTTTTTGGAAAGCCTGACATAAATATGATATTACCCGAATGGCTTCCTTTGTTGAATGCGACTGTTAATTCTACAATTGTAGATTGGGCCAAAATCCTATCTGATAATCTCACCACTGCTATTTTTCATTACCGGTCTAAACGAAATGTTTCCCAACGGGTTTATCCGCCTTTTTATTTATCTGCTTATGTCATGGACGCCATCTGCTATGTCTCTAAATTCCCTATGATGGGCTGGAAATGGACTATCCACGATCCTTTGCCCATTCATGTGTACCATAAAGAACTATGGGAGTCTAATTTTGTCCCCCATTTTTACCAAATTTGTCATGGAATAATGTTGCCATTGTACAAAACATTGTATAATAAGGATGCCCCAAGGTTATCCTCAGAAACAGAGGTTGATATTCTCCCCGTCGCAAGATGGTTTGGAGAAGAATTGTTCACCTATATTAGGGTTTTTGGAAGTTATGCTTCTCCCCATGTATTACCCCTATATGTTCCAGATAGACTTGTAGCTCGGGAAATTGCTTATCAGACCTGTGGCCAGGGAGGTATAACAAAAGATTTAAAAGAGAAGAAAAAGGGCATTTGGCCACAATTTCCCATAAAATGTGGAACATTTTCACTGTTTGATATTGGTCATGCATTTCAAGAAATAGGCAACGTTACATGCCTACAGCTGTTCAAATTCTCAAGAAGGTTATTCGACCCAAATGATACTGTTAAAAATTTTACCAATGAATTCAAAGTAAGGGAATTCTCCGGGGAACAAGATCTTTTTGATGATATGTTCCAAGCAAGAAATTCATTCAAAGAAGTTTTGAATTCAGCTCAAGCTCAGCGATCTCCAAAGGAATTTCAGGAATTCAAGCTTTACAGAGAAAGAAGACTAATTCCTATTCCTTTGGATAATCTACGCTTAGAGCCCGCAAGGGAGCAAACTCCTAGTGTTAGTCTTAACGGCAGTTCAAGTACAGATAAATCTAAATCTAAATCTGACAGAGATTCTGAACACTCCAATAAGTCTAAAGAAAAGGAAGATAAAATGGAAGAATCCATTAAAGATTCTGCACAATCTAAAGAACTTACTCAACAGCAAATTTTGACTTCTCAACAGACAAATCCTCCTCCAACCAATGTACAGCAACAGCCAGTCACCATTGAGTTAGACAAAGAATGGGAAACCTTTAATCAATTGATTAATGTAGAAGAACGGGTAAAAGCTCTGCAACAGCAATTGCAACAGGTACAGGCCAATAAGGAAGCACAATTGAAACTTGAAGAGTTACAACAACAACTTCAAGAAATGCAAATAGGACATCAAAAAAGCCTGGCTGATAAAGACAAACAAATACAGATTATCCAAGATCAGCGTAAAGATGATCCTAAGATTCCAGAATTCATTTCAGAAACCATCTCTTTGAACAATCAACTACTGCAACAAGAGGAAGTTTTCTGCCAAAAAATCTTGCAATGGAATTCTTTGTGCCAAGAGAGTGATAAAATCACAAATCATGTCGTAGATTTACGAAATGATTATGATTTGATTAATGAAAATATCAATGATTATTTGGCATGGCAAAATACAGAAGAAGGCAGAAAAGCTGGTGCACCCATCATTAATGAAAACCATAAAGAAATACTGTTCAATAACTGGGATGCACAAATCATAAGGGCAGAAAAGGTAGCAGAGGAGGCGGCTACAGCAGCAAACACTCTCACGGATTGTGTAAATGACAATTTACATAAAGCTAACTTGATTCCTGAAACTGTTCCAGGATATCTCCCACAGGCAAATCAACTGCAAATAGAATGGAGGCAAAAGGCAGAAGAAAGAGCAAAATCCATCCAAGGGCTGTCAAGATTGAATTGGGACTCATACTGGATGTACTTGGTGAAGCCACACAGTCAGCACAGTGCGCTCAATTGTATCATCAATGCTACAGAGAAGATTGCTCCTACGCTTGCCGACTCTGTCTTTTCAGGACAGTTGAATTCTGAAGTCAGTCAACCGCATCTTCTCAAAATTATGCTAGATGCCTGCAAGCTTAAAGATCAAGTTAATAGATAGATAGATTTAGTTTTAATTTCACTGTATTTTAGCCTAGGAAAAGGACGGTCATTGAACCAAATCCTTAATTTTTGTAATAAACTATTTTTAGAATTAGTTAAGTAGTATTTAAACCCCTCTCATGCATTTAGAGAGGGGTCCTGGATCTTAATATTTTTGGACTTGGAGATTGCATTTCTGTACTCCATTGTCTTATATATTTTTTTTAAAAAGGATCACATCTGGTGATTTTCATGCGGAATTATCTTTGAAGTGTTGCATTTCTGTACCTTGAAATTTGATTTTGCATTAGAATTACTGGATAGAGTATCAGATTGCATTTGAAAGTCTTCAAGATGAATGAGGTATTTCTATCTGTTCACTGTTGATCTCTTTTGTCTTATGATATTCGTTTTAAAATTGCTATCATTTATATGTATATTGATTTTTACAACGCTTCCTTTTATATATCATTTCTGAGTATAATTGAAACGTTATTTTTCATAGTTACATGCAAATGGTATACAATGATGAATGCAATATGTTAATATAACTCTGTTTAATTTCTTAAACAGAGTTATCTTTATTTGTTTCTACACATTTCAATTTAATTAATAATACATTTTCATGGTTATTGTTGAATTGGAACAATCTTAAGTTGTATTCACATATAATTACCCGAGTTAGTGTTAGAATTTCCTTATCAGTATTTAGCTTAAATTAGATAGTTTTATTTCAGTTAATTTAGTCCCATTTCCACCCATCCAATCCAATCCATTTAGTTAGAAGGAAACTGGTCCTTTAAATCCAGTCGGAGCCACCATACCAAACGGAAAAGGAGCTGCCTTAAGGTCCCGACCGGGTGGTTTTCCCCGATGTTTGAAGCAGAGATTTTCTAGGCTTCAACAGCTTCCCACCATACCAATGTTGCTCCTTCCATTCTCAAAGAGGCTAACTGAATCATGGTGTCGTCTTCATGAAGGTTTTGTATCCTCAAGTAAACTTCCAACTGTCTTATCCAATTGTCAATTTTCCCTGCATTAACCTCACCATTAAACATAGGCAACTCAAATTTAACATCAAGCTTTAAAAATGGACTTTTACCAGTGGTTTTAGACTTGTGAGATTGATTCACTAAAGTAGAAGATGAAGATGGGGATGGTGGATCACCATTACCTCCATGTCCTTTCTTTGACTTGTCATCACTTTTCTTTCCTCCTGAAGAACCCTCTTCTTATTTCTGGTGTCTATACCCTTCTCCTTCTCTTGAAGACATGATTGAGGCTTCTTCTATGACTCTTGGTGGTGGCTCTCTGGCCCTTCTTGGTTGAGGATTACTTTGTGCTCTAACCAAGTTTCCTTCACCTCTCTTGAGTTTAAGCCTAGTAAGTATCAAAACTTGCAAACAGCCAACTATATCTTTGCATAATAAAAAATGCCGAGTAAAATTCTAGCTCTGATACCATCTAATTTGAAAATGGAACTATTTGTAATGATATGAAAAGTATCCATTTCCATATAATTTAATGTGCAAATTGTTCTCCATGACTTGCAGGTTAAACAAAATAGTTTTAGTAATGTTTCTGAGTTTTATGTGTGAGGTTTTGTTATTTAAATTTACTATTTAATATATCCCAACATAAATACACAGCAATAAAAATTCACCATAACATAAAACAACAAACTGATGAGACAGTTCACCCCTCCTGGGCTACATCTTCCGGTCAAGGCTCCCTAATGGTATGTCCTTGCTCTATTAAATTGCTCAAAATGGTTACACAGTGAAAAATATTCCTAAACAGGAAAAAAAACCTGTCAATTTGACTTCAGAAGACACAAATAAGCTAAAAATGGCTTTTGGTTCACCTCAAACAGTGAAGTACAACCCAATACATCTCCATTTCCCTAATGGCCCTGGTGGCTCTTTCCTTTTCCATGAAGAAAAAATGGCTAAAGAACACCTCTGTTCACTCTGCAACCTATCCCAAACACTCCATAATGCTCAAGAAACCCAAAATTGACTAAACTTTCCTCTTGTTTGGTCGAAAATTGAGAAAGTTTTGACCAAAACAAATTTTTGCCTAGTGTCACTAGAAAACCTCCTCCAAAACTGAAGGAACTCCAGTATTTCCATTCAATTAAGTGTGCAAAGTGTTCTCCATGACTTGCAGGTTAAACAAAATAGTTTTGGTAATGTTTCTGAGTTTTATGTGTGAGGTTTTGTTATTTAAATTTATTGTTTAATATATCCCAGCAGAAATACACAGCAAGAAAAATTCACCATAACATAACACAGCAAACTGATGAGGCAGTTCACCCCTCCTGGGCTACATCTTCCAGTCCAAGGCTCCCTAATGGTATTTCCTTGCTCTATTAAATTGCTCAAAATGGTTACACAATGAAAAATATGCCTAAACATGCAAAACAAGCTATGAATTTGACTTCAGAAGACAAAAATAGGCTAAAAATGGCTTTTGTTTCACCTTAAACAGTGAAGTACAACCCAATACAGCTCCATTTCCCTGATGGCCCTAGTGGCTCTTTCCTCTTTCCTGAAGTAAAAATGGATGAAAAACACCTCTGTTCGCTCTGCAACCTATCCCAAACACTCCAGAATGCTCAAAAAACCCAAAATTGAATAAAATTTCCTCTTATTTGGTCAAAATTTGAGAAAGTTATGACCAAAACAAATTTCTACCCAGTGTCACTAGAAACCTCCTCCAAAACTGGAGGAACTCCAGTTAACCCCGCTAAAAAGGTGGAATCTCTGAAATTAGTGGCAGGCACCAAAATTGGCGGTAACAGTTACTGTGGCATTTAATGTTTAGTTGGCGGTCACAAGCTGAAAATCTAGAAATTGTTTGTTGTTGGCGGATAAGGTTTAAACCCCACGCCCTTGGTCATGGCCTGCAGGTCACACGGGAGAAAGGGCTAGCACCAAGGTGCTTAGGCTTGCTATTCCGCCGGTTTGAAAGTGCTTAAGCCCCGGGTTCTGCAAGTGGTCGCATGGTCCTTAAACCTTAGCCTTGAGGGCTTAAATAAAAAAATTTCTCGTTCAAACTTCACGACCCAACTATGCGTTCTTATGCTGCCCGATTCACCCAACTGTGCATTACCAATGACCTGACTTGCCTCCATGGTGTGATGGTCGGGTCGACCCTGCCCAAGGAGTCGGGTCGAGGGTTCGACCCCCTTGCCCACCAAATTTTTTGCAACACCTTTTAACCAATGGCCTGGGGCCATGTGATAGCCTCAGGAAGGCAACGTGGCACCCTCTAACAAGCATATAAAAAATTAAATAAAAATTAAATTTGCCATAATAATTTTTTACAAAATTGACAAAATCATAGTCAAAAAGTCTTTTTTTGGAGGGCACTAGACGAATTCAAACCTCAGTAACTTTCACATACGACATCGGATTTGAGTCTCATTCACAGCGCCAGAATCACGGCGACAAGAAATTTCCGGTCGTTTAGACTACAACCATTTCTAAACATTTCCATTTTTTAGCATTTTTTTCATCTTAGACATGATCTCCTGATCAACCGACAATCAATCGCATATCCCTGCAGGCTACTCGCGCATCACTATAACTGCCATTGGATTTATCTGTCGGGTCCAGCGCTGACAGGCCTGCTACAATCATGGGCGGTTAACGCCATTACTGTTCGAGCTATGGAGGAGGACTTAGTTGATTATTCTTTGGACCTGCTCGATGTGGTTGAGATCTGGGGATCCCCTCCATATCCCTTGCCACCTAGCACTCTGCTGAACCTCAACATACCTGCAGCTGCATCTGATGGCCCCTGCTTCCCCTTTCCATCTACCCATCCATTCCTTGGTCCTCTACTCGCTGACCTCCCCCTCTTCTCTGATTCCCCTCCGTTTTCTCTAACTGAACTGCCTCCCATACTCCCCGACACCTCGCTGTTGACAAACACGACCATTTTCTCCCCAGCTACCCTTCAATTCCTCACCGCCTACCTCCAAGATTTATACAACCCATCACCTCAAGGCTCCCTTGGAGCACACCTTCCTGAAACCTCTGCTCTGACCCCATTCATCCCTTCTATCGCTCCACCCCTGCGATCTATGCACACATCCTTCGGATGTTTCTTTGCACCTCTTGTTGTCACTCCTTTGGATGCTCTCAACCCATCTACCTCTGATCCAGGGATTAATCCTAACATCGGCCATACGGGACCTAGTTCAACTACTCAGGGTAGTCGGTGCTCAAAGTGCATCAAGAAGGGGAACAGGAACTTTGACCTTAAACTCAGTGAAGGGCTCCATCTGGGTGAGGTTATGGATACGGTAGATAGGGTGTTGGTTTTCCATGTCCGGGGGCGTAGATACAACCTTAATCGATTGCGCACTTGGTTGAATGAGATCTTGCGACGTATCATGTAGGAGCTCCTAATGGTAGTCATCCTCCCTCGGGGATGGTTTTCCCTTCGTTTCCTACACCTAGAATAGGTAGCTTTGGTTATTTCAAAGCTATGGCACATAGAATAGGCTCTGGTACTTTTCAAACGGTGGAGCCCTCTATTCGACCCAGAGAGAACAACTCGGAGCAGGGCCGATTTGGGTTAGGATGTCGGGCCTCCCGCTCCACTTCTGGTCAGAGGATATCTTGTGGCATGTTGGCAATACTATGGGCACCTACCTGGATCATGACAAATAATACTTAACCTCGGGCATTATGAAAATGGCCACGATCCTGTTTCACCTAGACACTCGCGAAGGGTTGGAAGAATCCATCACACTTCGATGGAGGCAATTTATGCACATTCAAACCCTAGATTATGAGGGTGTGCCTTATTGATTCCAAAGATGTCATGCGGTTTGGCACCTCTACAAGGATTTCCCCCTTCTCAAATGTTCCGACGATGCTGAAATACCTGATCATCCACAGGCTAAAGATGTACCGGTCGATCCCACTCCTCTAGTGATATCGAATTATTGTCGCAAAGGCAAGAAAGCTGCTCCAGGTCCACCATCTCCTCGGATGACTCGGGCTCAGGCAGTGGTAGCCAATATCGCATTGGGTACATCTCAATCCTCATCCCCTACTTTACATTTTATTACATATGCAACTGTATCATTATTGACTGCACTTTTCACTGCTCTCTCCTCATCGTCTGCCTGACCCTCCCTGTCTATTTCATGTCCAACCTCCCTCCATCTACCCACCATTGCTAATCTTCCCCCCACCATCCATGCCCCCCCTCCCCCTCCCCCCCATCTAAGCCTCCCTATGAATCCTCATCAGACTCTCGGGGCCCCCATCCCTACCACCTCTGATCACTCTCACACCCTCCCACCTCTGGAACTGGTGGCCTGGGGATTTTGGACCCTATTCACACTAAAATAGGTAGGGGATGACATTCAAACATATATAAGGAAATCCTTTAGGTAGGGCAGGAGGTCATAGATGGTAAACAAAATACACTTGAACCGGTCCTTAGAGCACGGACAACTCTTCCCCTAGTTGCCTCATGAAGATCATCTCCTTCAACTGTCGTGGTCTGGCCAACCCCGCCAAAAAGCTGGTCCTGCGCAGATTACTGTCTGGCACCCCGGTCGACATAATATTTCTGAAGAAAACCCTTGACTTCTCTGAGCATGTTATATCTATCCTTCAATCCATCTGCCCGGGATGGAACTTTCAGGCCATGGATGCCAGGGGACGTTCTGGGGGAATTGCACTTGGCACCAAACCTCGATCCATCAAGGTGCTAAATTATCGGGGAGGGGAAGGGTTCTTGGGTGTGGATGTTTTCTTCTCTGACCTTGGGCTTGAATATAATCTAATGAACATCTATGTTCCTTGTAGCACTCAACTTCCCTTCTGGCAACACCTCCTCAATCTATCCTTCTTATCGGCTCACAACCTTATCCTCGGGGGTGACCTCAATTTCTCCTTGGGCCTTGTTAAATCCTGGGGACCCCTTTCTCATCCCGACCCCCTATCTGTTGATATTTCTCACCTCATTGAGGTTCATCACCTTGTTTACATCCCCATGCCTCGGATCCATCCCACCTGGAGCAACCATAGGGTTGGTGAGGCCTATGTTGCTCGTAGACTGGATCGCTTTCTCATTCATGAATCCTTAACCAGGTCTGAGCCACTATACTATCAATTTGTGGGATCTGGGGGATTTTCTAACCATTCCCCCATCTACTTGGAACTCGCCCCTGCCTGTGGGAAACCCTACAGCCCCTTCAAGTTCAATGCCACTTGGCTCTCCCACCCGGAGTACATTAACTTGGTAACCGCCTATTGGACCTCCCATCCTCCGGACCCCGGACCCTCACCCTCTGTGACCTACGCTGCTAGGATGTCTGCTGTTAAGAAACTAACCAAGACTTGGGCCTAGATCAAAGGAAAAAGGATGAGGAAACACTTCACAGGGTTGAATTAGATATTGTTGAGATCGAATCTACCTTGATGGAAGGCCTGGCCACGGACACCACCAGAACACATCTCACTCAGCTTGCAACTGATAGGTCCCAGATAAACAAGGAATGAGAGGAAACCTGGCACCTTTGAAGCAGAGCTACTTGGCTAAAAGCTGGAGATGAAAACCCCAAATTCTTACACCAATTTGAAAATGGTCGTAAAGCCATCAATACTATCTGGACTTTGGAGGACGAACATGGAAATAAAGCCCAGAATTTCCATCATTTGACTGACATGGGGGTGGAATACTTTCGCAACCTCTACAAGGCTCCTGCCAACACAAATCTGGTTGAAATTATAAGATTTGTTGGTTTATTCCCTAGATTCGTGGATCAAGATCATGAAGCACAACTGACTCATCCTGTTACCATGAAAGAACTTCAGGCCACCTTGAAATGGTTCCAGAAAGACAAGAACCCTAGGCCTGATGGCTGGCTTATTGAATTCTACTCAGCCTTCTTTGAGATCATGGGTCGGGACATACTCAATCTGGTCGAAGACTGACATACATTTGGAAAATTATATAATCCTTACAACTCCACCTTCATTGCCCTCATACCCAAATCTGATGCCCCCAAACACTTCTCTGACTACCGACCTATCTCCCTCTGCAACTGCATATACAAGATCATTGCCAAAATCATTGTTGATCGCATTAAGCCCATCTTCTCTGAACACATTTCATCTGAACAATTTTCCTTTCTCCACCATCGCTAGATCCATGAGGCAATTGGTATAGCCCAGGAGGTCCTTCAATCCATCAAATGCAAAAATCTCAAGAGCATCATATTAAAACTGGATCTTGCTCAAGCATTTGATCACTCCAATTGGCTCTACTTTCGCATGATCCTCACCCATATGGGTTTCCCCTATAGCTTCATCAAATGGATCATGTGTTGCATCACTAATTTATCTTTATGTTCTCATTAATGGATCTTCCTCCACTTTCTTCCACTCAAAAAGAGGACTCAAATAGGGATGCCCCCTATCTCCACTCCTCTTCCTTCTCATCATGGAAGCCTTAAGTTGATTAATCATGGACGAAAAGAATCAAGGGCATCTATAGGGCATCAAAATAGCAGAGGGTTGCACACTCTCCCACCTACTATTCGTGGATGGTGTTCTCATTCTTCTCAATGGATCCATCAGCAACATTCTATATTTTTCAGTAACCCATGCCTCATTGAACATAGCCACTGGCATGGTCTGCAATGCACAAAAATCGACCATATCAGTATTCGTATGCACTCCTCAGGAAAGGGGACTTGCCATGAACAGATTTCCATTCACCACACTGGACCCTCTTGATGGTCTTTGGTATCTCGGTTTTCGAATAAAACCCTTTGATTACCTCATTGCAGATTGGACTTGGCTCATTTCCAAATTGGAAAAGAGAATATTTATTTGGCACAACAAATGGTTATCACGGGTTGGGCGTCTCACCTTAATTAAATCCGTCCCGGAAGCCACCCCGGTTTACTAGATGTCACTTGCATGGATACCCCGCACCATCATTGACAGAATACAACAAGTATGTTGTCGATTTCTTTGGAATGGGAATCGGGAGGGACATACATATGCATGGATCAAATGGGATCGTATAGCCCTCCCAAAAAAGTGGAGAGGATGGGGCATCAAGAATCTAGAAATATTTGCCAAAGCACTTGATGCAAAATTGGGATGGATGATTATGACCTCTAGAAATATCTGGACACAGGTGGTGTATATGAAATACATTCGGCCCTTGAATATTATCAACTTGATCAGATGTCCCTCTTGGAGCCACCGAAACATTTCATCAATTTGGAAGGCAGTTTTAGCCTCTCTGCCGCACATTCGAAATGGACTGACTTGGAGCATCAAATATGGAAATCTTGCGTGTATTAGAATTGACCCATGGTCAAGGAGTGGGAACTTACACACTCTCCCCCATGAAATCATCAACCACCTATCAGATCGTGGCATACAGTTCATCGCTCAGATTGTTGATCAACAGTCCATGACACTCTATCTGCAGGGTTGGAAAACAGAAAACCAACTTGGTCTCCCTACCCCTATGCATCAAATAAGGTAGACCTACACATCATCATTATCAGAAGGCCACATTCGTATCTTTCCAGGAGACGATGAATTAATTTGGGCACCTTCCAAGTCTGGGAAATACTCTCCCAAATATGCCTACTTGCACATATACTTAGACCACTCCCCACAATTGATTACTTGGTGGTGGAGGTGCCTATGGAAACTCAAAGCCCCACCACACATCAGGGTCTTTATGTGGTGCATCCATATTAGCATAGCACCCACCATGGAAAATCAGCACAAAAGGACCATTCATGGCCCCTCCTAGTGCACCCTCTATCGACAAGATTCAGAATCAAATGAACATCTTTTTCTCAGTTGTCACACCTCTCGGGCTTTATGGTCACCAATACTTTCTGAGATGAATATCAACTCTCAGTGGACTAGTTAGAATATATTGGGGGCATGGAAAAACTGGTGGCAATCAGCCTCCCCACAAAAGGCACGAAATCTACCTCTCCTTATCTGTTGGGGGATCTGGTTCGCCAGGAACAGCTCCATATTTCAGGACCACCCACCCAACTGGCACTCTATTGCATCTTGCATCATATCTACCTACAATAGCATCCCCGAAGATGACCCTCAATGCCCCCCATGAACCATTACACCCAAAGTCATAAACTATGATCAACCTTGGGCATTATTCGATGGCTCGGCACAACCCCAGGGATCTAGAGGAGGTGCTATCCTTCATATCAACCCTCGGCACTTTTATAAATTAAATATGGGATTAGGACAGGGCACAAACAACTTTGTAGAACTCATCACACTTTGCCATCTTCTTCAGTTTGCATTAGAGCATGATGTTCATCACTTACAAATATTTAGAGATTCTAAAATCATCATCAATTGGTTCAATAAATCTGCTACATGTCACGTGCACACACTTCAGAATATATTAGAGGATCTTTGGCATCTGAAAGCACAATTTTTATCCATTCCTGTTCTCATATTTACAGGGAGCACACTAACATTTCTGACGGTCTATCCAAGGAGGCAGTGGTCCAGCATCGGGGGCTATGGCACATAGAAGAACAGAAGGACCTACAACACTATAGTTATTACCATCATCCCTTCATCGACCAGCCAAACATATGAAAAAGAGATATCAGCTCAATTTTGAAAGATTTTTATGAAACTATGTGACCAGCTTTAAATTATTGTATTTATTGTATATATCCTGATTGTTATATTTGTACACCCCTTGGATGATTTTGATAGAACAATATGGTGTGACCACAGTCACAAAATATGCATATGCAAATGCATCTACAGCATTTAATTTTCACATATAATGAAAATTATGTTTTCTCCTTGGGGAAAAGAAATCTCATGTGGTTCTTTCATTTCATTTTTTTTCATTTTATGTTGGTTTAATGGTTATATCCTCAAGCTCTATATGAGGATCCTCCTCTTGAATTATTATTGTTAATTTATTTTTATTCACTGTTTTCCCGTACCTTAACTGATTTTAGTTTAAAGGAAAAGTAGAGATAACATAAGTGGGAAAAATTTGCAGCCCAATATTTTGTACAGGTTGAGGAGGTTTGTTATTAGGATTAGCAATTGGTTGTGTAGGCAACTGTGTTGGGTGAGGAGGGTTGGTTGTGCAAGAAACTGTCTCAAACCATGTTTTGAGACTCATGGTTTCACTTTTCACCCATTACAATTATAAAGGAGCTTTGACCCACCCCAAAGCCCCTTGACTTCTGCGCGTATTTGACAAAATATAACCAAAATTATACCCAAAAACTTAACCTGGGGGACTCTATCCCAACAATGAGATTTCATGCAGGATTGCCCATACAATTTTTAGCATGTGTTTTATATATTGTTGTTTATCTAATAAAAAGAGGGCCTTCAAGTTCCTTAGATGGTGGTATTCCGGAGGAGGCATGTACAAGTAAGAAGGTAAACTACTCATTCCTAAAGAATTTTGGTTGTGAAACATTTGTCCACATTAATAAATAAAAACAAACAAACAAACAAACCTTGAGGAAAAATCAAATAATTGCACCTTTACTAGATATGGTGTTAATGATTTTGGTTATCACTTATATGATTATAAAAACCATAAAATCATCAGGAGTAGAGATGTGGTATTCAATGAAATGGTCTTGTACAAAGTTCAGTTGCAGGGAAAGAAACAGGAAAAGAAAACACAAAATGCACAGTGTTTGATGAGATCACAGAAAAAGTAAAGGTATCCATAAATAATAATAATAAACAATAGTAACAACAACAACAGTAGGCACCTCAAAATCCTGATAGTGTTGTTATAATATCTACTAGGATAAGTAGACCCGCTGAACGATATTCTCCTTCATTATATTATGTATTGTTGAATGATTTTGGTGAACCAAAAGGATATGAAGAAGAAATGTAGGTAAAAACCAGGAAGAAGTGGGATAAATCCATGAAAGAAGATATGGACTCCTTGGTACATAACCAGACTTGGGACATAGTCAGGTTTCCTGCAATAAAAACAACATTGCAGAATAAATGGGTTTACAGGTTGAAGGAAGAAGATGGAGAAAAAAAAGTATAAGGCTATATTTGTTGCAAATGGTTTTGCACAAAAGAAAGGCGCATGCTTTGATGAAACATTTTCTCTTGTTGTTAAAATGACTTCATTCATAACTATTTAAATTTTAGCTGCAGCATAATATTTGCATCTTGAACAGTTAGATGTAAATACAACCTTTCTCCATGGGGATTTGGTGTAAGAGATCTATATGTAGTATCCAAAAGGGTATGAATTCAAAGGGAAGGAGAAATTAGTGTGCAAGTTGAAGAATAGCATGTATTGATTAAAACAAGATCCAAGGCAGTGGTATCTAAAATTTGATAGGTTTATGTATGAACAAGGTTATACTAGATGTCATTCTGACCATTATGTTTACCTTAAGAAATAAAATGATGTTAGTTATATTATATTGCTATTGTATATAGATGGAATTCTTGTTGCAGGGTATAACATACAGGAAATAAATGTCCTCAAAGGAAAATTAGCTAGATCATTTGTAATGAAGGATTTGGGTGTTGCAAAGCAAATCCTTGGTATGAGAATAACTAGAGATAGGAAAAATCGCATATTAACTTTGTCTCAGGGTGAGTAAGAACTATTACCTTTTGTTTCTTAATGTAACCTACAATATTCATGGTTTTAGGTGTTGACAAACCCGCCAATGCATGAACATAATTTCATGATTATCTAAATCAATGTTGTGCATAATTTCAACCTGTATTTCTTGCTCTTTTAAGTTGACATGTTATTCCTCAATTATTTTTATAGAGGCCTTTATTTCCTCTTCATAGTTATTTTCTAAGGTTTACACTATTGTTTCTTATCAACAGTTCAGTTTTGACCATTTATTGTTACAACCAAAACATAGTCCCTTTGCTCTTTTGTCCTCCATTTCCTTTTGTGATATTCAAGTAGGTTGAGGCAAGGTTATCTTATGAACCCAAAAATTATCTTTGCTTCCTGCACATGCTCCAATGGTAGACTTGTGTGTAGCTCTATTCTTGGCTTGATTATGACCAGCAAATTACATAGCTTCCAAAATATTTTTAGAATGTTTAGGAAAAGATCATATTTAATGTCTTCTTTTAATCCACCCATGTAAAATTCCAACAAATGTTCATCAATTATGTTATCCACCCTTGTGGCCCACACCTGAAATTTGGAATTATAATCTTCAATATCACTTGAGTGCTTGATTCTTGTCAAATGACTAATGTAGTTGTTCCCAAACTTATTTGGATTGTACTTTAAGTCTCTTGTAAATAAACCCCAAGTACAATGATAAGAATGAGGCTTTATTTTAACTACCATTTAATACCATTCATAGGGTTTTATCTAAAAGTTCAAAGTTGTTATCTAAATCATTTTTTATCATTTATAATATTACGCAATCCAAAATATTGCTCTATTTGGTTCACCTAGGAATAGAACTCTATTCTATTAAACTTATTTATTCAACCTTGGGAAGTTTCATACCCTTTGGAGACCCTCCATAAGTAACTTCATTATTAGAGTAAAATTCACCTAAAAAATGCTTATTACCATAAATTTTTTCAACATGGATACTACAATTATCTTCATGAGTCCCTTCAGTCATATTATCAATTTTAGGTAGCCTCTCATGCAAGGCTTGTATTATCTTATGTTCCAATTGTTACATCTTTTTCTCCATTTCTTCGTTATTTTCATCCATATTTTCTTCCAATTGTTCCCCCATTTTCTCCATCTTATGTTCCATGTACCTTTTAATTGATTCTTGCATAAGTGACAATTCAACATTTTTTAACATTGTATCACCTATTTCCTTAACTTGAGTATCCAAATTTGATACTTGTTGTTGCATGTCTTAAATTTATTCACGAGTTATGATAAAGCTTTTTGGAGGTTTACTTGGTGAAGAAATTATTGGATCGATCTTTGGAGCCATGTGAGAAAATGTTAATGCTCCATTTTTACCTCTACATCACAGTTTATGGTGAGCTCATTGTAAAAAGTTGCTAGGCCCTGAGGACAAGGGAGATTCAGGTGCTATAGAAGTTGGATATATGTGTAGGGTCTAATATTAATACTTAACCAATATCTCATAGCACTAACTAAGGAGGCTCAATTGTGCCCTTACTTACACTACTAAACTACCCAAATATTACAAAGTGGTATCTTTGAATGTTGTTCTTAATGTACTATAGCAACAAAACAACCAATTAGCTTATCTAAAGTTGGTATTGGGTATATCTAGGAGACCTCCTATATATCAAAAGGTATGAGGGGGTGAGATTTCATATGTAGGTATTATTTGATGCAGTATGACTTGAAGAGGTACTAGCAGGGGTTTCCAACTAGGTGAACCCATGTATAGTTCCTATATGTATTCTACCCTTAACATATTTTTATCCATTAAATAAAATTCATTGTGCTATTTAAATATGCTAGAATACACCTCTAAAAAAAAAAAAATGAAATTTCTAACCCAAAAAAAAAAAAATTATAAAATAAAAAACTCTTCAAAACACTAGGAAATAAATTGTTAAAAAAACCTAACTTCCATAAGATATATATCATAAAATATAATAATTCAAAATATGAAAAAAAAAAATCCACTTAACCCATTGTGTCATTGCAATTTTCAGAAGATTTTAGAGTCTGAAACTTCATTAAAAAAGGTTATAGTTAAAATTCAAAGATCGGTCTTTCAAAACTAATTTGAATTAGTAACAAACCTTCTATTCTATGAAATCTATCTATAAAAGTATAGCAAACTAGAACC
The DNA here is from genome assembly GCA_034641835.2 of Pinus albicaulis. Lineage (NCBI taxonomy): Eukaryota > Viridiplantae > Streptophyta > Pinopsida > Pinales > Pinaceae > Pinus > Pinus albicaulis. Next base: position 20,251,268 of record CM076575.1, read on the forward strand.
TGAAATTTTGAACATCAATACCAAGATATATGTCCTTAATCTCCACAAAATTTTGGTATGTAAAAAATCCCAAAAAAATTGTTGTGGGCTTGTAAAGGATTTCTATAGGCCAAATATGGTGTGATTGGTAGAAACTAGCATCAAAGCTAGAAAAAAAGGAAGTCGGCTAAATAAGAGCCACTCATAATCTCAAGAAAACCATAGGAGACAGTTTCAATAAATTCTTTAGAGTTTTATGATCACAAGTGAGGGTAATGATCGTCTAATAGTAGTTATGGATCACTTCTATTAAATAGTTTTGATTACAGGAAGATGTTATTAACTCAACAAGTTTCATAGTTATAGAATCATTCTTTAAACAAGTATAATTTGGTTTTTGTTTTATGTCTTTGAGCATATTCATCTTGAATCATCTATTTTATCATGTACTTGTAGAGAGTGATATGAAGAATGACACATAATAAGATGAACATGATATAGTAAATCACATCATAATTTGATTATTGTAAACGTTCAACCATAATATAAAAACATAGAATGGAAACATGTTATATATTTAACTTACTTACGATCACTTATGAAACCATAAGGAGTGCTTCACCTTTTAAAATATACATTGGATTTAGTCCAGTTTATATCTACAACACAATAATATAAAACAAGACCACTACAAATGGGTAGGCCATATATGTAACTTATTTAAAGTCATGTAAAACATGTTTAATACATACTTCACCTTTTAAATTCCACATTGCATTTTTGTCAAAGACTCCATTTCAGCTAATATTTTCAATGCATGAATATTTTCATTGTAATGAGAACAAACAAGACTATTATTTATAAATAAACTTATTGGATATTGGGCTCAGCACTCCCCGTGTGTTTCACGACATGGACTAATCGCCTCTCGTGGATCCTAACTCTGGTGTGTTGATAAATCTAGCGCAGAGATATTAGATGATTTCTCTTGTAATTATAATTTCTTGTTAAGACTTTTTACTTTTCTTAATTAGGTTCTTCTTGTAAATGATTTTTATTATGTGTTCTTCTTCATCAAACAGCTATGAAGCCATAAAGAACAATGAGACAAAGGACATAATATGTAAGCGAACAGTCAGGGCCAAAACCTCTCCAAGCTGAGAGGAAAACCAATAATAATTATTCTTCATATAGAATCTTTAATTGACAAATTCCAAACCTAGACCCTTAACCAAGAACCCCTCCAAGACCAAGTCAATTCTTCCTCTTTGAATAAATTTTTCTTATAGTAACTTCGACCTACTCATCAATTTCAACTACAACTACAACTTCGACTTGCCCACAAACTACAACTTCAACTTGCCCACAAACTACAACTTCGACTTGCCCAAAAACTACAACTTCAAATTTCCCACAAACTGTAATTTTGACTTTCCCACAAACTACAACTTCGACTCCAACCAAAAACTGCAAATTTGAATGCAACTAGAAATTGCAACTGCAACGGTAACCAGAAACTGCAACTACAACTTTGATATGCCCAGAAACTGCAACTTCTCTTCTTCTCTTGGGTAGATTCTCTCTCCTAGATAATTTAGATTCTAGAACAACTCTTCTTGGTGACCTACCTTTAATTCTACAACTTGGATTCATTGGAACAATATGTGCCCTAATTCCTTTGCGAAATGGGTGGTTTTCCCATTTCCTCCCTCGGCGACGTGGCGAAATCTGATTGCATCGCATTCGTTTTGTTCAATACAACTTACAGCCCAAATTCAACGCGAAACCCACCAATGGTTTTCGCATTCGAAAACAAAACCATTCCCGCCTATTTGATAGGGCCTGCATTTATTATGAGTAATGAAGGTTTATATCCAAATTTTACACCTTTGTTACATTATTTCTCACTGCTATTCTTGCACCCAACTGTTAAAAGAGCTCCACCTAGCCCTTTTAAGCTTCCTAAGCCGTGTTTTAAACCACTGTTAGATGATTTCGTACCTTAAACTCAGATTTCACTCCAAATTCCCCATTGAAGACCATTAAAGTCATTCGACTGTGTTGGAACACCTAATCCTACATGGGTAGGTGTGGAATATGAAAAGTCACAATGGAGTCCAAGCGACCTTGGAATATGAAACCAAGAGTCACATCATTGTATTATAAATGTACATCATGTATAATGGAAAAAATAAGAAAGCCTCATGCTTATCCTTCAGCTCTTTGTTGAGTCTCTTGTGTGTGTTTATTATTTCTCATACACCATGTGTGTGCTTAACATGGTGTTTAACATGGTATCAGAGCGGGCGATTGCTGGCCCTGCTCCAAATTGAGTGAGCCATTTGTGTTTATGGCCTGTGCATATCTGCAAAAATTCTTGGCATTTTTGCAGCACTCAGAGTTTCTGCAGCAGTGTTTTTGCCGCCATTCAGAAGTGTTTTGAAGAGGAGCAGCATTCAAAATCCCAACATTCAGAAATTGGCAGCATTCAAGCATTGGCTTTGAAGAAAGGCAGAACTGCTCATCTGAAGGTTTTCATTCTCATTTCCCTGCAATTTTTGCCTATTAAAATATGCAATTTGAAGAGCTGCTGGATACTATTTAAATTGGGTTTCTGAAGAAGAAATTTTTGGTTTTTACTGCAAAAGAAATCTGAGTTTTTCCGTTGAAAAATTCTTCAATCTCTGCATTTTCGGCTGTTGGATTTGTTTCTGCTGTATATTTGAAAGGAAAAAATTATGCTGCTATTCTGCAAAGTCTTTTATTCTACTCTCTGCTGTTATAACAAAAAATAAAAAAGTTTAAAACAAATTTAAAAAAAATTAAATTAAATTTCAAACCTTTCAGCCCTTCTTCCCCTACGGCTCTGCACACTCCACTCATCAATCACTCTCATACGCACTCAAGCGCTTCAACACTCATCCCATATCTCGACCCCTGACACCTTACGCTGCCCTTTTACACAGCTCTACGCCCAACCCATTGCCGGCTCATTACCCCAACCCACTATACGCTCCCTATTCCAACGCTATCTGCAAACTCCTCACACGCTCTTTCAACACTCTCTACACTCCACTCTGCACCTGCGTTTTACCCAGCCCCATTCCCTACACTCTCATTCAACCCATTCCCCTAAGCCACTCGAGCTAGTCGCCCTCAACTCCACACGCATCATTACTTTCCCACGGGCTCTGCCCCCCACCATTTAAATTATAAAATACCGCCCTTTCCCTTGGCCACACGGCCTCCCCAAACCCCATTCCACATCTCTGCGATTTTAATTACCCACATCTAACCCTCTCACACGATAGCTTCTTGCTTCGGCACCCTGCGCTATCATATCTACTCTCATTCGACTGCCACCCCCTCCCTTATCACTCCTCCCCTCTGTCATACGGCCCCACCCTCACTACACTAGCACTCTAGACCAGACTTCAAATTCAACCGCGAATTCCTAAGAACCCTGCAATCAACCAAATACCTGCATTCAAAGGTATTTTTCAACTGATTTTAAACCTACAAATTCCATTCAAAGCCTCCTATAATAAAAATAAAGTTTTCAATTAAGGGTTTTACCATAGAAATTACCCAAAAACACCGAAAAAGAGGCCAAACCCTGGCCAAATTTTCCCAGAAAGTTTTGAGTCTGAAAGAAGCACTTTTTTAGCCAATTTCCTCAATTTGTGACCTCTAAAGATAAATTTCACATACAGAAAAGGATTTAAAGCCTTCAGATATCCTAAAAACCCATTTTTACAGTCAAATCCATTTAGGAAACCCTTGTTTTCTATCTTATTCCAGTTTATATCCTTTGACGAAGAAAATTCACTCCTGCAAACAGTTTAAGCTTGCAGTAGTTAGCCCAAAAATGCCTAAAAAACAGAGTTAAACCTCCACAAATAGATCTCATTCCACAGTTCTTTCAAAAAACCTTCAATCAACTCCCTGCAGACCTGGATTTCATTAACAAATTTTTTTATTTTTGCAGGTTGTTATCAGAATATGGATTTGGACCAACAGTTTCAATACTAGTTGACAAAATTGTTTGCTCCAAATTCTTATATTTTAATTCAAAAGCTTCATTCAAAAAACAGTTTGTATACAAAGAAAGAATAAAATCAAGTCAGAAAGAGATCAAAATGATGAAATGTGCACAGTGAATGGTAAAAGTGAAAACAGAATAGTCAAAGAGCATCTGAGTTAAAGTGTATCAAGTAAAAGTCAGAGTTAAAGTTAAAACAAAGTTACAGAGCAGTCAAAGAGAAATAGTAAAAGTAAAAACAAAGGTAGTAATGGTTAGCAGAGATGAAAATACTTTCACCCGCAATGAAATTTATCCAAAGTGAAAGTAAAAACAGTTAAAAGAACAAAAAGGTTAAAAGATGAAAACAGAGCAAAAAGGAACATTTTTGCAAAAATTTCATGTTTAAGTCATTGATTTGCAGAAACTATTGTGACCAATCCAAGATGAATTTTGTAAAACTGAAGGATTTTTATCTTCCTAAGGGGTCCAACTATAGAAACCTCTCTCACTTTTCTAATAGCCATTATGGGTTGGGAAATATTAAACACAATTGGAAAGCACTTTTTGCAGAAAATTCTTGTTAAGTCATCATTTTGCAGAGAATATTGTGGCCAATCAGAAATACATATTACAAAACTGAAGGAGTTTTTTGTTCCTAAGAGACCCATCTACACAAACCTATCTCACGTTTTGCACATTTATTACAGGATGAGAGATACATGCGCATCTTTACATCCTATTTTTCAGACTCTGTAAAACTCTTTTTTACACATCTTTTTGCGGAGCCTATTGTGAACAGCTAGAGCAGAAATTTAGGAAACGGAGAGAGGTTTATCTCACCAACATATTAATCTACAATAACCTCTTTCACTTTTTACATATATATTTCGGATTGAGAAATAAAAAAGTATCATTGGACCCTAAGTTTGCAGAATTGTTGGAGCAGAATGCACAAAGAAAGGAAACAGTTAGTGACTTGGATGCCTCATCATCAACTAAGAGTTGAGATCAAATTAGAATTTTCCTCTTTGTCATCACCTATCCATAAAAAATAGTGCCAAATAGATGCATTAGTTTTGAGTGTCCTATACTAAAGTTCTATTTATGTAAAACAATTGGAGATATTTGTAAACCAATCTTGATATTTTTTCAAGATATTCTAGTTTAGAATTTGTATAAATACTTCACTCTTTGAAGTATTTTAGTGTGGAATAAAATTTCTAAGATTACTATAGACTTTTTCTGATACATTGGAGGCTCTCATGTGTTGAATTCAAAGTAGTAGAATGGACAAAGCTAAAGTGGCATCATAATTCAGGATTCTTGCGATAAGTTGAAGAGTTTAATACATCTCTTCTTGTCATTGTTTCTTTTCTGAGTTTCATGCAATTCATTATGTGTTTGATCTATATTAATGTGTAACTAGGAATATTACTACAGGACTAGCCTTTTGCTCCCTGTTTTTAACTAAGTTACAATTTAAATGTTTTCTGCTAATTTTCGATGTTAGGAATTATGTATTTCTCCTACTCCCATTTGACCCCTACCTCCTTCTTCCATTTTCTAGATCAAAGGATCCTTCATTTCCCTTTATCCCGATCACACCATTTCATCAAAAACCTTTCCCCGAATCTCTGAGGGTTATCTACCTTGCCCTGAATACATTTGTACCCCCTTTGGCCTTGCCTTCTAGTATCTGCTATCTAGACTTAGACTCCATAGCCCAATGGACAAGTAGATCTCTCTCTAGTTTAATCCTAAGTGATTTTTTACCCACCAAAACCTTTAAAAAACAAAACCAATTGTTCTATCATAACTAGCCTAAAAACATAAATCAAAACAAAGATAAATCTTAAAGAGAGAGCCCTCTCTGAATTCTAGGAAGGCTAGATCCTAGAATTTGAAGTAGGTTTTTGGTTACCTCAGACTATTTCTCTTGAACCTGGAGAAATTATTGAGTGATAACAGCACGTATGGAGAGAAGTAGCCCAAAATCAAATCCAAAACTTCTGCTTTTCTCCTTCTTTAGTCTTCCTCTTATTCGCACTTCCTTTCGTCCTTAAGATTGAATTTGTGTGTGAGTGAGAGTGTGTTCTCCAAACAAGGTCAAGGTATTCTTTATATAGGCTTCACATAGGGTCAAATTGCTTCCTTTAGGCCGACTAGAAATTTCCTCAGGCTAAATTGAACTTTGCGCCATGACAAGGTCCTAGAGGGTCTTTTGACTTGATTATGACTCAATAGATTTTTTCTTTACAATATATAACATGCCCAAATGGGTCATTCATAAATGACAATGACCCAATGACTTTATAACAAACATAGAAGCACTTAATGGGTGCTTCGACCTATAAAAATAAATTCTCTTGAGCATGAAACCCATGCCTCAAGACTTACAATAATAAATTTATTTTTCTTTTTTCATTAAATACATAAAATCATGATTACATATATCATTATGAAGACCGAACCTAGTTACATATTTCAACACTCCCTCTTAACTAGGGAGGTATTCATAATCCATACAAGGTACTTGGACATTCTCAATCTGAAGAATTCTAATAAGAAAAGTCAGATTGGTAGCCCATTTGTATAGCATCATATCATCCAGCATTGTCACATAGAAAGGCCTTAACTAACTATCTCTCCACAAGATCAAAGCACAATGTTTGCAATACCAATGATTTATAGACACCCTCATCATTGTCTCTCTCAGAGCATACGCCACCCGGGTTCACTCAGAGTATGTTCCATCAGGACTATTATTATCTTGGATTCCCAGTCCTTAAAGAATATCTGTCCTCTATGACTACTCTTGTCTTGGATCCCCTATCTCTTCCTCAAAGAGTATCGGATGCCAGATGCTTACCCAATCCTCCACTCTATCTTCCCAAGTGAAGACAAGAATGATGTTTCTATCACTCTCTCTTAACTAGGGAGGGCATACCCATTTCAATGAAGATATGTTCCCATTCCCATAAAAGGAATGTACCCAAGCTCCTTCTTAATCAAGGACTTGAACAATCTCCCTCTTAACCACGGACTTGCTTCCAGTAGCTCTATAGGTGTGGGATGAATGACTGCTTGTAGTACTCCTTATTTCGATGTCAAGAGTTTCTTATTCTTCTTTATTCAGGAGTCTTCATCCTTTGGGACTTCTTCGTAGGGAACAACCCATCCATCACTTTCATTTATGAACCATGTTAGTCATGTTATCCTTATTTTTCATCGGAAAGTGATCCATTAGTCCAAAATTTGGCCTTCCTTCATGCCTTGTTGCATTTTTCATGTCATGTTTCCTTAAGGACCTTTCATCCTACCACATGAACATTAGTTGTAGAACATATCTATAGCTCTTCCCTTGGAATCCTTGTAATAGCCCACCCAAATATTGTTCAAACAAATTAGAAAAATGAATCATTAAATCAAGATTACTTTTGTGATGGTCTTTTCATCATGACATCTTCCTATTAGCATCAACATCTTGCATACATATTGACACATCTCCAAATATATACGATGCCAAGGGTCTCTTTATTTTTCAAACTTCATCATAATATTCATATCTTTCCCATGGAGATATCATAGTCCTTGGATTTTGATTTCCTTCTCCATAGTTTCAATTTTATGATCTCTTCCTTTCTTTATTCACACATTTCCTCCCATGAACTTCTAATAATTGTTTAGTCAACCACCTCATACTTCATATGAGAACATATTATGTTGATTTCATCTAGTCAATGTTTGACCCATGCCTTCATGCATCTTTTCCAAATGAGGATATCCTTTATTTTGATGATGCTATCGAAGTAGAGCATTTATTCTTGCAACCATATAGACATGACTCGAATTTTATCCAAATATATGCATACATGCCTCATCTCTTATTTTAGGTCATCTAAACTTCCTTCAATGACTTCATTGATTGAAAAAACTTCAATCCCTTGTACTACTTCACTTCTTTTGAAATCATACCATCATCCCATGGATTCCATACAAGTTGGAATTCCCGACGAGATACTTGCTTCTTTCAATATGTGAACCTTCCAATGAAGATTCCAATGGAGGATCTTGATCATCCTTGCCTTGCAAATGCTCCTTTGAATGATGTATGATGATCTCTATACTAGATGACTTTCCCTTTTCCCATAAGTACTACTTATGATTCTAATGAGGTTACCAAGAGCTATATCCTTCTATAAGTGACAACCATAGAATTTCTTTTTCAACTATCTTTCATGCTTCTTTATGATGAGCTCTTTCTTTCAATCATATGCTTCTATGATGCCATCTCCTAAAATGATGCATTCTATCATGCTTATAATGTTTCCTACCATGATAGCTATATTTCAAAAAAATTGAAAATAACTTGGTGGAGAAGACTTATCTCAATAGTAGTAGAGATATTTTGCTTTCTCCTTTTTGGATTTCTTCTTTTCAGCTTCTTCCACTTCTTCAGTGATATGGGCTTCCTACCTTCCTCTTTTTTTGTTGTCCTCATTGAGCTTAGGACAATATCTTTTGTAGTGCCCATATTCTTGAAATCCATAGCATTGAATCTTCGACATATTGATCTTCTTCTTTTTCTGAAGACCAAACTTGCCAAATATCCCTTTGCTTTTTAACATGACAAAAAATGTTTGAACATGTTTAGTTGATCCTGTATCACTTTTTTCCTTCAACCTGCGTTCTTCACTCTTACATAGTGACCATAAATTATTGAAAGGGATAGCTTTCTCCTCTTCATAGGCCTTTGATACAAGGTTTCCTTGTTCATCAGTTAGAGAAATTATAACAATGGTAAACATTTCTTTATCAGATATCATCTCTCCTAGATCTTGAAGTTGATTCCTTATTTATGATGCTTTAGTAAGACATGTAGATATCCCTTCATCCTTTGATGCTTTCAAATTGTATAGTTCAGACCTTAGTGATACGACTTGTCTTGTTGAGATTTCAAAGGTTAAATCTACTAGTTTATCATATATCTCTTTTGATGTCTCCGACCCTTCTACATATGAGATGAGATAATCCTTGATGGATTCTATGAGAATCCTTTGAGCCCTTAGATCCTTTTTAATATATTTAGATAGTTCTTTCTCTTTAGATGGTTTGGAGGCTTTGCCTCCGACATGATTAATAACTTCATTTTCCTTGAGGACTAGGTCTATCCTTATTTTCCATGCAAAGAAGTTCGATGACCCAACCAACCTGTTGATCTCCTTGCAAAATGAAGTCATTTTACTAGATTTATATATAGAAGTATAAATACTTACTTGTCAAGTGAAGATGAACTCCTCAACTTGATGCCTTTGTTGATTATTATTGAGGATGAATTCTTGATGATTCATTGATGGTTCTTGATGTTGACAATGCCTTTGATCTAGCTTTCCTTGGACAAATAATCTTCTAGATGCTTTTAGATCGAAGTCATTCCTTTCTTGAGTAGAGATAGGGTCTTTTGAGGTCTCCTTTCTTGAGATGATGATTTGAGGGAGGATCCCAAGAATGGTTTAACTGTGAAATTCTTCTTTAATCGATCTAGGGATTTGATACTTCCTTCAAGATAACAAAGTAGCCTTTGCCTTTCCCTTGATATCCTTCCAGAACCTTGATCTTTGAGAGCTTGAGTGTCCCTTGTTGAGTTTCCCTTCCTTGACTTGTTACCTTAGCTCTGAAACCATGTTGAGAAATCTATGGCAAAGATATTAGACGATTTCTCTTATAATGATAACTTCTTGTGAGGACATTTTACTTTTCTTAATTAGGTTCTTCTTGTCATTTATTTTCATTATGTGTTCTTCTTCATCAAACAACTAACGAACCATAAAGAATAATGAGACAAAGGACACAAGATGTACACGATCAACCAGTGCCAAAACCTCTCCAACCTCATAGTAAAACCCACAAGAATTATTCTTCTTATAGAATATTCAATTAACGAATTCCAATACCTAGACCCTTGACCAAGAACCCCTTAAAGACCAATTCAATGCTTCCTCTTTGAATAACATCTTCTTCTAGCAACTTTGACCTACTCAAAAACTGTAATTACAACTATAACTTCTACTTTCCCACAAACTGCAACTTCGACTTGCCCAGAAATTGCAATTTTGACTTGCCTAGAAACTGCAATTCGACTTGCCTAGAAACTGCAATTTTGACTTGCCCAGAAACTGCAACTTCTCTTCTTCACTTGGGTAGATTCTCTCTCCTAGAGAATCCGACTTCTATAACAACTCTTCTTGGTGACCTAAATTCAATTCTGCAACTCGGCTTCACTGCAACAATATGTGCCCTAATTCCTTCACACTTGTGGAGAGAAGTACAGCCAAAAACCAAATCCAAAACTTTGACTTTTCTCCTTATTTATTCTTCCTCTTCTTCGCACTTCCTTTCGTCCTTAAGATCGAATTTATGTGTGAGTGAGAGTGAGTTTTCCAAATGAGGTTCAGATCTTCTTTATATAGGGTTCACATAGGGTCGAATTGCTTCCTTTAGGCTGACTAGAAGTTTCCTTAGGCCAACTTGAACTTTGTGCCATGACGAGGTCTTGCAGGGTCTTTTGACTTGATTATGACTCAATAAATTTTTTCTTTACAATATGTAACATGCCCAAATGGGTCATTCATACATGACAATGGCCCAATGAATTTATAACAAACCTAGAAGCACTCAATGGGTGCTTTGACCTATAAAAATAATTTCTCTTGAGCATGAAACCCATGCCTCAAGACTTACAATAATAAATTTATTTTTCTCTTTCCATTAAATACATAAAATCATGATTACATATGTCATTCTGAAGACTGAACCTAGTTATATATTTCAAAATGGCGATTGTAGTACAGACTAACGCCTGTGGTTTTTAGTTTAACGACAATCATGATTCCAACAAGTAGTATAAGAGCAACTGGTCTTGTGTTCAAAACTCACTTGGCTTGCGCTGGAGGGAGATTGTTGGACATTGGGTTCAATGCTCCCTGTGTGTTTCACGACATGGACTAACTACCTCTCGTGGATCCTAACTTTGGCAATTGGAGTAGAGACTAACGCCTGTGGGTTTTGGTCTAGCAACAATCGTGATTCCAACAAAACCATATATATAATTTATATATAATCTTATATGCAACATAGTAAGTAATTTACCTTTTTGCCTTGAAATTTTATCAAATAATCATTATTTATTGAGCTCATATCTCTAATGTAATGAGAACTTGTTTATTTCAACTGATATATCTAATGTAATAAGGACAAGGAAACTACTCTTTTTTTCCTTTTTTTCACACAATGGGAAAATTTAAAATAATTCAATTGTCAAATTAGTAGTGGGGACAGTTGTCAAAGACTACTATCCATGATTGCAAGCTAACTCAACATCATTATTCAAGAAAAACCACACCACGTGGAATTACTTGCTAACGGTCTGCAAAAGGTAAGCTTTAAATCGTGCCAAATACCTTTGGGTGTTGGGTCATGAACTTATTTCCTTACATATGAAGAAAACGAACTCCAAACCAAACAAAAATAATTTTAGAACATATTCCAAACCCTCACTACTTATAAACACATATCTTATTTAATTGAAAAGAAAAAAAAAAAGAAAAAAACAACCTCATTTATCCTTACATAAATAACATAACAAATACCTTTTGAAAGTTTCCCATTTTTGTTAAAAAAAATATAGTGTCCATTTTTGTTGATATATCCCCGCTGCAGTGAAGAAAAACGAGACCACTACCCCTAGGGCAACCTTAAAGTTCATAAAAAATTTCCAAAGTAAAGTTGATGAGAGAGGGTGAAAAGGGTTTTGTATTTATTATTTGTTTTGTAGGTATTTGCTTCAAATGACCACCTCTTTCTACCATTATTTGTGAAATGATGATCTTCATTACCTTTATATAGTTTGTCTCGATGTGCTTTAATGTTAAGGAATACACCTGTCCATTATTTCACATCCATTTAATATAAATTTATATAATTTATTTTTTATTTGTTGGTAGAATAATTTTAAGATTCAGTTATGAGGTAAGGGCCACGTCACTTACCATTATCAGTGTTTATAGGGCCCACATATCATGTGTTTCAGATGAGATTTGATGAATGTCAATATCATTACATACCGAATTTCCTCGAAGCCTATCATCAGACTATTGCAACGATTTTCAACCGATAAAAGTTATTATTGCAATGATTTTCAACCGATAAAAGTTATTATTGCTTTTAAGGACTAAATCACTAAAAGCAAAGTGGATTTATATAATTTTGCGCTTAAGTTTGGCATCATATCAAATTAAATCACAGTTTCAATGCTTTATAAGTGGATTTATATAATTTCGCGCTTAATTTTGGCATCATATCAAATTATTTTATAAATGTGTGTTAGGATTTTCTTGTTTTAAAATAATTTAAATATATATTAATTTGAAATTAGGTTTATACATCTCGTCGAATGGTAAATATTAGATATTAATATTAAATAGTTATTTAATTCATAATACAAAGATTGATAAGTGACGATAGTTGAAGGAGATTGGAAAGGTGGTGACTGAGGGATGTAAGGGAAGGTGATAAGAGGTATAGAAAATATAAGAGGTGATGGGTTATAACTTTAGGATAGTGGGTGAGTGAAAAAAATTAGGGGTGGTGATGGAAGGTGATGATCAGGTGGCAAGAGTAAAGAATAAACAACAATGTGTTTGAAGATTGGGCGGCTAAAGATCAAAAGGAGTTATAAAAGAATTCAATATGAACACTCAATATTACATCTTTTGCCTAGTACTAGAAGGATATGTCTAAATATTTTATATATGTTTTTGGAACAATTATTGAAGTCTAACTCGACGATTATTAATGAAACGACAATTTTTCAATTCTTAAATTACATTTGAATGAATCAATCAATTTAATTCTTTACAAAACCCTTAAAACACTTGCATAGTGCAATTTCAATAATTAAAATTTACAACTCTAAGTATCATTATAAATTTCCAACGGGTAGAATATAAAACGATTAAACTTTGCTTTTCCAAAATAAAAATATGTATTAATATAATTACATAATCCAATTTCAATAAAAATAATTAAAAATGTTAATTTCTTTTCACACTCAAAATATATTTTTATCTATTTAAATTGCATTTTTTATTTTTTCACTGTAATGAAGATATTTGTTTAAATTGCAAATATGTGCCTAGATCAGAGTTGTACATATAGTCCATTTCAAATATAATCTTTGATTATAACATATTTTCCATATCCACATTTATTAGAAACTCTCACAAAAATTTTGATATTTGAATATGGAATTCATGCTTAATCCACTAAGGGATGGAGGATGATCTTAATTGACCATTAACCACCAGCGCTACAAACTTAAAATTGCAACCTTGGTTGGCAGATTGATTTGCTTCCTAGTTATTATCCCTTAGAATGTGCTTGAAATAATCTTTGGGATATCTTTTTATTCCTTTCTTAATTTGGTTTACAGGATTATCCAAAACTTTGTGTTTAGGGGAAGATCCTTTAACCAAATAATGAATTATTAAAAGGGAGTCACCCAACACAATGAGAGAAGAGACCTAAAATTATTTCGTCTGAATAACGGCTTGGAGTAAACCATAAGCTTTTGCCTAATTATTTGTCATTTTCCCACACCCCATGAATACTCTAAAACTTTGACTTCTCTGAAACCATAAAAAACCCCTTCCCCTCATGTCATCTCTTATTTTATTTACAATTTAAAAAAAACTTATATAACGAGCTTTTACTAATTATATATAAACTTTATTAATTATATATAAACTTTATTTTCTATTTCGTTAATTTTAAATAAATATTACTTAAGTTTATTTATTTTTACTTAAAAATAATAATAATAAATATTTAAATTTAATGAATGGAGTATTGCTTTTAAAAAGACATAAAATTAATTTTATATTACTTTATAAAATTTAAAATTTATTAAGGAAAAAGATTTTTAAAAGATATAGTTTTTTATTATTATTAAAAATAATAAAATTATTTTGAAATACAAATTATTTTAAATATAAGTGAAGATGATTAATGTTTATTGAGACCAATAAGGTATATTGGACTTTAAAAAATAAGAAATTAATTCAAATTTTTAATATTTATGTTGTAAGGCGTTCTTATTTGAAAACAACTTTCCTAGCTGCCAATGTGTCCATGTCTGAGCCATTGGATCAAATGTTAGACGATTGAAATGTTTTGGGCCATTAGATCACAATTAAATAGTTTTATATATATTTTTCTAATGTTAGTTTTTTTTTTCTTTTTAATAAGTTAGATTGATTTTAGGTGTATAATAGAAATGTTGTAATGTCATGTTTAACATTTTGACTAATATAAATAATAGAATAAAATAATAATAAACTATAAAAACAAAAAGAGCCCATGGTATTGACCCATGGTATTCATGTGGAATATATTTTATATAAAGGAAAATAAGAATAAATTAAATAAAAAGATTGGCATAATGTAATGAACATTTTAACTAGGTCAAATTACAATAAAAAATAAAATAATAATAAACTATGGTATTCATGTGGAATATAGTTTATTTAAAGGGCTAAATTAAGATGGCCTAGATATATTAAATTCTTGGGTACATAAGCATAAAATTTTTATTGATAATAAAATTTATATCATAAAATTAAAATCCACACAAACCAATTAATTTATATTACATGGATAAAAAACAATATAGAAAAAAAGGAAAATAACTATCTATATATTTAAATATTACATTTTTGTGCTCCTATGCTCTCCAACAAAATATGATAGAAATTACACAAAATTAAAAATAAAAGTAAATTAAATAAAAAGATTGACATAATGTAATGAACATTTTAACTAGGTCAAAATACAATAAAAAATAAAAATAATAAAATAAAATAATGATAAACTATAAATACAGCCCATGGTATTGACCCATGGCATTCATGCTTAATCCACTAAGGGATGGAGGATGATCTTAATTGACCATTAACCACCGTTGGCACGTTGATTTGCTTCCTAGTTATTATCCCTTAGAATGTGCTTGAAATAATATTCTTTGGGATATCTTTTTATTCTTTTCTTAATTTGGTTTATAGGATTATCCAAAACTTTGAGTTTAGGGGAAGATCCTTTAACCAAATAATAAATTATTAAAAGAGAGTCACCCAACACAATGAGAGAAGAGACCTAAAATTATTTCATGTGAATAACGGCTTGGAGTAAACCATAAGCTTCTGCCTAATTATTTGTCATTTTCCCACGCCCCATGAATACTCTAAAACTTTGACTTCTCTGAAACCATAAAAAACCCCTTCCCCTCATGTCATCTCTTATTTTATTTACAATTTTAAAAAAACTTGTATAACTAATTATATATAAACTTTATTAATTATATATAAACTTTATTTTCTATTAGGTTAATTTTAAATAAATATTACTTAAGTTTATTTATTTTTACTAAAAATAATAATAATAAATATTTAAATTTAATGAATGGAGTATTGCTTTTAAAAAGACATAAAATTAATTTTATATTACTTTATAAAATTTAAAATTTATTAAGGAAAAAGATTTTTAAAAGATATAGTTTTTTTTTATTATTAAAAATAATAAAATTATTTTGAAATACAAATTATTTTAAATATAAATGAAGATGATTAATGTTTATTGAGACCAATAAGGTATATTGGACTTTAAAAAATAAGAAATTAATTCAAATTTTTAATATTTCCTAGCTGCCAATGTGTTCATGTTTGAGTCATTGGATCAAATGTTAGACGATTGAAATGTTTTGGGCCATTAGATCACAATTAAATAGTTTTATATATATTTGTATAATGTTAGTTTTTTTTTTCTTTTTAATAAGTTAGATTGATTTTAGGTGTATAATAGAAATGTTGTAATGTCATGTTTAACATTTTGACTAATAAAAATAATAAAAATAATAATAATAAACTATAAAAAAAAAAAAAAACAACCCATGGTATTGACCCATGGTATTCATGTGGAATATATTTTATATAAAGGAAAATAAAAATAAATTAAATAAAAAGATTGACATAATGTAATGAACATTTTAACTAGGTCAAAATACAATAAAAAATAAAAATAATAAAATAAAATAATAATAAACTATGGTATTCATGTGGAATATAGTTTATTTAAAGGGCTAAATTAAGATGGCCTAGATATATTAAATTCTTGGGTACATAAGCATAAAAAATTTATTGATAATAAAATTTATATCATAAAATTAAAATCCACACAAACCAATTAATTTATATTACATGGATAAAAAACAATATAAAAAAAAGGAAAATAACTATCTATATATTTAAATATTACATTTTTGTGCTCCTATGCTCTCCAACAAAATATGATAGAAAGATTGTAATGTCTGTTTAACATTTTGACTATGTCAAATTACACAAAATTAAAAATAAAAGTAAATTAAATAAAAAGATTGACATAATGTAATGAACCTTTTAACTAGGTCAAAATACAATAAAAAATAAAAATAATAAATAAAATAGATAAACTATAAATACAGCCCATGGTATTGACCCATGGCATTCATAAAAATAATAAAATAAAATAATGATAAACTATAAATACAACCCATGGTATTGACCCATGGTATTCATGTGGAATGTAGTTTTTATAAGGGGGAACTAAGATGGCCTAAATCAATCTTAACTCTCGATCTAAACTAATTATTTAACAAAATTATTTTTTAATGTTTATAACCATTATTCTTTTAAAATTTTACTTAATAAAATGTATCTAAATTTTCTTACATCCAAATATACATAGTTTTCTTGTTCTGTATTATTTTTGTTACAACTTCTTTATTATTCCAAAAATACATGCATGAGTATTATTTCTTAATATATAAAAAATTAAATTAATAATGAAATTTTTTAAAACATGTGATTTTTTTAAATTTCCAAATTATTTTAGAGGACATGATTTATCTTGAGCAATAATGACGAATGTTCATAATTCTCATTTCTTAAATAACACTAAATTTACCTTTAAAGGGGTCGGTAACAATTTTTTTTATCAAAGTCAAGGATACAGAAGAGGAGACATGGTGAAGAGAAGCTTCCAACCTTACAACAAGCCCTAAAAAGGCATAACGTTGAATGTATGGAATCCATTTTCCCTGATACACATAAGAAGTGCAATGAAAAATCTTGGAATTTGGAAAATGTCACGAAGCTTATCTCATGTTCCATTCAATCTGAAGTATATGGAAGAAGAAAAGCAAGACAATGGATACTTATCAAGAATGTATGATTCTTTAGAAGGAAACAACGTTGACAAGGCTATGGAGGACCAAATAGCAGAATTAAAAACAGAAGAGGACTCTTCAGAAAATAGGTTACTCAATTATTTTGGAATCCAGATGAGCTACATTATCTCACTGATTCAAGCAAGCACTCAAGCAGAGTCAGAAAATAGTGATATAGAGTCAATTTATTCATAAACAAGAGAAAGCTAGAATTATAACCCGAGATAGAGTTATGGGAAGAGAAACATTCCAATTGTAAGGAGGACTCAGAAAATACTAGACAAAGACACTTGCCTATTGCAATGACTTGAAAAAAAAGGTATCTCTAAAGGGTCACTTGGGGAGGAATATATTATTTAAAAGATCGGGAAAATAATTTCATTTCAAAACAAAAATGTACTATCACTAGGGAAGGGAGTTATTACATTTAAAATTTGTTCCCATTCTTGTCACTACAAAATTTGATTGTTTCTTTTTATTTGATGGGAAAATAAATGATCTTTAAAAGGAACTAAAGTCTTGAACTATGATCCTTAAATAAGTTCCAAAGTGGAATATTGGTCCAAAGAGGAATTATGGAAATATGATTGTTAAACTGAGATTAATTAATCATCCCCAAGGGTTAAAAAGGGCCCAAATGTCTCTTATCCATAAAATTGACGATTAAGATAACTCTATGCTCTATGTTCAAATGAAAAGTGAAGGTGGATTTACGATACTTAAGCTTCTTAGTAGTCTCTTATGAAGTACAACATGTCATAGTGATAAGTTTTTATTCCATTAAATAATTCTATTTGTAGAGGAGAGTCAAAGCTCTAGGAGTAGTATCAGAGAATGTGATAGAAGCAAATAATTTCATGGAAGGGTGAATTTTGCCCAACTTGGTCATAAAAACCAAGTGCATCCTTCATGCTGAAAAGAAAAATAAACATGCAGATTTCGTCATATAGAGGTCTTGAGTACTTGGCCAAAATGTCTCATCTATTATGAAAAAACACATCTTACATGCAATTAATAACAAAGAAGTTGTTCCACATCAATTAGCCAATATGGATATTTTGATTTGAGGTCCAGTAAACATAATTCTCCACCCCTTATTCTGGAGGATCAGTTGGAACAGAGAAAGTTCCTACTACCTCTTCTTTCTTATATGTTATTCTTTCATATACCACAACCTTACAGCGTTTCCTTTGCAACATGTGGTGCAATTGCTAGTTTATTTTTATGATGAAAGAGAGGAAATAAGCATTCTTAGATCACTGTAGTTTTATTGAATAAACAAGTTAAGAAGGTTGGTAGTATGGCAAATGTTTTGGAAATGAAAATGGATGTGAGCAAGAGTGGCCCAATCCAAGAGAAAGTGTTTTTCATCTTCAACCTTCTTAGTTTCATACAATTGACAAATTCTTTCATCCCAAGGTTTTTTGGGAATAGATCAAAATTTTGGTTTCACTACGAAGCTCATAAGAATTAGTCCTTATCTTTGCAATGTTCATTATCTTCTTAGCACTGGTCAAGACAGAAAAATAATTTTGGTTAGCTAGAGTGGGATTGATCTCCTCCTTACCAAGATCCATCTTAAGTACAGATCTAACATGAGCCAGAGGGATCAAAATTATTCACCTACAAACTTATTTAAAATGTAAAATACAATGTTATTTTTCATTTTTTAAATTGTATTTTTGAATGCTAAATAAAATATATATAGGACTGAATAAAAGTTTCAACCATAAAAAGCTATTTTCTTCAAAATATATATACATGTTTTTTTTTTAAATGATATATCATATATACATTATTGCCATCAAAATATTTTATAGAACATGTACATAGACACATTTTATCAAGCAAATTAAAATGGTTTTTTTAATAGTAATGTATTTTTAAATATATATCAATATTAATTTCATATTAAAATATTTTATTCATAATATTTTTTTTATATAAAACATTAAAATATTTTATTTTAACAAGTTATATATATATATATATATATATATATATATATATATATATATATATATATATATATATATATAAAGTTGATATCATTATAAATTAGTTAACATAGATCTTCAAATAGTTTATTTAAATCTCTCATTGAAATATTTTTGAAAAATATAGCATTTAAACATTTTACTAACATTTTTTTACTTCTAATTACTTACAATGTGCCACACTTCCAATCATCTTGATTTATTAATCCATCCCATCTATAGTGATCTTGGAGTGCTTCTTTCCCTTCTCTTTAATCATCGAAACAAGATTTTGAAGAATCACACTTAGATTCTTTTTATTTTTCTTGATAGACCACATTGGCCTTGGTAAACGATAATCATCATCATTATTTTTCATTTAGTATATATATATAAAGGGGGTTGAGAGACAGACAAACTTACACATTCCTTTATACTTAATTACATTCCTTTATCTGAGTTGTAGAATAAGTCTCTCAACTTAATAATACCTTAGCTTTTTTTAATAAAACAATTTCCTTATATTCCTATATAATCATTAAACTATACACATTATATCATATCAAATACATAAAACATTTTTACATATTTTATTAAAATAAAAATTATTTTTTTTAATATTCTTCAATAAGATTTTTTTTTTTTAATATTCAAAATAATCATATGAAAACAATACCATTAAAAATTACTATGTAACCACCTTAAAATTACTATAGAGTATTAAGGAACAAAATATTTTTGCCTTGCCACCTTTATAATGTCTCACTGAAATGCATTCAAATGTCTGGACTATAAGAGAGATTTTTTTGGAAATATTAAACATAATGAGTGCAAAGTAATACCATATCCTACTAAAACTTAGTGCCTAATCACCTAATAATATAAGTATGTTTGCTTTATTTTTAATTCACATTTGGATTTCCAATTTATTTTATTATTGAAACTTGATTTATTGTTGGTTCTCGTAATCAAACATAATTTTAATCTAGAGGACGTAAACTATACATGACTTTGCCATCTTCTACTAAAACTTAGTGCCTAATCATCTCAGATAGACTTGAGTTACGGTATGGTATGGTTGTTATATTTTTAATTCATATTTAGTTTTTTAATATATTTGTGTTGTAAGGTATTTTTATTTGAAAAAAATTTCTTTAGTTGTTAATGTGTCTATGTATGAGTTATTGGATCAAATGTTAGACGATTGAAATGTTTTAGGTCATTAGATCCACCAATAAATAGTTTTATATTTTTTTTTATAATGAAAATGTTGTAATGTATGTTTAACATTTTGACTATGTCAAATTACACAAAAATAAAAATAAAAATAAATTAAATAAAAAGATTGACATAATGTAATGAACATTTTAACTAGGCCAAAATACAATAAAAAAAACAAAAATAATAAAATAAAATAATAATAAACTATAAAAACAGCGCATGGTATTGACCATATTTGAAAACAACTTCTCTAGCTGATCCACAAGTAATTTTTTTTTTTTTTTTTTTAAGTTAGATTGATTTTAGATGTATAATAGAAATGTTGTAATGTCATGTTTAACATTTTGATTATGTCAAATTACACAAAAATAAAAATAAAAGTAAATTAAATAAAAAGATTGGCATAATGTAATGAACATTTTAACTAGGTCAAAATACAAGAAAAAACAAAAATAATAAAATAAAATAATAATAAACTATAAAAACAGCCCATGGTATTGACCCATGGTATTTATGTGGAATATAGTTTATTAAATTATTTCACAGGCCATGATTTATCTTGAGCAATAATGATGAATGTTCATAATTCTCATTTCTTAAATAATACTAAATTTACCTTTAATAATTGAGGATGCTTCTTTAAGGGTAAGTGAATCTAGATACTATATCCTTCCACCAAAGCTATAAAAAGTGAGACTTGTAGATTATATTTTTACAAAATTGACACTATGTTATTAAGAATAAGTTACAAACATCAGGTATTTTAAAAGGTATGGTAATTATTGCGATTCTTTGTACTCTTTTTTATTTAAAATAGTAGTTTGTATTTGTATTCTTTTAAATGAATATTGTAATTGCTAAATGTGTAATTGAGTAAAATGTATTAAATTGATATTCTAATTTTTAAGATATTTATTTAAAAAATTCAAAGTAGGGGCAGTTTTATTTTATTAAGCTTTGAGTCTAGATGTGCAGAGAATGAATCTATCTCAAGTCTTATTCAACAGTTGCTTCCAAATCTCTCTCAGTGGTAGAGTTGTTTTCTCATTAAACTTGTTTTTACTTCTCTTGAAGTGATGAAAGCCATCATTGTTTCATATAGGAGCATTTAGTTCTCATAAGAAAATTGTGATACTGTCTATTTAGCTTTTTAGTTCTTTAATGATTCAATTAAGATAACATTTGTATGTTTTCATAAGGAGATTTTTTTATTTTTCATGTCAAATACCTTTTATAAATCTAGGAGGTTCTTAATATTGCCTTTGTTTTTAATAAATGGAACTCAATTATATATTTAAAAATATGATTAGGTAAGAGAATTTTAGGATTATAATTTTTTTTTTCCAAATTGACAATGTGAATGTTTATTTACCTAAAGTTGGATCCCATGTTCAAGACCTCCCCATGGGGTTTTAAGATAATAGGTAATGGAAATTACATATAAAACAAATAATTTATACATCAAAAAATCAGTTCTATATATTATAGTAGTTCTGGCTTGAGCAATCTTTCAATTTGGCATTCAATTATTTATTAATAAAGTTGTTTTACTTAGCAGGGAGTACAATAATTTTGTAATCAAATAATAGGAGAAAAAATATTCACAATATAATTTATTTGAATAAATAGATGTGTGTAAAATTGTTTAATAACAAACTAGATTTGTAATTATAAAATATAAAACTATAACTTAAAATTGTGAAATTACTTTGTATTTTTTTGTTTCCAATGTATATAGAGAAATAATAAATCAAATTTGGAGTCAAGAAAATAAACCATAACATAAAGAACAATATCTCCTTCCAAAAATGTCTCCATATTAAAATGACATTCACTTTCTTGTATACCAAGACTTTTGTTATTCATATATAATATACAATTTCTAACAAGCATGAAATTAGCCCTCACATATGTAGATGAACTTGGAGTAAACTCTATTTTTAAAAAAATTATCTTTATTTACATCTATGTTAGATAGATTGTACTTGAATGTATTTAAAATATCTTATTTGAGTTACATGCTCATTTCATGCTTCTTTCAGAGGATTATTAATCACCAAAGGATTTTCACCCCCAATTTCCTATTTCAATATCTATAACAAATTTTTCTGGTTGATAACTCTTATCATCAATATCTTTGAAACCTACACAATTTGATTCCATGGAAGCAAAAATTTCTTTTCATTCCTTCACAATGGCTCCTTCGCTGCAACAACTTATTTCTTCTAGGCTACTCTTTCCTATGCTATTGCCTTAAGGCGTTTCTTTTGCAACATGTGGTGCACTTGCTAGTTTATTATTGAAACTTGATTTATTGTTGGTTCTCGTAATCAAACATAATTTTAATCTAGAGGACGTAAACTATACATGACTTTGTCAATGGACATGAGCGTTATTACACGTATTTAGAGGTATGATAACATTTTCATTAATAATGGAAAGTGTAAATTTTTTTCTAAGAATTTTAGAGTATATATTTTTTATCTTTTTTGTACACTAGAGATTAGTGGTCATTATGTCTAAGGAAATTATATGGGCATATCCATCCGAAGGGATCACTTTCCGTCGACTCATTAGCAGAGTCTAACCCTAAGAGTGTCGCGAAGAATTGACCCTATATAGCTTTAGAGCTTGTGTAAAGGTTGATATGTATATAAATTAAAATTTTATAGTTTAGTTATTTCACCATTATGAATATTTTGTAAAAAATAATCTTTTATTTCTATTTTTAAATTTTTAATTTGGATAGAGATATTAGACTTTAAAATGACTACAAGGTCTTTGTTCTCACCACAGTTTTGGGTGCAACTACTCTATCAACACTAAATTTTTTTGGGATTAATGATATGGCTTATTTTCTAGTGTAACTTGCAAACCAACAATCAATTGAGAATGCTAATAACAATCATGATTCTACAAATATTATTGTCACTGGAAAAGTTGTCATTGATACAACTCCTTTGCACATGTATATCCAACTAAAATAAAACTATCAAGGTGATTAAACTTGAGATGTCATCATAGTTCTATGTATTTATTTAGTTATCATTGTGACTCTCGCAGAAGCCTAATGCTTTGGGCAAGACCACATAGCCAATGGTGTTAACTATCAGTGAAGTCTATTGGGAATAAACACGAAACACTATACTACTTATGCACAAGATTAATTCCAAGAATCCATTTATTATCAACAATCCAGTAATAAAGTAGTAAATTACTTCAGCCTTAAGGCCAAACCAATAACAAGTACAATGTATTTCTCTAATAATGAGTAAGAACAAGCTTCAACTTGGACTCTTAATACAAGGAAAATCTCTTTATATTTCTCACACATACGTAGATATATATATTGTCTTCTCAAGTCAAGGAAGTGCCAAGGACTAAGCTTCACCAATAAATGGCATATGGGTCACAATGCCTCCACAATGGAATAACATATCTCATACAATTCCTTCCTTCAAAATTTCCTTTATTTATTTAGAAATTACACCAATGGATTCAATCCGATCATGTAGTATACTAAAACAAGATACTGAATCCTTCTACAATATTTGCGAAAAATAAACATGATCACACAATCACGCCAAGTAAGAGAAAGAAGTAAATCAATTGCACAACACAGATATTTTTGCTGGGGAAAGCTTGTTGCTCAAGACCCCTTTATCTTTATTATATAATCAACCAAGGAATCATGAAACAATTACAATGCACTCTTATCACAATAGTCTGTTGCACTCTACCAACTATCTCACACTGATCCGAACAAAATCGACCAACACTTAGCCAATTTCCTGCCTCCTCTTAGCCTACCTGCCTTGCGCAATTCTAAGAACAATTGATCCCTATTAATTAGGAAATTCAACCTTCCAAAACTGCACAATACATCATGGGAAATCCTATGGTTGTCTAATTGTGCACCGAGAATTTACTAATAATACAACTGATAGATAACATCCATTTAACCTCTGTCTCAACTGGGTCTTCATTAGAATTGACATGCATGCAGCTACTAATAATAAATCATCAGTCACTTGACAAATCACTGCATGTGAATTAAATCTGATTTAATTCACTTGACCTCTCACTAGTGCAACAATCAGTTACAACTAGTTAGACTGACTTTCAATCGCTTAATTGAGTTAACTAATTTCTCATGCATTAAACTAATACATTAACTGAAACTTGGACTCTAAAACAAATAGAGTCACTCTACATGCCTCACCAACCACCCTCAAATTTAATTTCATGATCTAACTGAGTCTATCACACTCAGATAACTATTACAAGTGATTATGAGACAAGATTACAATTTATTGTCCTATTTAATTAAGGGAAAATTAAACTAGACACAGATTTCTTGTTGACTTTTCAACACTCCCTCTCAACGAGAAAGGGATTATCAGTTACGTTGATCTTGCCTCTGTGGTATTCAAATTTTCTCTTAGTGAGCGCCTTCGCAAAAATATCTTCATCCTGATCCTCCGTGGGAATGTACTGAAGTAACATAATGTGTCTCTGAACACAATCTCTGAGATGGTGGTACCGGATGTCAATATGCTTTGACTTGTCATGGAATACTGGATTAACATAGAGTTTTATGCAACTCTGGTTATCACAATGTATCACCGTCATATCCATATGATGACCAAACAAACCAACAAGTATCTTCCTGATCCAGATGGCCTCACATGCCACTTTACTGGCTTCCATGTACTCTGCCTCGGTTGAACTGAGTGAAATTGATCTCTGCTTCCTGTTGTACCAAGAAACTGTTGCCAATCCTATGTTGAAGATCCCTCCTGATGTGCTCTTCCTACTTGATGGACTGCCTGCCCAATATGCATCGGTGAAGACTTGAAGCTTCACTCCCTCTGTCCATATGTACCATAATCCATACTCTGTATTGCCCTTGAGATATCTCAAGACATGCTTCCCTGCCTTCCAAAAGAGAGTCGTCAGCTTAACCATAGTGATCCACGTGGCTCCAAAGACACTCACAGGACAAAGAGGGCTTATAAAAGCTTGAAATTCAAAGTGATAGAAAGGTGGCAAACTTAGCTTCATATTGAAGAGCTCTTCACCCTTATCGCAATGGTGCAAACGACGCGTCAATCCGAACTCGTATAAGAAGGTTAGAGCAGCTTGAAGTTTTGTTAACGCAAGGGAAGTGGGGCCCATGGCATGCCACATGGTGTCTCAGTAAGAATGTGGGACCCACATGGCAGCCCCTCAACTGTTGACACATGGCGCTCCTCCATTGGTCCTCAACCTACATAAAAGACAAAACAAATATATTAAAAAATAACCATACAAGATAACTTATTTTAAATATATATATGGTTATTAAAATATAAGAAAACAAAATATGTTTATTAATAATAAACATAAATCAAAACCATATCACATATGGTTAAAACAAAAAAAAAAGACAAACGAATATATACCATACGAATTTAACATGTGGTTTAATAAATGTGCAACGGGCTTGGTTTGTTCATGAATATTTAAAAGGAGTGGTGGTTATGTTATAGCGTAACTCCTTTACTATATGTGATGACTAGTGTCAGGGTTCGGTCAGGTCAGGCCACGTGGAGTGGACCCGCCCACCCACCTTTGACTATTTTTTAATACATTCAATATAAGAAAAGAGAGGGGCGTGATTTGATCCCCCGACCCTTATCCTCCAATTGTGGAAACTTATCAACGCACCACAACCATCGATGTTGTAAATTCTGCCTGATATTTTATATATAAACCCTCATTTCTGAAGATATGCAGAGGCAGGTTGGAGCAGGCATGCAATTCAAGACAGAGTTTTTGTTATGCAGACTGAACCATGAGCCAGTGTGCAGAGGCAATGGAACCATGATTTGAGCTCAACCTTCAGAGGGGCCAAATTTTCCCAATGCCCAAAATGGACAAATTTTATATAGATCTTACACCTCTCGGTGACGCAAATCTGATGGCGGTGTCGGTTTCTACAACAGAGGTCTTCATTTTTTGGCCATTTTCCATAATGGGATGATGGTGTCATATCTCAGCGTGTGGACAATCGATTTCATGCCATTCGACACCACGACTTTAATGGTGCATTCAAATCCAGGGACTGAGCAGCCTATTCTTCAGCCAGCATCAGAATTGAGGTATATGAAGTGTTGTTTCCATGTACTTCATTGATTATTGTTGTAGGATGTTTTATGTCATGTCGAATCCTGCTTGGTGTATGATGCAGAATCCTTATGTTTATTTGTTGTTATCGATTCCCGCTTGATGTATGATGCAGAATCTTTATGTGTATTTGATGTGGTATGTACTTATCATGGATGGTGATTTATGTTGTCAGATCCCTTTGTTGCCTTGATGGCGGGATACTCTTTGTCACCATGTGGGAAGTTGTCATGCTGATAGGAGGTTTGTGATGAGTGAGAGTTCCTTGTAACAGAACATCTCATGGAGAGACTTTGCCACTCATGTTGAGGGCTCATTCCTTGTATGACAAGTAACAGCATCCATGTACATCATCACCAGTTACAGCACTAAATGAAGTGGCCAACACCATCAAGACACTAAGGCCTAGAGATGTAGTCCACACTAGACGAACTTCGTTATTAAACGTCTTGTGTTTTGTTCTGTGATTGTTGGAATGTGTTCCTCTTCATTATATCTGCATGTGTTCATTAATGTTTTGATAAAATTCAATTCTAAAACATCAGCTGAAGCGAAAGATCTTGGTTAAAAGGGTAGCAAAAATTTACACATGAAAATCGAAGTTTTAAGCTCACACTTTTCTTCCACCCTATTAAATATAGACAAGGTTTCTTGTTAGCCAATGGAAGACTTTGACGTCTTATTTGGCCTCAACTCGAGGTGGAAGAGGACATATTGAATCAAAATATTAGGTTAAAAAAGATAATATCAAGAATATTTTCCATAATCAACTAATGCTAGAGTTAGTCAGTTAACATTTAAAATGTTTTGAAATAAAACAAGTTCACGTTCTGCCACCTACACTGCCATGAAAATGTCAGTATACACTGCCATGCAAATGTCGATTTTTTGGTCATGTCGGTGTTCTGGTCTTTTGTGCACCACCATCAATTAGTATGTTGCGAAATGTTAGTTAGTATTCAGCGAAATTGTCTGTGAGGGGAAGTAAAGAAGGTTGTCACATGGATCATTTTCCCACCCGACCATTCATTCACATTTTCACCAGTTTCTATGCACTATCCCGATCGTCATTAAATTTTTCAAATTTGTCTGAAATAGTTATGGGTGGTAAGGCAGTCAAATTCATCCCTAGAGGTAGCAGTGGACACTACTTGCTTGAAGGTGGATTTATGGGTTTGAAAATTTGCGCCTCTCTGATGTATGTATTGGCATTTTCAGCTGCTTATAGATGGATTGATGGTTTCAACCGTTTTTATCGGTGCTTTGATGGTTTTGATCTAGATTTTTGAATGTTTGATGGGTTCAGTAGGTTTTATGCAGCCGTTGATGGTTTCCGTTGTCTTTGAGGCCTGGTCAAGTTGGCATTTTTTTATTGCAAAGGATAAGTTTTTTTACCTTCCATTCCATTGGTTTATCATGGCAGTTATTATTACTGGAAAAGGTATACTCCGAGCCAGTCAACCTGCTTCATGTTCTGACTTGACTAGGTTTGCACAAAGTGTAACATGTTATTGCTTCGCTACATAGGTCGGTCTCATGGCTCCTTTTCCCGTCTGAGCAACTCTCTTCTTGTGGTGGAACACATCCAGATTCAATAGTCCCTCAAGGCCACTATTTTCCCTTTTATAATCTTTGATGCAGGGTGTGAATCCCCTCACACAATCAGACTGTAGCTCGCTAGCTTACTTGTATTTTTTTAAGGGGTTAAACTGATTTTGAGGCCTAAATGTTGGTGCTATGTTGTTTTCCTTTAATTCAGCTTCTCATGGGATTTTATGTGATGCATTTTTAAAATGTTCTGCTATAGAACAACCACAATTAAAAATTGGGCACGAAATTTCTCTGTTCAACTTCGTTTCTCCCTACAGTGTCACTAGTTTATTAAATGCATATGTATATACATATATTAAGAAATACACACAGCATTCAATTATATGCTTCCTCTATTTTATCAGTGGCACATAACAAATTTTGTAATGTTTATATATTTCAATAGCGGAAGGTTAAACTATTTTCGCTGGCATAAAGGATTGGTTCGTAATACCCTTCCCGTGTTTTACTGTATAAGCATATGCTTAATTTCTAGCTACTGCTTTCCACTAGAACCAAAGTATTATTCACTTGTGTTGCTGGAATGAATTTTCTCAGTGGAACTTCATGTTGTTATATTATTTGTATAAGATGGTCACATTATTTGTATCAGATGGTCACCATGGTTAATTTTCAGTACCTATTATATCGTATTGACCTCGTTTGCAGTTTAAATTTATGCTTCACTAAATGGTTTCCTCCATTGTAGTTCGACAACACTCAACAATATCATTAAAAAAAAAAAACCATCCTTAATAATCGTACCCTTGGACTATTACAAAATCCCCTAATAATATTGAACACAGATTGAGTAATAGCTATCATTAATCTACAACGGGTATTTTATTGACGGAAATAACTAGGACATTTACTTATTCTGGATAAAATTCCTTTTAATGTTTACTCGATAGTTACTAGGACCGGAATTTCATTTTGTGTCTCTACTGTTTTTTCTTCCAACATGGTTGTATGTTACACCTAATTAAATTCTACACATTCTCATCTAAATTTATAATGAAATAACAATTTCTATCTAAATTTATAATGAAATAACAATTTCTATCGACATTATTTTACCCACAATTCTATAGTGACAGATTTATTACAATTATAATATAAAGGAAATCTATTTACAATCACATAAACAGATTAGGCATTAATCTAGTTTAGTTAGCACTAACACATATTTATTTGGAGGCCATTACTGTAACTAGTAAAAATCTTTTCGAACTTCTAATTCATACATATTTCTTACAGTAGAGAATATTACAACTATTCGACACTTTGATTTTTTAAGTTAATACTATGGAAACTACATTAATTTGTCTTTCCATAATGACAACGAAGGAACCATAATTAAATCAAATAATATTAATACGAATTTTGCACAAAATACATATAAATAGTTAGGGAATACTAGAACAACTTTCAATAACCACATAATTGTTCCCTGGCCTACACAACTACATTAACTTGGAAAAGACCAGTTTGCCTCCCAACCATGAACTATCAACTCTAGTTCTCCCCATGCTTTTGCAAACTTGTAGCATTTTCAACATGTTATGACATGTTATGAACCGTGTATAAAAATTTCAAGATATTAGGATAGAATGTTATTTTTGATAGTTTTATGTTTATTTTTAATTTTATTATTAATCAATATTGAAACATGTAATCTGAAACATGTAATATTATCCCTCTGTTTTTTTTTATTGTAGTTTTTGGTTTTTCACAAATAATAATTTATGTTAATTTGAAACATGTAATATTATTCTTCTAGTTTTTTTAACTATAGCTTTTGTTTTTTCACAAATAATAATTTATGTTCTTGGAGTTTTTAGCTATTCCAGTTAAGGGCCATTGGGCTCCTAATCATTTCTATCTTGCATTTGTCTTAGTTGTTTCTTAACATTCATTAGGCTCTTAATCATTTCTATTATGCAGTTGTCTTCGGTGTTTGTATGTTTGCTCTTTATCATAATTATAATTTCAATTGTCTTAGTCGTTTGTATTTTTTCCCTTTATCATAATTATAATTGCATTGATGAAATTGAATGCTTGCTCATTGCTCTTTATCATAATTAAAGGCATCAATAAAATTGAATGCTTTCTCATTGCTCTTTATCATAATTAAAGGCATCAATAAAATTGAATGCTTGCTCATTTGGAATGTGAGCAAGTTCCTCTATTCCAAATTTCCAGATATCAAGTTTTCAAACTCGTAAGGTGCTCATTGAGAAATTTGTAAGAACTTTGTTAAGTACCATAGCAAACACATAACACTAGTGTTAGCGCTCAAATCTACCTTAGGCTGGAAAAAGGTAAGACTCAAGGCAACATCAAACCACGCTCAGCCTCGTAGCTAGCCCTACGAGGACAGGAGAGGGCTCTCTCCAGTCGATCTCGATAAAATGAGCAATAAGGTGCGAGATGACTCAAAATGGATACTGATTTTAGGCTAGTAAATAGATAGGAAGGTTTGTTTTAAATTTTTGGGTTTTCGTTGGAAAAATGGGAAAAACAAATTTTGGGCTCGGGGATGAGGCCAGATCTTTGCAGAATTCGAGTTGGGGCAAGATAGGCAGTAGTCTTGATGCTTTTTGATTATGTGAATGGATGGATCAAAATGACAAGGAGCTGAAGAGGGCAAGGGAGAACAAGGATCCTCTCCAAACTGGCGAAAACATATAAAACTAAACAAATTTAAAGGCAGAGCACTGGAATCAATGGATTCTACCTCGTTTACTCATTCATTTAGTTTCAGAAGCAAAAGAAGGGAATGGCATACATTAAACATTAAAGAACTTAAAAATAACTGAGAGAACACACCATCAAAACTGAAAACCACAAGAATCCCAACAGGTGTTGCAAAACATCTGATATTTCCTTAGCCAAAATGTGGAAAATATGTACAATAGTGTGCCAAACTTTTCCCAAGAGTCCAACCTGTCCAACCTTGATAGCGTCTCAGAAATTACATCATATAGACCATCCTAACCCCTTACCATGCCTCTAGGGGTCGAATTCCTCCTTCTAGGAGCAGTTTCAACTATTTCTAAACAAGGAGCTAGAATCTAGGCAGCCAAACAACTTGCCTCTAAAAGGAAGGAAACTGATTCTTTCACTTGATTTTTACTTTTTTGGGAGTGAATCGTCTAGAATAGGTAAAAGTGAATCAAAGTTACATGCCAACCACAAAATTACATCAATATAACTCAAAAATTACATCCACAATCAAAACTGGTCCAACTGGCCGAAATCCTAAGCTGGAAGATGAAAAATTGACCAAAAATCTCTATGCGCCGCGCGCCTAAGCTCTATGCATCGCGCGCCTTTCAGCCTGTTTTTGGGGCACTTCTCGGCATCAAAATCAAGCTCATGATAGCTTGTTGGAAAGCCCTGGATGTCTGCTATCCAACCCAAGTGGAATTTCCCAATTTGGAGTTCATTTTCCCCTCCAAAACTTCATTCTCCCACAAGTACTTCCTGCTGGTGCAAAAGGTGGCAGAAAGGTGATTTTCATGGTGTTTTTGGCCCTTTTGATCATCCAGAACTTGGTGAAATGCTTCGGCCATTTCTGAGAATGCATAACTTACCATGAAAAATCCAAAAATACAAATTTTTCCTCCAGCAAGTGTCCCAATCATAATCGCGCGTCGTGACGCGCTACGCGTTGGGCTGAAAAACCTGTTTTGAGACCAAAATTTTCAAAAATGACAAAAAATTCTTCAAATCTGCTCAAATTCGGAGCGAAGACCCTCCATCATGTATCATGCTCAGCCAACGAAGCCTCGGCCAAAATCCGGAGTGGATCAGGCCTCTTCCGCCGTTTTAGTGCTTTGCTCAACCTCATCTTCAAAATCTTCATTTTTGCTTTGCAGACGTGCATGCGGGCCCAATAATGACCTTTCATGTGACGGAGCATGTCTTTGTCTCTATTGGCCTTTGCCAACAACTTCTCCAGATGAATGTTAACATGTTTGAGGCATGTCTCTCGCTCAATTGGTGTCATGTCACCAGGTCTCTTCCGAGCCAATTGTCGATCTTCACGGATTCATCGCAGTGCTACGAGTGTGTGCTGATATTCTAGCTATTTGTTACGCTGCTCCAGGTAGTTTATCACCCACTGAGCTCTCTGCAACCTAACATTCAGCATGTCAATCTCGGCCTTCTGCTCCTGGATGATCTCTTTCAGTTTCGAGCTAGGAGAGCTCGCATCAACATCGATGAGTGTAAATTCAGTGTCTCGGCCTCCTGAAGGGCCCTCATCGTGCATAGGCCTCTTGCCTCTATCTTGAACCTGTACCTGTGCTGATGAAGAAGGCAAGACCCCTTCCACACCATGTGGAGATGATACTCGTCATGTAGCTGCAAATAAGGCCCTGTGGCCTCGCTGATATGTCACATACACTGGAGCACTGATATGCTCGGTCTCAGGAATGTCAAGCTGGCGTGAAGGCTCTCCCTCATCATGAACTACCTCGGGAGGCGGCTGTGGCGCTGCAAAGAAGTCACAGGAGATGAAATCCTCCCAAGCAATGCCCTGCTGTGTCAGCTGATGTACCACCATGATTTTGATCAGCGCGTAATTATATATACTGCTATGCTGTTGTGCTGGGATCTTCTTCTGTACAAGAAACGTCATCTGCTCTATATTGTGATACATGAAGTATGGAATGCTCATCATACGTACCCTCGTGAAATGCATCAGCAAACGGACATGGTACGCATAGAGGCGCGAGAATCTTCCCTCGCAACTGAAATATCGAATGATGAGTTTCATCAATGGTGCAAACTCATCCTTCAGAAATCTGAATGGAAATACCCTGCTCAGCTGCCTCATATACCCAGGTTTGATGTATGGCTCATAGTAGGATTTCTCTAGCTGTTGTCGTTTGTTCCATTCCTCCCCTATGTTTGGTATTCCGGTGGCCTGAGCAATGGTCTCTGGTGACAGAATGAAATCTACTCCGGCAAGGTTTACACGGCCATCATGTAGATGTAGAACAAATAGGCGAGCTAGCTCATGATGATGCTGGGTTCGGGAAATCATCTCACAGTATTGGAAACATGACTGATGCTGAAAACAATCCATTGCAAGCGGACAAGCCTGCAATTGAGCCAAAGAAGTAGGCTCCTCCCTGACATGTCTACCACTTTTGCCACTTTTGTGAGACCTTCGTGGCACATTAACCTCTGCTGTGGAATCACTATCATACTCCTGCTCATAAACTGAATCCGTCTCTGAAATGGTGCTGAAATCAAGATATTTGCAAAATATATGCTGATATAGGTATAGTGAAAACAAGAGTTCAGTGTATTCTCAAAGCCCAAATGTGTCACATGTGTATCAAAATGTTATAGGAAAGCCACAGTGATAAAGGTTCTGACAAATGATTTTAAATGGACAACAGTCACTGCTTGACTACATGGGGTTTGACAAGTGAGTAGGAAGAAATGTAATGTAGTGTAGGACAAAGAAACAACCCTTTGCAATGATAGTTAGGCTTTGTCAATGGAGGATGGGGAAAAGTAAATATGGGACTGTATTACAATGTAAATGATAAACAGTGTGACAGTGACAGTGGTAATGACAGCAGTGATTTAATAGCAAAGAGAGAGCGTGAGAGCAGAGACACCACTGACAATAGATGACACAGGCATATATCAATAACACAAGTCTGGAAACCCCCACAATACCATCAACATGTCTTTCAAAAGTCTTTCAAAACCCTAGGGAGTGATTTTAGCAATGAATATGGGGTTTATATTTCACCACATCAAACACTTGTTTTTCCATTTTCAAAACACCACAGCATGTTCATGAGTGACTAAGCAAGCATGAACAACTTACTTGCAAGTAAAAAGAGGTAATTTGGCATGAATCTGGGCGAAGGAGTAAAATTTTTGGCCCTGAAACTCTACACGTCGCGCGCATGCCCAGTGCGCCGCGCGCTGTGTATGCGTCGCGCGCATGCAAATTTGCACAGGCCTGTGATGCCCAGTGCGTCGCGTGCGGTATGTGTGTCGCGCGCCTCTTGTATGCGCCGCGCGCACTTCCACTCCAACTCCACGGCTCTGAAACACTCCAAACTCGACTCCAACACTCCAACTCGACTTTGCTTTGGAAATTTATGAAAAGGATTTGTCTTCAATGCTTTATATAGGTTGGTAAATATCTCACAAGCATCAGATTTGATTTTAATTTTCTCTATAACCCACTTTGTAATATTTGGCAATCTTGGCACTTTGTCATTTAATGCAATTCTGTCTTTTGGCTTTTCACTGCTTTTTCTGAGTTTTGAACTGATGAAACTTGGTTGTTTTTGTAGGGATTTTGGCATTTTGACTTCGGCAAAGACCAGAGGCTGCTTTGAACTTTCTATGGTGGAACAAATACATAATTATTAAAAAAAATAAATTTGACAGTTTCTAGTTCCAAAACAGAGTTTTGGACTAGAAATGTCTTCAAATGTTTTTGAGAATAAAAATATGAAATAGGAACCTTTTCGAAACCAACCTCATGGCCTGCGGGATTTTATTACATGTATCAAAAGACTGAAAACCCTAGACTCTAGGACTAAAGACTCTTATTGAAAAAAATAATCATTTATGACCATGAATGACGTGACCTGAACTTCGCTGATTTTTGAGGAGTTTGAATTAGCCCTGCAGGTACAAGCATGAGGAAACACAAGACGACCAGACCCTCTCGTCATTCAATGGCATGCCCCTAGCGAAATGCAACGAAGTGGAATGAGTGAGACACCTAAGAATGATATGCAAAAAGCGAAATGATCTCTGACGAAGGGCTGTAAGGACCGACTCTAACAACTAGTAAAGACATTTACTACAAAAACTTACAGTAGTTGCGATTTGAAAAAACTACCAGTTGTGAATTTTTATGATTATAAAATGTGTTTTCTATTTATGTTTTGAAATAGCAGCATTTTCAACATGTTATGAAATATGTGTGTTATTAGGAATTGCTGGAAGAAATTAGTGTATTATATAAAGGTCAAGATATTAGAGTAAAATTGTATAATATGGAGGGGATTGCTAGTAGAGATTAGTGTATTATATAATTTTCAAGATATTAGGGTAAAATTGTACAATCTTGAGCTTTTGATACTGAGTTGTACTTGAAAATTCTGCAAGTAGTGGTGATTTATGTTCTTGGAGATTTTGGATATTCCTCTTTGTGCCCCAAGAGCTCCTAATAATAAAATTGAATGCTTGTTGAAATTGAATGCTTGCTCATTGCTCTTTATCATAATTAAAGGCATCAATAAAATTGAATGCTTGCTTATTTGGATTGTGAGCAAGTTCCTCTATTCCAAATTTCCAGATATCGATTTTTCAAACTCGTAAGGTGCTCATTGTGAAATTCATAAGCACTTTTTCAAGTACCATAGCAGACACATAACACTAGTCAAGACATTTTCTGCATAAAATTACAGTAACTTACATGTGATTTGAAAAAACTACGAGTGGTTCTAAATAGCTGTGAATTTTTATGATTATAATTTATTTTTTTATGATTATGTTTTGAAATAGCAACATTTTCAACATGTTATGAACAGTGTGTGTTATTAGAGATTGCTGGCAGAAATTAGTGTATTATATAAATGTCAAGATATTAGGGTAAAATTGTATAATCTGGAGGGGATTGCTAGCGGAGATTACTGTATTATATAGATTTCAATATATTAGCGCAAAATTGTATAATCTGGAGCTTTTGTTACTCGGTTTTACTTGAAAATTCTTCAAGTAGTAGTGATTTATTTTCTTGAAGTTTTTGGCTATTCCTCTTTGTGCCCAAAGGGCTGCTAATAATTTATGTTATGCAGTTGTATTTGTTATTCTTCTTCATTGACGTCTACTAGAGTGCAGACCTGCCAAACCTGTCAATGAAGTGTGTCAATATATGCATTGGCATGTCATTATGATAATGTAATCCCCCGCGACCTTAGAAATGAAATTTTTATTAACTATGTAGGGTAGCACCTGAGAGGGTCATGAAGGTAAAATGTTGTAATGGTGTATAAGGTTTCCTTGTCATGCAACTTATCATGCACCAAGTGATGCTCCCACTGGGGATCGTGTCAAATTCACCAAGTGATGTTTCCACTCGGGATCGTGTGTGAAAGTTGACTTCACTTCAAGTAAATTGGTAGGGACTTGCTGCTTTGCAGCTTGTCTTGTTTAAGTGTGCAACAGGCATGGTTTGTTCATGAATATTTAAAAGGAGTGGTGGTTATGTTATAACTCAACTCCTTTACTATATGCGATAACCGGTGTCGAGGTTGGGTTGGGTCGGGCCGCGTGGAGCAGACCCACCCACCCACCTTTGACTATTTTTTAATACATTCAATAGAAAAAAAGAGAGGGGCGAGATTTGATCCCCCAGCCCCTCTCCTCCAATTGTGGAAACTTACCAACACACCACAACCACCGTTGTTGTAAATTCCTCCCGATATTTTATATATAAACCCTCATTTCCACAGATGCACAAAGGCAAGTTGGAGCAGGCACGTAGTTCGAGACAAACCTTTTTTTATGCAGACGGAACCATGAGCTAGTGTGCAGAGGCAGTGGAACCATGATTTGAGCTCAACCTTCAGAGGGGCCAAATTTTCCCAATGTCCAAATTGGACAAATTTTATATGGATCTTACACCTCTCAGCGATGCGAATCTAATGGTGGTGTCGGTTTCTGCAACAGAGGTCTTGATTTTTTGGCCATTTTCCATAATGAGATGACGGTGTCGGATCTCAGCATGTGGACGGTCAATTTCATGCCATTCGATGCCACGACTTCGATGGTGCATTCAGATCCAGCTACTGAGTAGCCTATTTTTCAGCCAGCATCATAATTGAGGTATATGAAGTGTTTTTTCCATGTACTTCATTGATTATTGTTGTATGATGTTTTATGTCGTGTCTATTCTTGCTTGGTGTATGATGCAAAATCATTATGTTTATTTGTTGTTGTCAATTCCTACTTGATGTATGATGCGGAATATTTATGTGTATTTGATGTGGTATGTACTTATCATGGATGGTGATTTATGTTGTGAGATCCCTTTGTTGCCTTGATGGAAGGATACTATTTGTCACCATGTGGGAAGTTGTCATGCTGATAGGAGGTCTGTGATGGGTGAGAGTTCCTTGTAACAAAACATCTCGCGGAGAGACTTTTCCACTCATGCTGAGGGCTCATTTTTTTGTATGACAAGTGTTGTGGCCAGCAACAACCCCCCTTTTTATCTAAGTATTAGTAATAATACTAAATATGAGGGGACCCCTAGTCAAAAAATCCAAAAAATTAATTAGTGCTTGTTTCCTTTCTCAAATAAAATTTACTATCATAACTTATGGAAATTCCTTAGGAAATCATTAAATACACTTAACTTTATGATAAATTAGAATAAAATCTTTTCTTTGAAGAAAATATCGCATCCATCACAATAAGTAGACATCCTTTGTAAGGCAGAATCTTTTAAATTGTGATTTCGCGATATTGCGATAGCGCGATCCCAAAAAACTATGCATTAAAATATTGATCGCAAACCGCATATCGCAGAAAAGATGTTTAACAAATACTTTTCATATATTATATTTTGCGATATTGCGATTTTGCGATATTGCGATTTCGCGATGCTATGAGACTGTGATTCGTGAATATTGCAATTTGTGATAATTGCGATCTTGCGATGATTTCAATTTGAGAAAACTGCGATCTGCGATATTGCACAGCAAATCGGAGATCGCAATGTCGCAGATTCTTAAAATCTCGCTGTCCAAAAAAAATCTTTTCATAAATCAATATCTGTTATGCGCTTTAATGATTGAATTAATGAATGGATTGTCAATTATCGATAAAAAAGGATTTTGTTTTGATTGAAAGATTTTTTCATGTTAAAATAATATATTTCATCCGCCTTCTGCATTTAAAACTATCCCGTCACCTTTCTCATGTCATTACTCTCACTTAATTCATAAAACCGCAAGCGCGAAGGAGCAGAAGACTATACAAAGCATTCACAGAGTATTATGGGAAAGAAAGAGAAAACTCCAAGTTCTGAAAACAAAGAGATGGCTTCCCTGTATGCAGATACTGCTTGCAACAAGGATGCCAGTATCACCACCTGGGAGGGAATGCATAATCTGCTCGTAGAAGAAAATCCCAGGGTAATGGAAGTCGTGGCTACTACAGGTTCAAGTAATTCATCTGAAGCATCTCTTACATAATTGGCTTGTTCATTTTTGCACCGGATAGCAGCAAGACCGAGAATACTTCCGTATATAGATATGGTAAAATGGGTGCTGGATAGCACCAATATTTCAGACAGGCAATTTAGAACTCCAGATCAAGAGCTCATCGGGTCATTCACTACAGAATATTTGAGGCTTATGTATCACTTGCCGAAGCCTTAGGCGACTTACAACAAACAATTTATGGAGAAATTTGCCAGGGAAAATGCAAATTTGGTGGAATGCACAAAGGAATGGACCAAAAGAGATGAACCATTGAAGAAAGACAAACACGGTATGTACAGTACTGGTTCACTCACCTCTCCCTATTGTTTTGCTGCTGCTATGTTATGTAGGCTTTTTGGAAAGCCTGACATAAATAAGGTCTTGCCTGAATGGCTTCCGTTATTAAATGCTGCTGTTAACGCTACCATTGTAGACTGGGCCAAAATAGTGTCTGATAATTTAGCCACTGCTATTTTCAATTACCGGTCTAAAAGGACTGTCTCTCAGAGGATTTATCCTCCTTTTTATCTGTCTGCCTATGTTATGGATTCTATCTGCTTTGTTTCTAAATTCCCTTTAATGGGTTGGCAATGGAAAATTCATGATCCTTTGCCTATTCATGTGTATCACAAAGAACTGTGGGAATCAAAATTTGTTCCTCATTTTTACAAGATTTTCCATGGCATAATGTTGCCGTTGTACAGAATATTGTATAATAAGGATGCTCCAAGGTTTTCTCCGGAAGCAGAAGTCGACATTCTCCCTGTCGCACGGTGGTTTGGAGAAGAGTTGTTTACCTATGTAAGGGTTTTTGGAATCTCTGCTTCTCCTCATGTTTTACCCTTGTATGTTCCGGATAAACTTATAGCTCGGGAAATTGCATACCAAACCTATGGTGAAGGAGGTTTGACAAATGAATTAAAGGATAAGAAGAAGGCCATCTGGCCACAATTTCCCGTAGCCTGTGGAGCATTTTCATTGTTTGATGTTGGTCATGCATTCAAAGAGGTAAGCAATATTACATGCTTACCACTGTTCAAGTTTTTGAGAAGGCTATTTGATCCATATGATGTTGTCAAAGATTTCACCACTGCAGTTAAGGTGAGAGTATTTTCTGGAGAAGAAGACCCTTTTGATGATATGTTTCAAGGAAAATGTTCATTTAAAGAAATTTTTCATTTAGCTCAAACACAATTTTCCCCATAAGTATTTCAGGAATTTAAAATCTACAGAGAAAGAAGATTGACTACTATCCCTTTGGATAATTTACGCTTGGAACCCGCAAGGAAACCAACTCCTAGTGTCAGTCTCAATGGTAGCTCAGATACTGACAGGTCTAAATCAAAGTCTGACAAAGAAACTTCTAAACGTTCTCAAAAGTCTGATAAAGATGAAGGCTCAGTAAAAGATACAGCTAAGTCAAAAGAGCTTTCACAACTACAGACTTCAACCACTCCACAGTTGAATCTTCCACCTCCCACTGTACAGCAACCATCCACCAGCATTCAATTAGATAAAGAATGGGAAACGTTTAATGAATTGCTTAATGTTGAAGGACAGAATACACAAACCCCTGTACATACAACAAAAGTTTTAAGTACGGGAATAAGTGGCAATGTCACAGAAACTGAGCATATACCTATCACTCCCTCCTCTGAAATTGTACTTAATATAAAGGACATTCCTCCTCTGGATGTATTCTACAGCCCGCAGTATAAAGCAGTAGTGAGGAAGCAAAGGAAAAAGAGAAAGTTAGAGAGCGCAATCTCTACTAATGCAGAACAATTAGATGTCTTATGGAAAGATCCTACTACGGATCCTACTGAGAATCTTACCAAGCTATCTCAGATTACAGGAGCTTATGCCTTCGCAACTATTGACAAAGCATCTGAGGTACGGCTATTATTAAATGAAAAAGAAGATCAGATACAAGTTCTGCAACAGCAATTGCAACAAGCTCATGCTAGCAGTGAAGCACAGGTAAAACTTGAAAAGTTACAGCAAGAGCTTCAAGAGATGCAAATCGGATATCAAAAAAGTTTGGCCGATAAAGAGAAACAAATACAGATTATCCGAGAAGAGCACAAAGATGATCCCGAACTTCTAGAGTTTATTTCAGAATCTATTTATTTAAACAACCAACTACTGCAACAACAAGATGTATTATGCCAGAAAATCTCGCAATGGAACTCTTTTTGTCTAGAAAGTGATAAAATCACTAATCATGTCGTAGAATTATGACATGATTATGATTTAACTAATGAAAGAGTTACTAATTATTTGGCATGGAAAAAGACAGAGGAAGGAAAAAGAGCTGGTGCACCAATTATCAATAACAGTCATAAAGAAATACTTTTCAATAATTGGGATGCACAGATCAGAGAAGCAGAGAAAGCGGCAAAGGAGTCAGCTACAGCAGCAGGCAATATTAATGATTGTGTAAATGAGAATTTGCACAAGGCTAATTTGATTTCAGAAACTATTCCAGAATATCTTCCACAGGCACAGCAATTGCAAACAGAATGGAAACAAAAGGCGGAAGAAAAAGCAAAATCAATTCAAGGATTGACAAGATTAAATTGGGATTCTTACTGGACATATCTAGTAAAACCACACAGTCAATGCAGCACTCTTAATTGCATCATTAATTCTGCTGAGAAGATTGCGCCTACACTTGCCGATTCTGTCTTTTCGGGATAGTTGAAATCTGAAGTCGGCCAGCCACCTCTTCTCAAAACAATGCTAGATGCTTGCAAATTCAGAGATCAAATTCATAAGTAGTTAGTTGATAGTTTTCAATTTTAGATTTAGTTTCAGTTTTACTTTATTTTTTCCTAGAAAAAGGACGGTCATTTAAACCGAATCCTAAATTTTTGTAATAAACTATAATTAGATTTTGTTAGTAGTATTTAAACCCTTCTCATGCATTTAGAGAAGGGTCCTGAAATTTGTCAAAAAATTATCCTCAGAACATGCACTTCTGCACCCTCAGAGGAGGTTTTGATGAATGAATGGAACGAGATTTATTGATATTTGTGTCTAATATTTGTTACTAATGTTACATTTCTGTACTCTTAATGGATGTTGGATTAGGAAGAGATAAATCACTATTGCTTCTAGCTCATGAGTAGAACCAGTTATAAATGGTACTTTTATCTCTTAACTGTTTCTTTTTTTGTGTTAAAAGTGATACTTATGTTCAATTATTTATATATTGATGCTTGAATGCTTGAGTTATCATTTGGCACTTTTGTACGGTGATAACTATTTATTTGTGCTTGATGTATGAATAGCTTATTATGCGATATGTTTTTCACAACTGTTTCATCTAACTTTTTATATGAAATGGTTTATCTTTATTGAATTCTTTTCTAATAATAATTGAATGATCTTTATTATCGATTGTTATCTGAAATCATTTTAGATCGCATAAATAGAAAGATTTACATCCCGGGTTAGTTTTAGAGTTAGATATTTCTTAGAATACAGTTTGCATATGAATAGATTAGAAATAGATTAAAAGCATTTTACTTAGGAATTTTAGAAAAGAAATATCAAATCTCAAACACACACACACATATTTGGAAACTGGCCCCATTATCCCCAGTCGGACCCACTACACCAAACGGAAAAGGAGCTGCTAACCAAGGTCCGGACCGTGTGGGTATCCCCCCTGTTGTAGACCCGATTTTCGAGGCTTCAACAACAAGCAACATTGTCCATGTACATCATCACCAGTTACAGCACTAAATGAAGCGACCAACATCATCGAGACACAGAGGCCTGAATACGTAGTCCACACTGGACGAACTCCGTTATTAAACGTCTTTTGTTTTTTTGTGTCATTGTTGACATGTGTTCCTCTTGATTATATCTGCCTGTGTTCATTAATGTTTTGATAAATTTCAATTATAACACATCAGCCAAAGCAAAAGGTCTTGGTTAAAAGGGTAGAAAAAATTTACTCGAATCACATAGCATGACTAAACTTATTAACTATGTCACATATGTCTAGTCTTGTGTTCACTAAGTACATGACTAAACCCACAAGCTACCTGTAAACAGTAGTTTCCACTACCTCACCTGAAGTAGCATCCTCCTTCCTCCAGTTTCCTGCAAGAGGAGTCTCCATGGGTTTAAAACTCTCCATGTGGAACTTCCTCATAATATCTTTGGCATACTTTCCTTGAGAAACAAATAGCTCCCCATCCCATTTCCATATCTCCAAACCAAGGAAATATTGAAGGAGTTCCATGTCCTTCATCTCAAAATCTCTTGCAAGATCATCTTTGCAAGAAGTTGTGAGTTGCTCATCACCTGTCAGAATAATATTATCTACATAAAGTACAATAATCAGAAGCTTACCATCAACCAAAATCTGGTACAGGTTCGCATCCGCTTCACTCTTCGTGAAGCCCAACCTGGTGAAATAGTTGTCAATCCTGGTGTACCAAGCACGCGGTGCTTGCTTCAGCCCATACAATGCTCTCTTGAGTCTACAAACATGCGACTCCCTGTCAAAGGTCTCAAAACCTTATGGTTGATCAATTTACACTTCTTACTCAATAAATCCATTGAGAAATGTAGTCTTCACATCCATCTGATGTATCTGTGATCCAGGAGGATCTCCACCAATGAAGAAGTTTACTTATGCACCATGAAGACACTTTATGATGGATGACAAAGTAATGAGTAAAATAATTCATTATTTCATTTTAAAATTATGAAGTGGATAATGTTCTAAGTGAGTGGAAAATGACTCACCAAAATATTCACTTATTATTCCATTTGAGAAATTAGTTTTATGTGAGAATTGACCTCACAACTAATTTGCTATTTCTCATTGAGAGGTTGAGCTTTCTTAGCATGGATAAGATCCTTGAAGTTGGGTTTGCCATTTTTGCCTTGAGTAAGTTTTGAAGTCCTAGAATCATGGAGTTTGTCTTTCCTTAAAATGTCTTGAGATCCTACTATTGTGGATTGGGAAGTTATGGGGAAAAACTATATAAACTCATGATGTGAGCCTTTGAAAAGGGGAGAGGAGAAAGGATAGGAAACTTAGCCTTTGAAAGCCATAGTGCTTGGCTAATGCTCAGCCATGGAGATGGAATGTATGAAAGCTTAATTTGAAGATGAAATATAAAGGATCTGCCTTCCAATTGAAGCAGGTCCGGAGATGTAACCCCAGTGAGTTGGAGGGGTGAACTCCGTTATCAATTTGGTTGTCTTTCGCTTATGTGTTATGTGCTTCCTGATTATGTTTAATTCATGTTAATATGTGTATGCTCTAACATGCTCATTTGAACCTGTATAAGCCATAGTTGTTTTAAAAGATCTTAGTACCGTACACGTGACGGTTGGGTAGTACTCGACTC
Organism: Pinus albicaulis; assembly: GCA_034641835.2. Lineage (NCBI taxonomy): Eukaryota > Viridiplantae > Streptophyta > Pinopsida > Pinales > Pinaceae > Pinus > Pinus albicaulis. Next base: position 20,295,178 of record CM076575.1, read on the forward strand.
GTGATCGGATCAATCTGCCAACCCATCTGTGTTGACAGTGAAAGGATAGATCTAATTGATGAGGAACGTGAAACTGGTGTAAAAGTCTCATCATATTCAATCCCCTAAACTTATGAGAATCCTTGGGCTACAAATCTAGCCTTTTACTTCTCCACACTCACATATGTTGCCTACTTCACCTTATAGATCCATCTAGATCCAACCATTGACTTCGCGACTGGTCTTGGGACAACATCCCATGCACTGTTCCTGATGATGGAGTCATACTTCTCAACCATGGCATCAACCCAAGTTGGTTGATGCACAACTTCCTCAAAAGAGGATGGTTCTGTCACAATAAACTTGCTCATAAGAGCCATGTATCCAGTATACTTTTCTGGTGATTCTCTCTGTCTATGTTGTGATGTAAGTGCTCCTACATGTTCTACCGCATCAAGTCTCAATCTTTCAGCCTCTATGGTGTGCCTCCTACCATGTCTGGTGGATGGATATTCATGAGTGGTTTCTGCCTCTCCATGATCCTCCTCATGTGGCTACTCCACATCTTGAGGTTCATCCTTTGGAACCAAGAGTTCCTCATCTGCATGAAAATAAAGCTTCCTCTCAAGGGACAATCACATGACTTTCTCCTCATCAAATTTTACATCCTATATAACAATTGCCATCCTGTTGTTCATAAAACACACCCGATAGTTGTGGGGAGTATCAATGTACCCCAAAAATATCCCAATCTTTATTTTTGGTTCTAGCTTCTTTCTGGAATCTTTGGTCACATGGCAATAGATAGAGAAACCAAAAATTTTAAAATATGAAACATCAGGTTTCTTACTAGAAAAATCCTCCTCTAGTGTACTCATGCCAAGTATTTGATGAGGACTACGGTTCTGCACAAATGTCGCTATGTTGTATGCCTCTACCCACATATGCAACAGTAGGCCCTAATCATGTAACATCGCTTGTGTCACACCACAATTTTTTGTTCTTTCTTTCTGCAACACCATTCTGTTGTGGGTTATGAGGCGCAATCAACTCTCTTTGAATTCCTTATTTGCTACAGAAGTTCTTGAATTCATTTGAGATGTACTCATCACCATTGTCGCTCCTCAGAGCCATCACCTACTTCCCTGTATCTTTCTCAACCAATGCTTTGAACTCACAAAATTTTGAGAACGTCTGATCTTTCTTCTGCATGAAGTAGATCCAACACTTTCTAGAAAAATCATAAAAAAAAATCACATAATACATGTGCTTTGATGTAGAATCTGTAGAGAATGGTCCACACACATCTGAGTGAACTCTCTCAAGGATTTACGTTGCTCGGTTCTCCTTCTCGTGAAAAGTGGTATTTGTATACTTCCCCATGGTATATCCCTTGAATGTGTCTATCTACGCAAGAGTACCCTTTGGAAGCCCCGTAGAAATATACTGCATGACCTTCAAAGCACTATGGTGTAGATGGCCCAATATCCTGTGCCATAACTCACCCTTATCCCGGCTCACCACTCTATCTGCTTTACTCATCAATGTTGCACAGCCATCTACATCAAGTTTGTAGAGGTTCTTCACATGAACCCCAATATTATTAATATATCATGTGGCTTTGTGACGAAGGAATGCTTTCCCTTCACTGAAACCACATCATATCCTCTATCCTCCAACATAGAAATTGAAACTAAGTTCTTTTTCAAGCCTGCTACATGCATGAAATATTTTAATAAGAAAGGTTTACCTGACTGTCTCTGGAAATTAATTGTACCATTCTTGGTAGTGCTATACCTCCTGTCATCACTCATCTCAATGTGCATCTGAAGATCCTTCTCCTCAAATATACTAAAGAGTTCTTTGTCTCCCGTCATGTGGAAAGATGCATCACTATCCAAGTACCACACTAATCCCATCGCACTAGACACCATGCATGCGATGAGTGGGAAGTCCAACTCGAACTATGAAGCTAAAGAATCACCCACTATAGATCTTGAAGCCTTCTTCTTGTTTTTGTTCTTCTGTGGAAAATTAGTGGCATAATGTCCATGCTCGTGATAGTGAAAACATTTCACTCTGGATATGTCACGCTTCATGCCTTCTTTGTCGATCTCAGATTTGGAATAGGATTTCTTTCCCTTCCCCTTATTTTCCTTACCAGCCAAGGCGCAATTTTCCTCATCATCTGTCTTGGATGAGGATCTGTCCCTGGTATTTCGCCTAAATTCTTCTTGTACCAAATCCGACCAAATTTTCTCCCAATCTGGTAGCTTCTCCCTCCTATTGATAGAGTCTTGATAAATATTCCAACTCTTGTGAAGGCCTAGAAGCGCTAGGTTCACCAAGTCATCATCTGCTACAGTAATCCCAACACTTCCAATATCATCTCGACATTGGATGAACTTGGTCAAGTATTTTGGAATAATGTCGCCATTTTCCATTTTGATTTTTTTGAGCTTGTCCCTCAGTGCCAATTTTCTGTGGTCACTGATGTTCTGAAACAAATCTGTCAAGGCCTTCCACATTGCATATGGAGTCACCTTGCCATGGAGACTCGATACAATGTGATCTCGAACTCCCTCTAATAATATCCTCCTCGCCTTTGCAACCTTCTTTTTCCAAGCATCAAGAAGAGCAATGTCTGCTGTTGTGGGCCTTGGAATATCAGTGTCGATAAATTCTTTCAACCCGTTGTCCTCCAGAACTGCCTCCATTCTATCTTTCCATGCAATATAATTAGAATTTCCCTCGAGTGCATATTCATATCTTAATCCATTGAAAGCCATCTTGATCCGCCTATCGCATCAAAGAATATTTTTTCAAATTCGAATGCTTTTCAACACAAACTCAATTTATTCTCCACTATAGTGATTTCTAGTGCTCTGATACCATGTAGAAATTACACCAATGGATCCAATCTAATCATGTAATATACTAAAACAAGATATTGAATCCTTCTACAATATTTGCGGAAAATAAACACGATCTCACAATCACACCAAGTAAGAGAAAGAAGCAAATCAATCGCACAACACAGATATTTTTCTTGGGAAAATATTGCTGCTCAAAACCCCTCTATCTTTATTATATAATCAACCAAGGAATCATGAAACAATTACAATGCACTCTTATCACAGGAGCCTGTTTCACTCTACCAACTGTCTCACACTGATCCGGACAAAATCGATCAACACTTAGCCAATTTCCTGCCTCTGCTCAGCCTGCCTGCCTTGCGCAATTATAAGAACAATTGATCCCTATTAATTATGAAATTCAACCTTCCAAAACTACACAATACATCATGGGAAATCATATGGTTGTCTAATTGTGCGCCAACAATTTACTAATAATACAATTGATAGATAACATCCCTTTAACCTCTGTCTCAACTGGGTCTTCATTAGAACTGACATGCATGCAGCTATTAATAGTAAATCGTCAGTCACTTGAAATATCATTGCATGTGAATTAAATCTGATTTAATTCTCTTGACCTCTTACTAGTGCAACAATCAGTTACAACTAGTTAGACCGACTTTAACTCACTTAATTGAGCTAACTGATTTCTCATGCATTAAACTAATACACTAACTGCAACTTGGACTCTAAAACAAATAGAATCACTCTACATGCCTCATCAACCACCCTCAACTCGAATTTCATGAGCTAACTGAGTCTATCACACTCAGTTAACTATTACAAGTGATTATGAGATAAGATTACAACTTATTGTCCAATTTAATTAAGGGAAAATTAAATTAGACACACAACTCTTGTTGACTTTTCAACATTTATAATCAAATTTTGTATCACTTAAACACCATTTAACAAAACATAACTCACATGACCATTAGGTAGCACTTGTATGGAATAGCATAATGAGAGGGTGACAATTATCTAAATACCACAATACCATACACATTGTTTTAGGATATGTCCATGTAAATTGTAACATTAAATACCAATATGATGAGAGGGAGAGAAATTAAAATGTTTTTGATTTAATTTGAGGACACAATTCACTAGCCATTTATCCAACTTAGGCTCATGCCTAGAAAAAATTTCACGCAACCCTAGGGATATGAGGGCAATACTTCAAGGCTAGATATATCATGTACGACCTATATGCAACCTTAATCTTCACCTAGAAATGTGTACATCCTCGTGGGATGTTTCAATTACTATGTACAACCTCTAGTCACTAAGCAAGGCCCGTGTAAAACTTTCTTGGTGATGGATAGTAGTGTATCGCCTTGGGAAATAAGCCTATGTTGTGTATGCTTCAACAATAAATAGGTTGCCTAACATAATAAAAAACTCACTATAATAGTGCAATAACCAATTAATGGTTGTTAAACATACATGGAGAAGACAACCAACATATGAAGATAAGCGTGAGATTGTATTTCTTATTAACATATATGTACATATATAATACATTCTTGTGACCCTTGGATTCATCTTCCAAGGTCTCTTGGACTGCCTTTATCTATTTGCATTCTACGCCAACCCTTAGAGGATTAGGTGTCCAACATTCCCCCCTTAATTCGAAGGGGTATGTATGAGTCCAAGAAGAGAGTTGTAACACAAAATGGCAACACTAGGCTGAATGTGCTCTCTGAGTGATCTGAATTTGAATGTTAGTTTTGCTATGCTAATTTCATCTTCATATTTATATTTAAAATGTTGATTTTTTCTTCATATGCATAGGCTTCTTGAAGTGTTTATGAGTTAAAAAGGTAAATGTACGGAGATTATGTAAATTCATGAACTTAAAAGCATTAAAACATAATGTTGAACAACAATAATAAGAAGTACAACAAACCATCACAATGATCCACTAACACAGTTTTTTGATGAAGGATTTCACCCCTCCTGGGCTACATCTCCTTGGTCTAGCTTCCATGTCTTGGGCCTCTGTATTAGCTCAAATGTGCAAAAAGTGTTGTTTACATTCGTCAACTTCTCCTGAAACCTACTCCAATGTGTTCAGAACATCAAAATCTTCCATGATAGACTCTTCCTGAGCCAAAAATAGTCGAAATTTTCCCCAGTTATGCTTCATTCAATTTTTCCCTAGAATTCTCCTCCAAAACTGGAGATAACTCCAGTTAATGCAGCTACAATAGGAAATCATCCAAAACTAGAGGACTCCGCCAAACCCATCGTTGTTTTGAAGTTGGATTAATTAGTAGCTAAGCATAAGTTAAATGCACATAAGCTTGCGTTAAATGCGCATAAGTGTATTTTACATAAAACATGGGTTTAAGTCTTTAGCTACGGAATTAGTAGCACTGTACCCCGCAATTATCCCATTAATCTTTCGCTTAACAGTCTCCACTCCGCCTGTGGTTTGGTGAAATGGTTTCATGGGGAGGGGGTTGGCCCCCTCCCAACCCCCTTCAGTCATACCATGCAACATCAAATATAAGTCGGGCACCTTGTCTATTAAGATCTTCTTTGGTGGCTTGATGGTAAGCCATGCGGTTGGTGCGAGGGAGGTCGTGGGGTCGAGCCTGACTTCCGCCCATCCCTTGGTAATTTTTGAACTGTATTAAAATACGCCAAACCTTTGAGATATGTCAATAATCGAACCATTGGACTTTGGATATGATATGCCAACGAACCTTTGATAGTTAAAAGTGTAAACCATAGTTTCCAACCCTTTATTCGACCAATCCTCCAAAACTCAGTCCACCAGAGGGGGCACGTGGCGGCCCCTGGCTGCACCACGTGTCCGCCTCTGGTTGGATTGTCCAACCATATAAAAAAAATCAAATTCGACCTTAGGATAGGATGTAAACAAATTTCACCTTCAAAAATATTTGGTGAATCTTTCAATTACACTTGTCATAGTGTCATTGGGTGAAAATGACAGAATATTCCAGAATATTCATTTTCTGCTTTCTGGGCTGCCATGTCATCATTTTATCATGTTCTGCAAATTTTTTAGTTGTTTAAGAAAATGAACAACAGGTCATAACTTCCTCATACATAGTCGATTTTTTATGAAACGAATTGCGTCAGATTCCTCATGACAAGCTCTTTGATGTTGTTCTAGTTTGGATCATTTATGAGCACTTTCATTTTTGAGCTTAACACTGAGCCTCTAATCATTCCTCCCAACTAGAAGCCTTTTGGACCCAAAAAGATACTATCAGTTATTCACAATGTGAGGGTACATCTCCCTCACCTTCTCAATCTCCATCCATTTGGCCTTAGAAGGATTTTTTCCCTTGAGTCCCACTCTAAGGTATTCGAAATTCCCTCTCCTTGAAGTTTTGGTTCTTTTTTCAAGTATGAAATCTTGTTGAAGTTCATCAAGATATTCTAGCGAAAAATCATCTATTGATGGCAGTTGAACATGCTCTCCTAGATAATCAATCAATGGAGGCTCAAATAATCACAAATTCTCAACATTAATGACAAAATATATTTGCATATAAGGAGGAAAATCTAGCTTAAATGCATCATTACCAATCTTTTCCAAAATTTTAAAAGGACCATAACAGATTGGCTTAAGCTTTTTACCTTCCCCTTGAAGTCGTTCTTTGTTGATATACAACCAAAACTCATGACCAACTTGGAATTTATGATCAACATGGTGTTTATAATGCCTTGCCTTGTAGCTGCTTTGACTCTTTTCAAGTTGTTCTTGCATTGTGTGATGTACCAACTAAATTTTCTCAATGAACTTCCTTGATTTATCTATGTCGTTATGACCATCAATTGAAACATATTTCTCAAAGATGAAGTCCAAAGGCGATCTTGGCAAGTACCCAAGACATGCCTAAAATGGCGATGTGTTTGTGGAATAATGCTTTGCCTTGTTGTATGCATGTTGAATGTAATGCAATTGTTCATCCCACAACTTGGGATGTTTGCTGCAATAACCTCTAAGAAGATGAAAGATTGTCCTGTTAACCACCTCGGTCTGACCATCTGTTTGTGGATGAAAGGTTGTACTCTTCTTCAACTTAGTGTCCATCATGTCCCACAATTTTGACCAAAAATTCTCAACAAATCGGGAATCTCGATCACTTACAATAGAAGTAGGAAGACCGAAATGAACCCATACATTTTGAAAGAAAAGATGAGTTGTTTGTTCAGCTGCAATTTTATTTTTACATGGCATCAAAATACACATTTTGTTGAACCTATCTACAACTACATACATGTAATCATGACCTTTCCTTGACATTGGAATACCTCCTACAAAATCCATTGAGATACTCTCCCAAGGATGTGAAGGTATCGGAAGTGGAGTGTACAATCCTAGTTTCCTATTGCTAGGCTTGCTTATTGCACACAAAGAACATCCTCTAATGAAACAAGATACACTATCAAACATGCGTGGCCAATAACAATACCTTTGGAGATTCGCTATCATCTTGCCTACACCAAAATTTCCAACAATTAATGAAGTGTGCACCTCCCTTATGATATTGTTTCTTTCTCCCTGTGGAATACATAACTTGCTCAAGTGATACAACAAACTTCTATGTACATGGTAATCTAACTCGTCAATTTGGTTTCCTTGACCCAAGCTTTCATACACATCTTGAAAATCATTATCATGTGCATATTTTTCAATGTAACTGTCATGCATAACTGAATTGTGCTTGAGCATAATAGATGAATTTACAATAGGCCTAGAAAGCATATCAACGATCTTACTGTAGATTCCCTTTTTATACCCGATAACCAAATGGAATTGTTTTAGAAATCCCATCCATCTGCAGTGTCTTGATTGCTGCAACTTTGATTGTGACTATAAGTACTGCAATGGTTGATGGTCGGTATGGATAATGGTCTCCTTCCCCATCAAATAGTGTTTCCATTTATTTACACTTTATATCAATGCATATAAATCTTTTTCATAGGTGGGATAGTTAGTCACAACTCCATTAAAAATTTCAGAATGAAACGAAATGGGCTTACCATGTTGCATGAGAACTGCTCCCATGGCGTAATCACTAGCATCTGTTTGAATCTCAAATGGTTGTCTAAGATCCGGAAGAGACAATATCGTTGTTGAAAGCATCAAATGATATTTGCTTGATATCTCCCCAATGGAAGACTTTCTTGACACTTTTCAATGCATGTAACAGAGCTGCAATGGAAGAAAAAATAGCAATGAATTTCCTCCAACATTGTGTTTCCCCTAGAAAGCTTCTTACCTCCGTAACTATATTGGGCTTGGGCCAATTCACAATGACCTCAACCTTGGAAGGGTATATATTCAGCTCACCTCCTCCAACAATGTTTCCCAAATACACTAAAGAATTCTTTCCAAACTCACACTCGATATCTTTAAAAATAACTGTTCTTTTTTCAAGACATCAAGTACCTTGTTCACATGCATGACATGTTCATCTCTTGATTTGTTTAATATCAAAATATCATCTAATTAAACAATGACGAAGTCATCTAAATGGTCTTAATACATCATTCATAACTCTCATGAAAGTAGTTGGAGCATTGGTAAAACCGAATGGCATAACAAGCCACTCAAACAATCCTTGTCTAGTTTTAAATGCAGTTTTCCAAATGTCCTCTTCATCTATTCTAACTTGATGATAACCACTTCGTAAGTCTAGCTTAGTGAAATACTTTGCATACCTTAACTGATCAATCAAATCATAAATTCTTGGGAATGGATAGCGATTCTTTACTGTGATTTTATTCAGTTCATGGAAATCCAAGCACATGTGCCAAGTCTCGTCCTTCTTTGGCACCAAAACAATGAGTGAACCACATGGCGAAGTATATGGGAATATGATACCTTTGTTCAGCAATTTTGAATTTTCTTCTTGATTTCTATGCTCTCCATTATTGACATGCAATACATGCCAATGTTTGGAACTGGAAGATCTTGCTGCAGTTGAATCTCATGCTGAATTCCCCTCTTGGGAGGTAACCCATTTGGTTCCTGAAACATCTCTCCATGCTAACTTACCACATCAAACAAATTAGATTTTAATTTGTCATCATAACCTTCAAAAGATTCATATTCGATATCATTCTTTTTCTTGATCATGAGAAGGACAAAATTTTTACTTGCATTAACTAGTCTCTTCATCTACCCTACATTAACTAAAGAAATATTCATCTTTTTGCGATGAGCTCTCACAATATACTCCACCCCATCCTTGAGAAAATGATATTTGTTCTCATGGCAATAAAATACCGCTTTCCTGCCATAAAAATATGGACTTCTCGAGATAATTCCTGAAATGTCAAGTGGAACCACATCTAACTCAACTTCATCAACAAAATTTGCAGTAATGGAAAATCGGAATATACATTTCCTTGTAACCTGTAAATTTTCATTCTTGACTATCCAACCCAAAGGATATGGCTTATGATGTGGTACAGTTTCAAGGTTAAGCTTTTTGACTAAGTCTTATGAAATCAAGTTTACTTGTGACCCACTATGAAATAATGCATCAAACTTCTGAAATATTTGTGCTTGAAGTTGTTTTCAAAGTACATTTATATCATAATATTTAAGTAACAAAAAACGTGTTGTCATGAAGACCAAAAAACTATTGAAACACAAACACACACACACACACACACACACACACACATATATATATGATCTTAATTGACCATTAATTGCAAGCTCTACAAACTTCAAATTGCAACCTTGGTTGGCACATTGACATGCTTCTTTGTTATTATCCCTTAGAATGTGCTTGAAATAATGTGGTAGAAAATACAATGGTGAAGTTGGGTATTATAGCTTTGGAGGCAAACACACAATATGAGGAAGGCACTGTTGTATTAAATATTCAAAATAGAGTTTGAAATTGTTGGCATGCTTGAATTTCAAGCCACTTTATTACATTTTCATTAATGGCTTGAGCATAATAACAAAAAACAATCGAATATCTTTCAGAGAGTGGGAAAGAAATGGTCACCACAATTCACACCATGTCTTGGATCTATAGATCTGGAGGATTGCACGTGGAGAAGCAGAAGCAACGACAAGCCATGGGAGCCAGAGGAGCGTGGAGCCTGTGTGGAATGGAGTGGTAGTTTCTCAGATTCTCAACGGATTTTTATGTTGTGGGAGGAGGATTTTCCTTCCATGGAAGGGAGGTTTGAACAGTTTGATCTCCATCGGCACTTGAGATATAGATATCTGGGTCTCCATGGGACTTATCACATGGTTGTTGTGATGACTCTACAAACGTATTGAAGCATATCTAGAAGAATACTTCATCTCTGAATCCCCGCGACTCTACAAATAACCTAATTTGGTTTGACATCATTGAAAACACAATAGAGAAAGAAAAGGTTGAATGTGATTTTCTGAAGAGTTGCAGTGCAGACAAGCTGATAGCAAGAGTTGATGTTGTTCAGAATGTTGGACAAAAAGTAGCAGTTATTACGACCATGATCATGACAACTGAGAAATGCGATAATAATTTTCCATATGCATGCAAGACCGTTCTTTCCCACATGCAAAAAAAAATTCTATGGTTATCATAGGGAGCTCCATCGGCATATCTCTATACTGCAAAAAAATCATGGAGATGTGGTATTAACGCATAAATTCGTAATGCACAAACCCTAGAGCTCCCCAATGCATTGGATGAAATACGACCCTAATGCCTCACAGATTTATCACCCTTGCTAGTCTTGGGTTCAACTATCGCGTTCTCGCACTCCACTCCACTTGGCTCTAATACACTTCTACTCTATCGAGTAACTATTTCTTGAAGATCAAAGTGAAAATTCCCAATTTTAATGCTGATATACCTTCGGACACCTAATTTTTCAGTGGCCCTCCAATAAACTCATTTGTTCCAATTTGTTGTGCATCAAACCAACCAACACATCTCACGAGCTAAACAAATATGAGTTACTACACAGTAGCGTGCAATGAAAAATAGCGCAAAGAAACCATTTTATTGAGAGATCAATGTGACATCGCAAAAAAAAAGGTTTTTCTTTAAGTAATGGACAGATGGCAGGGCAACAGATGGAAAGGAGAGAAAGGTAGGGCTACTACTGCAAGACATGAAAATGGTAGGTCTGGTGGGCTAGAAAATGACATACAAACAAAGATATAAAATTAGGCTAGGTCAGAAAACCATTCACTCATAATAATTAAGCAGGGCAGGAATACACCTGCAGCGTTGATACCATGTTAAACATACATGGAGAAGACAACCAACATATGAACATAAGCATGAGATTGTATTTCTTATTAACATAGATGTAAATATATAATACATTCTTGTGACCCTTGGATTAATCTTCCAAGGTCTCTTGGAATTCCTTTGTCTATTCGCCTTCTACACCAGCCCTTAGAGGATTAGGTGTCCAACAATGGCAACCATAGATCTTTAATTGTAGATGCCTCAAATGGTGGTAAAATAGAGTTGTTGGTGTTCTTCATTTACTCATGGAGAATGAAACTATGAAGGAAATCTCTTTTTTTTCCCTTTCTTCAGTAGAAAAAAGTCTGTAACTTTTTAAAAATAAGGTAACAAAATTATATTTAGAAGTATAAGTCAAAAACCTAGTGGATTCATGAAAGCTTGTCATATATTTTTAGAATACATTTACAAAAAAACACATAAAGAGAAGTTGTCCCAAGTTGTTATCAAAGTACATTTATATCATAATATTTAAGTAACAAAAAACTTGTCATGAAGACCAAAAAACTATTGAAACACATATATGTGTGTGTGTGTGTGATCTTAATTGACCATTAACTACAAGCTCTACAAACTTCAAATCGCAACCTTGGTTGGCACATTGATTTGTTTCCTAGTTATTATCCCTTAAATGTGCCTGAAATAATCTTTGGGATAACTTTTTATTCATTCCTTAATTTGGCTTAGAGGATTATCCAAAACTTTGTCTCTAAGGGAATATCCTTTGACCAAATAATGAATTATTAAAAGGGAGTCACCCAGCACAACACAATGAGAGAAGAGACCTGAAATTATTTAGTGAGAAGAATGGCTTGGAGTAAACCATAAGCTTCTGCCTAATTATTTGTCATCTTCCCAAGCCTGTGAATACTCTAAAACTTTGACTTCTCCAAAGCTATAAAAAACTCCTTCCCCTCATGTCATCCCTTATTTTATTTACAATTTTAAGAAAAATTATATAACCAAATTTTACTAATTATATATATAAACTTTATTTTCGTGTAGGTTAAACTTTCAATTATATATATATATATATATATATATATATATATATATATATATATATATATATATATATATATAACTTATGTTTATTTTATTTTTATTTTTTTAAATAATAATAATAAATATTTAGATTTAATGAATTGTGTATTTCTTTTAAAAAGACTTAAGATTAATTTATAAAATTTAAATTTTATTAAGGTTTTTTTTTTAAGATGTAATTTTTTATTGTTATTAAAAATAATAAAATTAATTTGTACTTTTATAATATATATTATTTTAAATATAAATGAAGAAGAAGATGATTAATGTCTATTGAGACTGATAAGTTATATTGGACTTTAAGAAAATAAGAGATTAATTCAAACTTTTTAATATTTTATTTTTATGATCAAAGAAAATGGAAAGAAGCATTTTAGATCACTATAGTTTTATTGACTAAATAAGTTAAGAAGGTTGGTAGTATGGCAAATGTTTTGGAAATGAGAATGGATGTGAGCAAGAGTCGGGGCAATCCAAGAGAAAGTGTTTTTCATCTTTAACCTTCTTAGTTTCATACAATTGACAAATTCCTTCATCCCAAGAATACACCAATGTTTGGTTCACTATGAAGCTCATAAGAATTAGTTCTTATCTTTGCAATGTTCATTATCTTCTTAGCACTAGTCAAGATAGAAAGATAATTCTGGTTAGCTAGAGTGGGATTGATTAGATCTAATATGAGTTAGAGGGATCAAAATTCTTCACGTGCAAACTTATTTAAAATGTAAAATACAATGTTATTTTTCATTTTTTGAATGCTAAATAGTGTATATATAAGACTAAATAAAAGTTTTAACCATAAAAACCTATTTTTTAAAAATATATATACATAATTTTTTTAAATTATATATCATATATACATTATTGACATCAAAATATTTTACATAACATGTATATAGACACATTTTATCAAGCAAATTAAAATTTTTTTTTAATATTAATGTATTTTTAAAAATATATCAATATTAATTTGTATTAAGATATTTTATTCATAATTTTTCTTATAAACAACATTAAAATATTTTATTTAACATTTTTTTCTATATACAAATATATATAAAGTTGATATCAATATAAATTAGTTAACATAGATCTTCAAATGGTTTATTTAAATCTCTCATTGAAATATTTTTGAAAAATATACAATTTAAACGTTTTACTAACATTTTTTTGACTTCTAATTACTTTACAATATGCCACACTTCCAATCTTCTTGACTTATTAAGCCAACTCATCTATAGCCATCTTGGAGTGCTTCTTTCCCTTCTCTTTGATCATAGAAACAAGATTTTGAATAATCACACTTAGATTCTTTTTCTTTTTCCAGCTAAACCGCATTGGTCTTGGTGAACAATAATCATCATCATTAATTTCATTTAGATCATTTTTATTTTTTTAAAGGGGCAAAGAGACATACAAACTTACACATTCCCTCATAATAAATTGTAGAATACCTCTCCGCTCAATAATACCTTAACTTCCTTTAATAAAAAACTTTCCTTATAATTAAAATTAAAATTGTTTCTATATAATCATTAAACTATACACGCTATATCATATCATATCATATCAAATGCATAAAACATTTTTACATATCTTATTGAAATACAAATTATTATTTTTAATACAAATTATTCTTTTTAATATTCTTCCATAACATTATTTTTTTATATTTTTTTAATATTCAAAATAATATTTTAAGAGCAATACCATTAAAAGTTACTCCGTGGCCACCTTAAAAGTATCATTACTATACAGAATAAAGAAACAAAATTTTTTTTTTGGGGAAATGTTGAAATGATTAGTTGATAGTAACACCACACTCGTTGCTAAAAAGTGATTTGCCTTGCCACCTTTAAAACATCTCACTGAAATGCATTCAAATGTCTGGACTATAAGAAAAGATTTTTTTGGAAATGTTAAACATAATGAGTGCAAAGTAATACCATCTCCTCCTAAAAGTTAGTGCCTAATCACCTAAGAGAGACTTGAGTTACGGGATGCTAGCTTTATTTTTAATTCACATTTGGTTTTCCAATATATTTTATTATTGAAACTTGATTTATTGTTGGTTCTCGTAATCAAACATAATCTTAATCCAGAGGACGTAAACTATACATGACTTTGCCAATGGACATGAGCGTTATTACACTTATCTAGAGGTATGATAATATTTTCATTAATAATGGTAAGTACAAATTTTTTTCAAAGAATTTTAGAGTGCATTTTTCTTTTTTTCTTTGTATGGTTCATATACCATGGAGATTAGTGGCCATTATGTTTACGGAATTATATGGGCATATATATCTAAAAGGATCACTTTTTATTGACTCATTAGCAGAGCCTAACCCCTAAAATGTCGCGAAAAATTGATCCCGTATAGCTTTAGAGCTTGTGTAAAGGTTGATATGTATAAATTAAAATTTTATAGTTTAGTTATTTCACCATTATGAATATTTTGTAAAAAATAATCTTTTATTTTCTATTTTTTAATTTTTAATTTGGATAGAGATATTAGACTTTAAAATGACTACAAGGTCTTTGTTCTCACCACAGTTTTGGGTGCAACTACTTTGTCAACACTAACATTTTTTGGGATTGATGATATGGCTTATTTTCTAGTGTAACTTACAAACCAACAATCAATTGAGAATACTAATAACAATCATGATTCTACAAATACTATTGTCACTGGAAAAATTGTCATTGATACAACTCCTTTGCACATGTATATCCAACTAAACTAAACTTGAAATGTCATCATAGTTCTATGTATTTATTTAGTTCTCATTGTGACTCTCACGGAAGCCTAATGCTTTGGGCAAGACCACATAGCCAATGGTGTTAACTATTAGTGAAGTCTATTGGGAATAAACACGAAACACTATACTACTTATGCACAAGGTTAACTCCAAGAATACTTTTATTATCAACAATCCAATAACAAAGTAGTAAATTACTTTAGCCTTAAGGCCAAACCAATAGCAATTCAATGTATTGCTCCAGTAATGAGTAAGAACAAGCTTCAACTTAGACTCTTAATACAAGGTGAAGCTCTTTATATTTCTCACACATACATAGATATATATAGTATCTTCTCAAGTCAAGGAAGTGCCAAGGATGAAGCTTCACAAATAAATGGCATATGGTTCACAATTCCTCCACAATGGAATAACATATCTCATACAATGCCTTCCTTCAAAGTTTCCTTTATTTATAATCAAATTATGTATCGCTTAAACACCATTTAACAAAACATAACTCACATGGCCATTAGGTAACACTTGTATGGAATAGCATAATGAGAGGGTGACAATTATCTAAATACCACAATACCATACACATTGTTTTAGGATATGTCCATGTAAATGTTAACATTAAATACCAATATGATGAGAGGGAGAAATTAAATTTTTTTTTATTTAATTTGAGGACACAATTCACTAGCCATTTATCCAACATAGGCTCATGCCTAGAAAAACCCTTACGCGACCTTAGGGAGATGAGGGCAACACTTCAAGGCTAGATATAGCGTGTACGACCTATATGCAACCTTAATCTTCACCTAGAAATGTGTACATCATCGTGGGATGTTTCAATTACTATGTACAACCTCTAGTCACTAAGCAACGCCCATGTAAAACTTTCTTGGTGATGGATAGTAGTGTATCGCCTTGGGAAAGAAACCTATGTTGTGTATGTTTCAACAATCAATAGGTTTCCTAACATAATAAAAAACTTACTATAATAGTGCAATAACAATTAATGGTTGTTAAACATACATGAAGAAGGCAACCAAAATATGAAGAAAAGCATGAGATTGTATTTCGTATTAACATAGATGTGCATATATAATACATTCTTGCGACCCTTGGATTCATCTTCCAAGGTCTCTTGGACTTCCTTTGTCTATTTGCCTTCTACGCCAACCCTTAGAGGATTAGGTGTCCAACATTACCCCCTTAATATGAAGGGTATGTATGAGTCCAAGAAGAGAGTTGTAACACAAAATGGCAGCACTAGGTTGAATGTGCTCTATGAGATACAGGTATAAGGTGGTGGTTTAAGGAAGACTGCCAACACTAGAATGCTTAGTGCATCTCCCATAACTCTTCCAAACTTGCAAGAAGCCGAGGTATTCTGCTAGAGGAAGTGCTCCTAATGTTTTGAAGAGGGAGACCTTCAACTTGGAAAAGGGAGGTTTGAAACCCGTATAAAAAGGGAGAACCTCAACTTGAAAGGCAGGTCTCAACCTACAGTGGTTTGAATATGACCACTAACTCTAGAATGCTTAATGTTTTCTTGGAACTCTTCCAAAACTAGCAAGAAGTTGAAGTCTTCTGTCAGAGGAAGTGTCCCCAATTCTTTGAAGAGGGAGAAGCTAAACGTGCAAAGGGAGGTCTCAACCACGCATAGATGGTTTAAGTCTGAACACCAACCAATGGCATGATCATGGGCATATCTGTCTCTGGCTACAACTCTAAATGTGGTATGGAAATTTGTGGCTCGGCCTCTCTTGATGAGGATTTGAAACTTGTAGATTACCGTCATTTCCCCCTTGTCATATACATGGTGAGAAGATGGAGAAAACTCAACTGCAGAGCCTTTTAATATATTTTTTTGTCCATGTTTTTACGATTTTTATCAAATAAATACATGCTTGTAACTAGTGTTTTAATCATTTTTATCTTATTAAGTTGATGATTAGAGGCATTTAGAGACATTAATTATTAAATTATAAATTCTTGTTATTAATTAATTTGAAGGGTGTTTTGTGTGAATTTCATTAATAAATGCCTCTTGGTGGTAGGTGTATAAGTCCAATTTAGGAATTCGGATTCATCAATAGAAGGGCAGAATAGAAGTGGGAATTAGGAGGATCAGGATTACGAGAGTAGCGAGAATATGGAGGATGGATCTGGAGATGATATTGCAGACCTTGACCATCCTCGGAAGAAGCGTTACCACAGGCATACCCCTCAGCAAATTCAGGAAATGGAAGCACTTTTCAAGGAATTCCCTCACCAGATGAGAAGCAAAGGCAATAAATCAGAAAAAAAATTTGGGCCTTACACCTAGGCAAGTTAAATTTTGGTTTTAAAATCGTCAAACACAATTAAAAGCTACTCAAGAGCACATGAAAACTTTCCGTTGAGGCAATAAATCGAACAATTTCGATCAGAGAATGTGTCCCTCAGAGAGTCACTCAGAAATCCAATATGTTCAATCTGTGGAGGGCGAGGACTTAATGGGGATCTCATGTCATTTGATAAGCAACAACTACAGCATGAGAATGCTCCCCTAAAAGATTATTTGGACAGGGTTTGTGCTTTGGTGGAGAAGTTGTCTGATCGATCAAATTCATCCATGGCACCTGCCTCAAATTCTTCACTGGACCTCACAGTGGGGTTAAGCAAACTGCATTCGCATGCCATGAATAGTATTAACTAGCGTGCTATGGTGCTAATGGGAAGATTGATAGTAGGGTGCTCCAAGAATCATTATTTATTGATGACCTTGTAACGCCTCTCTGTTCATAAATACGAGGGATTTATTTTAGCAAGAGTTATTATTGCTTGAATTCTCTCTGCAAGTTTTATGGATGTCGAGTCATGGACCTCTTGCATAACTGCTGCTAAGCGCCAAGCTCTCTTGAATGTAGATCAATATTTTTGCCTCGACAATTTGGAGGGAGATGATATGCGTGTAGACTTCCTTTGCCTAGTTTTATTTGTGGATTTTGACATAGCATCCCTCTGTTGCCATCTTGAAGAGGAACGCTGCTATGAAACTACAATTGCACCATGTCTTGTATGTGCAGCTAATGTTGGGAATGATATTGTTGGGCATATTACATCTCAGCACAACCATATATTTAAGGGACAACGAAGAAGGAAATATCTTAGAGGTAGGATACAATCTAATTCAGTTCTAGGTAGGGAGTGGTTGCATTCTCTTGTTGGAAGAGGTTCCTCGTGTTTGGGTGGCGATTCCTCTAATGATGCACCAAATCCTTTACTTACATCGTTTATTTATGGGTTTCCAATTGTAAAATGAATAAGGAAGGAGGTTGATATTAGAATCCCAAGCTCCACAATGTTCAATGCCCAGCATTGAAAGGGTCAGCACCTCATCGCGTTGTGCATTAAGGCACCAATTCCAAAAATTTTGATGCCCCAGCTAGCTATGTGATACCTCTACCAGCAGTGCGTGAGATCACATTCTTCTAGAAATTAGATTCAAACCAATTCGAACCCAATTTGAAACAAATATTAACCAATTTGTATTAATTATAAATTTACATGTGATGTAACAATAAATCAGCGCAAGCAAGGGCAGCGTTGCTGCTATAAAAGGCAGAGGGTTGCGCACTAAGAGGGCGAAATTTCTCAGATGTAAAGTCGAATTGCTCAGATGTAGAACCGATATCGAGTTTGTAGAGAAATGTAATGAAGTTAGAGGGATTGTTGTGTAAAAACCTGAATCGTTGGCCTCTGATTTGTATAAATCGATTTCCAAAGGGTGTTTTAAATAAATATGATTGCCTTCGAGTTGTGAGTAGTAGTGTTGTGCCATGATTCATTTCGAATTCCAGTATTTGATGTTTTAAAATCTTTCCTCCAATGCAGTAATTCAGCTTACTCTAGGCGTGGAAGGGCCCACCACCTCTGGAGCTAAGCTTGATCAATCAGCATAAGTTAAGTAGATGTGTGTGTGATTTTTATAGTATAAGTTTCCTATTTCTGGTTCTGTGTGAATTTGTGGCAGGTACGATTCAATTTCAAAGCGTTTTTTGTCATAGTTGGATTGTGAAAATTAATGGACTAAAGAATGATTACTCATTACATAATTTGTGTTTGAGTGGTAAAATAGAGTTATACTCTATTTCTCTTATTAAATTCGAATGTAATGGGAGCATAGGAATACAACAATTTCTGAGTTTGATCATAATTAGAACATATTTTAGTGCTTTAAATTTGAGTATGGAATGAGAACAGATTTTATTGTTTTGAATTTGAATATGTTAACACTGCCATTTAGAATAATAATTCAAGGTTTGTATTATGTAATTTCTTTGAATGTTGTAGGATTTAATGCTCATTTAATGTGTTTATATATATCATGGGACTTCACCTAGTAATTAGATCTCTTTCTAATTAGAGTTTCTCTTATTTTTCATAGTATAATCATTTCTTTATAAGTCTGAGTGCGGATTTGATTGTGCAGCTAGAGATATCAAGTCTAATGTAGCGTGATTTAGTTTTCATTATTGAGTTACAAGATTTTGAAGAGTGAGCTTGTTTTTTTGAATAATTCATTTCATCTAGATTAAAATCTTTGAGTTGAAGGTTTCTCATAGATTATTTGCAATGCGATTTTTAATAGGATATTTTAAGTGTTATTTTTACGTGAAGCAAAGTAGTTTTCTTTTAGCAATAGTTAGAATTTTTTTTGTTAATTTGGAATCTTGAATTTGTTATCAAGAGTAGTTCTAGTTAGTTTAAGGTTTGAACTTATTATTAGGATAATGTGTGTGTTCTTTTGGTTATCTCAAGTTTTAGTTTCAAGTTAGTGAAAGGAGCAAATAGGTTAAGGTTTTCAAGATATCATAGGAGATTTTAAAAGTAGAATTTGAGTGCGAGAATGTTATATGATTGAGAATTTATTTGTATTTCTTGATAATTTAATTGCAGTATGGAGTTGCAGTGAATGCTAGACATAGTTTAAAGTACAAATTCTTTTAAAGTATAGAACCAATTGACTAAATAGGAATCTTAAATTAATTTTATAAATTGAGTGTGATTATTGATATCGCCTCGTCAACTAGTGAGATTGCCTTCTATTTTAGAAGATTGAATTTAACTATAGGATTGCAGGAAGCGTGAGAAATTGGTTAAGTAGGTCCCCTTTTCAAGATTGTTTATTTGCCAGCAAATGTGTGTTTCATTCCAGTACCTAGTTTATCATTAAAAAGGAATATTTATACTCTGACCATTAAGCTGAGCCAAGACATAGTACAACTCGCATTTACGACTCCCGGATTGATAATTAATATTGAGAGGTTTAATCCAACAATTAAACCCCCCAACAACATATGACTAAAATATCTTCTTGGTTGTTTATGCCCATTGCCAAGAAGCGATCCACCCAAGATGACTCTTTTTTCTTGCAGGAGGCTTGTTTCTTAAGCATATGTGTGAATAATTAATCAGAACTATATCGTGGACCTAAGTGATAGCTCAAAATTAAAAGTGTTCGGAAGTGTGCTGAACCTAAGCAACTGGATAGATCTCGTCTTCCTGATTCCGGCGCCGTGAGCGGTTCGAAAAACCGACACCATATGAAGAAGTTATCGCAGTTTGAAAAGTCCAGTAAACTGTAAATTTTGGACTTTGACCAGGTTTGACTTGGAATTTTGGAAAAGTAAAAAGAGAATATTCTAGGGAATATTCCCCAAAATATTTTGTTTGGACCAGTTATATATGGACAAGTGGCATAGTCTCATTGGTCAGTGGATTGACTTTTTAGAGTATGGGCCAATGGGAGGCCGCCACGTGGCAAGCTCGAAGGCTGACACATGGCCCAGGAACGGTTTATTAAAATTTTTGGGTTTCCATCGGGATCGAACCCGAGACCTGTTGCCGCACACGCACCTATCTTACCAACTATGTTATGGTGTTACTTAACCCCATATGCAGTGTGGTTTAATAAAGTTTTTTGGTTTAATATATGGGGGTCGGAGGGGGCCGACCTCATGGGCCAACCCCCCATGTGGCCTTAGCGCCAGTGATCGAGCGCTAAAAAGAAAACCGCGGGAGTTAAACTGTAACCATTCTCAACGTGGACTGTTCACATGGCGGGTTACATTCGACAGTCGCGCCAACAATTAAGGTTGTGGTTTTGGAAGACCACAGGGTTAGGGCCATGTGCCCAACCCCCCAATAAACCTTTAATGCTACGGTTAAAGCACTAACGGTTTACACAGTCTGCGACGGTTATGGGTAGACCGAAAACCTTGTGACAAGTGCCAACCAACATTTAATTACATGGTTAGGTTGGCGGTAAGTTTGGAGCGCCTGCTATTTATTTGGCAGAATTGTCGAATCTAACTGGAGTTAAGTCCAGTTCTCCACAATTAATGGAGCTTTTTTGGGTGTCATTGGGCAAAAAGAGTTCAGGCTCTATCTTGAGCGAGATTCGACCAATTTTGGAGTGCCAATAGTCAATTTCGACTATCTCAGACGTTCCAGACTCATTGGTGAGGGTTTAAGAGCCATCAGAGAACTTTTGAGTAGGTTTTTGCTTCAATAAAGTTCTAGGGGCCACTAGGGCCACCATGGGCTAGCTTCAGTTTGAGGCCTAGCCAGGGGAGCTAGAGGCCTTATTCAGAAATACAATAGTCAATTTTGGATTTTTTAGATGTTTTGGAACTAATGATGTGGTTTGTAGAGCCTGTAGAAGACTTTTGAAAGTCAAAATGCTTCAATGAAGTTCTAGAGGCCATCAGTGCCAGCAAGTGCCAGCAGTAGTTTGGGGCTTAGCCAGGGCATCTAGTGACCTTATGCAACAAACCAATAGTCATTTCTGACTGTGATGAGAATTATAAACCCATGGAGGAGTTTTTAAAAGTTTTTGAGGACTTCTATAGGTTGAGAACCCATCATAGAATTTTTCAGTGACCCTAGTGCCAGGGGGTGCCGACAGGTGTTGGAGGCGAAACTAGAGCAGGCAGAGGCCAATTTTAGTGAAACAATAGTCTATTCTGACTATTTTTGGTATTATGAATCCTATGAAGGGATTTTTAGAGCCATTTGAAGACTTCTAGAGCTCTATAAGCTACAGGGAATTTTTGGGAAGCCCAGGGCAAACTGTGGAGGGAGGCCTAGATTGGGGATGCAGTGCTCATTTGGAGAAAATGATCAGCATATTTTTGGTGTCTGATGTGTTCTGGAGATAGTAGGTGAGGTTTCAAGGACAGTAAAATAATTCTGAAGGAGTTAGTGGCACATAGAAGCTCAGTGTAGCTAAGAGCACTAACAGAAGGAATCTAGTCTAAGGGAGCCTAGATATGTTTTCAGAGTGATGACATCCATTACAGGGATATAGATGGTATTCTAAGCCATTTGGTTCAGTTTAGTAACCATTGGAGTTAATTTTTGAACTTGTAAAATAATTTTTTCCATAATCCCAAAGAGCCAAGTTAAGATGACAAGAGCTCAAGGAGTTGTAGCCCACGATATTCGGGTGAACTCCTCGATTAATTTTGTTGTTATGTGTGGATGTTTATTTTCTACATTATATTTTTGTTACACATGTTTAATTTCAGCAAAAACAAATGGACTTAAGACACTTAAACAACTAAAAAACATACACCTATTTCAAGTATAAAATTCCGTAAAAGTCAAGTACAAGCTAGATCTTTTCTTTTTTTAGCTGAGTGGGAGGTTCTTGAAAAGCATAACAAGTTATCCAACCCATTTTAGGATCAAGATGGTATCAGAGCACTTGGTTGCTTGATTGACAGAGCACAAGTTTTCTTGTTTTACTTGAAAGGTTTTTTTTATAGTGCAAGGATTTGATTGTTTGCAAACTTACTGTTGTTTGAGTTTGCTAGAGGTGAAGGGAGAGCTACTGATAGCTAAGTCCAGAAGAGGACAAGAAGGAATAAATGTTGAAAGAAGCCTCTTTACCCAAAGAACCTCAAGGCCGTCCTTGAAGCACAAACCCTTTTGTCGATTATTTGTTTGCAAAAGGCTGCTTGAATAAGAGCTTGACTCTACAGCCATTTTGTTCAGAAGCTTTGTCAATGTTTTTGAAGGCTTTGTGAATTTTGTTGAAGTTATTTTTTTCATTTTCATAATGACAACTTCTACAAGTGAGGTTTCAAAATCCTCCTCCTTCACAAGATTCTTCGATGAAGAAATGAAGCGAGACTTCTACATCTTGAAGGACATGGTGAAAATTTTGTTTGAAGATAGAAATGAAAGCACTATACTTCATGAGAAATTGCTTTCTATGAAGGAAGAGAAAGAATAAATTCTTCAAAAAGTGCATGATGGAGATGCAGCTCCATCAAGCCCAAGAGGCTTTAACCAAGAACATGCGTGAAGCAAAGGTAATTCACTCTAATTTGTCTTCAGTTCCCTCATCAGATAGATGCGTTGGTTCATTTGAAAATCACATTAGAGGTATAGGGTCCAAGTTAATGTTTAAAATGGGCTATGAAGGCAAGGGTTTAGGCAAACATGCACAAGGCATGATTGATCCTATTTTGGTTGTGGAATGACCTAATAAATTTGGTCTTGGTTATGTTCAATCTAATGGCGAAGACTCCAAAGCCATGAAGGCATGTGAGGCAACTTCAAGAAGAAATTTTGTCGCAAGTTCTAAACTACAAACATGTTAAGTTTGTTTTCAAGTTTATTGCCATTGTTTGAAGCCTATGTTGCAGCAAGAAGATTGTAGACATGCAGCTTATGGCAAGCATGCGAGTTCAGACAATTTTCAAGACATAAACAGTGATGTTAGTCTACAAAAGAAAGCTGGAACCTCTACTAGTTCATCTTCTCAAGAAGGAAAAAAGGATGGACATGCAAAGCAGCATGCAAGGTATAATTCTTCCCATAGTCAAGTTGATTATGTTTCTGCAAGGCATTACAATTCTGCATGCATGAAAGGAAGAAAGAGTTGTTGTGCATAGTGTGGTATGTTTAACCATGTTGTTTCGAGATGCTCGAAGAGAATGAAGGCATACACGAAGCAGTTGAGGCAAAAGCAACTTATAAAGAAGGTGCATAAGACTTACACAAATTGCCAAAAGAGGGGACATGTTGTTTCCCAATGTTGGACATTGCATCCAACTATTCATCCTAAGAACATGAGGCAAGAGGATAGAAAGACTGGAAAAAGTGGAACCAAGGATTCTATAATTGATGTGAGAACAAATGTTTCACATGAAGAATATTTTCAGCAGCAAAAGTCACCATGGAAGTGTCTTGGTAAGAAGTGGTTTGACTTCTTGACATAGTAAGACATACACGCATTTGTACATATGCAAATTTCAGTTATGTATGCATGTTTTCTGTTGTAATATCACATTTGTTTGAGCCACCTTGGATCGATGATCAAGGGCATGAGTAAATTTCTCACTATAAATTTCTGAGTGAGTGCAAGGAAGACAGTTCTTAACAGGAGGACAAGCGCATCCAAGAAGGGAAGTGTCGACTACCTTTGAGTTGTGGTTCAAAGGCACCATGCAAGGCAAGTGTATGGAGGTTGAAAAGAAGAGGGAGTTGTACTATCATCTACTGTACAAATCAATATATCAGTATTTTGGGATCCAAAATATTCCTAATGGGGAGGTGTGATCAGAACTGGATCATGGATCTAAGTGATAGCTCAAAATTCAAAGTGTTCAGAAGTGTGTCGAACCTGAGCGACTGCATAGATATCATCTTCCTGATTTCGACACCGTGAACAGTTCGAAAAACCTACACCATATGAAGAAGTTATTGCAATTTGAAAAGTCCAGCAAACTGCAAATTTTGGACTTTGACTTGGTTTGACTTGGAATTTTGGAAAATTAAAAAGAAAATATTCCAGGGAATATTCCTAGAAATATTCCCCATAATATTAACTAGAATATTTCATTTGGACCAGTTATATATAGACAAGTGGCATAGTCTCATTGTTCAGTGGATTGACATTTTGGAGTATGAGCCAATGGGAGGCCGCCACATGGCAGGCCTGGAGGCCGCCACGTGGCCCAAGAACGGTCTATTAAAATTTTTGGGTCTTCCGTGGGATCGAACCCGAGACCTGCTGCCGCACACGCGCCCATCTTACCAACTATGTTATGGTGTTACTTAACCCTATATGCAGCGCAGTTTAATATAAAGTTTGTTGGTTTAATATATGGGGGTCAGAGGGGGCCAACCCCCAATTGTGGCCTTAGCGCCAGTGACCGAGCGCTAAAAAGAAAACCGCGAGAGTTAAACTGTAACTGTTCTCTACATGGACTGTTCACATGACAGGTTACATTTTACAGTCACGCCGACAGTTAAGGTTGCAGTTTTGGAAGACCGTCGGGTTAGGGCCATGTGCCCAACCCCCCAACAAACCTTTAATGGTATGGGTAAAGCGCTAATGGTTTGCACAGTCTGCCAACGGTTATGGGTAGATAGGAAATTTTTGATAGGTGCCAACTAACATTCAATTACGCGGTTAAGCTGGCGGTCAGTTTGGAGCACCCACTATTTATTTGGCGGAATTGTTGAATCTAACTGGAGTTAAGTCCAGTTCTCCACAATTAGTGGAGCTTTCTTGGGTGTCATTGAGAAAAATGAGTTCAGGCTCTATCTTGAGGAGATTCGACCAATTTTGGAGCGTTAATAGTAAATTTCGACTATCTAGACATTCCAGACTCATTGGTGAGATTTTAAGAGCCATCAGAGGACTTTTGAGCAGGTTTTTGTTTCAGTAAAGTTCTAGGGGCCACTAGGGCCACCACGAGTTAGCAGTAGTTTGAGGCCTAACTAGGGGAGTTAGAGGCCTTATTCAGAAATCCAATATTCATTTTTGGATGTTTCAGAAGTTTTGGAACTAATTATGTGGTTTTTAGAGCCTGTAGAGGACTTTTTAAATTCGATATGCTTCAGTGAAGTTCCAGGGGCCATCAGTGCCAGCAAGTGCTAGCAGCAGTTCGGGGCCTAGCCAGGGCAGCTAGTGACCTTATGCAGCAAAAAAATAGTCATTTATGACTTTAATGAGAATTATAAACCCAATGAAGGAGTTTCTAGAATATTTTGAGGACTTCTAGAGGTCGAGAACCCATCATAGAAGTTTTCAGTGACCCTAGTGCCAGGGGTGCCGACAGGGGTTGGAGGTGAAACTGGAACAGCCAGAGGCCAATTTCAGTGAAAAAATAGTTTATCTTGACTATTTTTGGCATTATGAATCCAATGAAGGGATTTCCATAGCCATTTGAAGACTTTTAGAGCTTGAGAATCTACAGGGAAGTTTTGGGCAGCCAAGGGCAAACCATGGAGGGATGCCTAGATTGGGGATACAGTGCTCTTTTGGAGAAAATGATTAGCATATTTTTGGTGTCTGATGTGTGCTGGAGATATTAGGTGAGGTTTTAGGGACATTAAGAGAATTATAATGGAGTTAGTTCCACAGAGAAGCGCAGTGTAGCTCAGAGCACTAACAGAAGGAATCAATTCTAAGGGAGCCTAGATCTGTTTTCAGAGTCATGACAGCCATGAAAGGGATATAGATGGTATTCTAAGCCCTTTGGTTTAGTTTAGTAACCATTGGAGTTAAGTGTGGAACTTGTAAAATAAATTTCTCCATAATCCCAAAGAGCCAAGTCAAGATGATAAGAGCTCAAGGAGACGTAGCCCACGATATTCAGGTGAACTCCTAGATTAATTTTGCTACTATGTGTGGATGTTTATTTTCTGCATTATATTTTTGTTACACATGTTTAATTTCAGCAAAAACAAATGGACTTAAGACACTTAAACAATTTAAAAAAAAACACCTTTTTCAAGTATAAAATTCTGCAAAAGTCTAGTACAAGCTAAATATTTTATTTGTTTAACTGAGTGGGAGGTTATTGAAAAGAATAACAAGTTATCCAACCCATTTTTAGATAAATAATGAGTGGTTTTATGGCAGTGCTTACATGGATGAAGATCAAAAAAATTATATTTCATATGGCCAACTCGGTCACAATGTTGGCATTTAACAATCTGTTGTGGTTGCTATGAAAGAGGAGCAGAATCTGGAACTGGTGAAGATGAACCACCATGAAGAAACCCAACACGTTGAAATTGAATGGGCTTGGAATAGTATGGAATATGAAAGGACACATCCTTGTCATATCCAATGCTAGTTTTGTGCTTGTTATGGACAAGCTCTTCCCAAGGTCTGATGATAGGCTTGGGAAGTGCAGGCTGAATTTCTACTTCTGCATGCAAATTTGATCCTAAAATGTCACACGATGGGAGTCAATCTCAATGTTACTGATTTGACTACTTGTTGGCTATTGATGAGTGTCACGATGCTTATGTTGTTGTAACTCGTCTCTCTGTAACTATGATTCAAGTTGAAAAAATATATCTTGTCATGTGCATTTTGCAGGTAGATTCTAATGTCGGAAAGAGTTTCATTGTTGATGTTTATCATCCCATCAATAGTGGAATGTATTAGAGTATTCAAAAATTCTAATACATCATCAATTTTGGTCATTTTCTAAGAAAAAACAAAGACTCAATGCTCTCAGTGGAAGTTATAAAAGGCTAGACAAACACCATCTATTAAAGAGAATTAGTTGTCTCGACAAAAAAATTTCAATATGTTGGCCTGTGAAAGAAGCTAATCTGTGACTTTGGACTTTCTAATCATGCAGTCGAAAACAAATTTGTAGAGGAGTTGAGTATTTATAATTACACCGAGTGGTACAATTTGGAAATTCAAAGCTTAGATACACATCTTGAAGATGCAATAGTGCATCAACCACTTTTGGGAAATTGAGATATTGCAGGTAAGTTTACCTTCTACGTGGGATAAAATTTCAAATCGATAGGCACATGGACCAGTTAAAAAATAGCACAAAATTCCAAAACTGAACAATCTTAAATGCTTGATAACAAAAGATGGTCATTGTGTGACAAGGGCTTTTTAACAAGGTCATGGTGGAAAATTTTAATTTAAACGATTCCGATATTTACCAAATTCAATGATGTTGAGGCTGACAGAGGCAGAGTACTGTTGAATCCACAAGAGCAAACATGCCTGTTAATGCATCTCTTATTTTTCACTTCAGTGTGATGAATCACATGACCAATATTCCAGTTTGATTTTGGTGTATCCATCATTAAAAGGATTTAATGTAAGCCTCATTTTATGTGCACCCACAACCCTCCCAACGATCATTCAATACATTTCCACATGCATTCAACGTGGTTGTTGTGTATTCTCTCTTTTGGAATCAAAAGCAGAAGGATAAATTACTTCTTACAGGATTCATCCATACCAAAGTCCCTTTGAGCACTGTGGTAGAAAATACAGTGGTGAAGTTGGGTACTGTAGCTTTGGAGGCGAACACACAGTAAGAGGAAGGGAGGTTGAAGAATACATCGTTGTATCAAAGATTCAAAACAGAGTTTGACATTGTTGGCATGCTTGAATTTCAAGCCACTTTATTCCATTTTCATTAATGGCTTGAGCATAATAATCAAAACCAATCGAATATCTTTCAAAGAGTGGGAAAGAAACGGTCACCACAATTCACACCATGTCTTGGATCTGTAGATATGGAGGACTGCGCGTGGAGGAGCATCGGCAACGACAAGCCACAGGAGTCGGAGGAGCGTGGAGCCTATGTGGAATGGAGTGGTAGTTTATCAGATTATCGACGGATTTTGTTGTTGTTGGAGGAGGATTCTCCTTCCATGGAAGTTAGGATTGAACAGTTTGACCTCCATCGGCACTTGAGATATAGATATTTGGGTCTCCATGGGACTTATCACATGGTTGTTGTGACAACTCTACAAACGTATTGAAGCATATATAACAGAATAATTCATCTATGAATCCTCGTGACTCTACAAATAACCTAATTTGGTTTGACATCACTGTAAACACAATGGAGAAAGAAAAGGTTGAATGTGATTTGCCTAAAGAGTTATGGTGCAGACAAGCTGATAGCAAGAGTTGTTATTGTTCAGAATGTTGGACAAAGAGTAGCAGTTACTACGACCATGATCATGACAATCGAGAAACGAAATAATGATTTTCCATATGCATGCAAGACCATTCTTTCCCACAAGAAAACATAATTTCTATGATTATCATAGGGAACTCCATCAGCATATCTCTATACTGCAAAAAATCATGGAGATGTGGTCTTAACACATAACTTCGTAATGCACAGACCTTGGAGCTCGCTAATGTAGGGGATGAAATACGACCCCAATGCCTCACAAATTTATCACCCTTGCTAGTCTCGGGTTCAACTCTCGCATTCTTGCACTCCACTCCACTTGGCTCCAATACACTTCTACTCTATCGAGTAACTATTTCTTGAATATCACAGTGAAAACACCCAGTTTTAACGTTGATATACCTTCGGATACCTAATTTTCCAGTGGCCCTCCAATAAACTCGTTTGTGCCATTTTTTTGTGCATCGAACCGACCAACACACCTGACGAGCTAAACAAATATGAGTTAATACATAGTAGTGTGCAACAAATAGTAGCACATAGAAACAATTTTATTGAGAGATGAATATGACATCACACAAAAAAGGGGTTTTTTAAGTAATGGACAAATGTCAAGGCAGGGGATGGAAGGGAGAGGAAGGTAGGGCTGCTACTACAAGACCTGAAAATGCCAAGTCTGGTGGGCTGGAAAATGACAGACAAACAAAGATATAAAACTAGGTTGGGTCAGAAAACCACTGACTCACAATAATTAGGCAGGGCAGGAATACACCTGCAACGATGATACCATGTTAAACATACATGGAGAAGACAACGAACATATGAAGATACAAAAGAGATTGTATTTCTTATTAACATAGATGTACATATATAATACATTCTTGTGACCCTTGGATTAATCTCCGAAGGTCTCTTGGACTTCCTTTGTCTATTCGCCTTCTACACCAACCCTTAGAGGATTAGGTGTCTAACAATGACAACCATATATCTTTAATTGTAGAGTGCCTCAAATGGTGGTAAAATAGAGTTGTTGGTGTTCTTCATTTGCTCATGAAGAATGAAACTGTGAAGGAAAAAAAAAAAAATTCCCTTTTTTTTTCAGTAGAAAAAAAGTCTGTAATTTTTAAAAAATAAGATAAAAAAATTACATTTAGAAGTATAAGTCAAAAACCTAGTGGATTTATGAAATCCTGCCATATATTTTTAGAATACAATTACAAAAAAAAACATAGAGTGAAGTTGTCCCAAGTTGTTGCTAAAGTACATTTATATCATAATATTTAAGTAACAAAAAGCGTGTTGTCATGAAGACCAAAAAACTATTGGAACATATATATATATATATATATATATATATATATATATATATATATATATATATATATATATATATATATATATCAAATAATGGACTATGTGGAGCCATGTGTCATGAAGATATTATAATTGGGCATCGTCTTGAGTTTCTTTGATTTTCCATATGCATTAATCCAACACCAAACTAGCTTTTAAAAGTGTCTAAATCTTTGTTCATATTCCTGTAAATATGGTCAAAAGTGAGATGAGTAAAATAAATGCATAATGATTGAATTTTTTGGAATAAAGACTAAATTTAATAATTATGCATTCTAAAGATACCCTTCATCTAATTTATGACCAATAGTGAGTCTTGTTATATATGTAGGTGTGTGAGGCCTTATTTTTTGGTAATATGTAGCAGTAGTTTTAAAGCCATTAGTTTAACGAATTTTTTTACGGTTTTCCTATGAAGAAAGAAAAATAATAGGAATCTGATATGAAAATAATCTCACCAATGCCTCCATGAGGCGGGTCTCCTTGAGCAACACCATTAAAGAATCCCCAAGGAGAGCCCTTTTGAATTTGAATATCGGGATGCGGAGGGAGAATGGCATGCTTTGAAGTCTAAAAAAAGATCCCAATATGGTTGTACTATGGATGGTTATTTGAGTGTAGAAGGCTCCTTGTTTCCAAATATAACATGATTTTCATCTAGCTGAACTCACTAAACAATAATGAGTAGAAGTTTTTTGAATTGCTTTTAATAGTGAGAAGAGAACCAATTTGAGAGAGGAGCATCCACAGAGGGTCCTTCCTAGGAATGATACTGTCCATGACCTTTGTGGATTTCCAACTAGATTGATTGAATGAAAGAATAGTTTAGAAATAGATGAGAGATGGATTCAGATTCGTGTCCACATAGCATGAAAAATATAAGACTGTGAAAAGGTAATGTTTGCAAAGCATCCCAAGTTGATGCCACCGAGGAAGTCTTGTTTAACCACCCAATTGAGATAGAAAATACCATCCCTATTAATCTTATATTACAACATCTTGGAGGAGATTTCCCAGACTCCCAATCTAAGGTTCTTTCCAAACGAGAACTCGAGATTCGTCCCTTATTTTCCAGCATAGGCCTTGACCAATTAGAGGAAAATCCCGAATTATGCTTTCCAAAAAATAAATCAGTTCCCTGGGGATTTGATTGGGAATCCAATTCAATCTTCAATTAGGATGTCTCCAATGTATTTTTCCTTTGTTATTTGAGACCAAAGGCCTCCCCCTTGAATAAGTTTTCAAACATTCTTTGCGACAGGTCTTTTGCGAGCATGAAAATATTTTTGAGACCCCGTCTACCTTGGGCCTTTGGGATGACAATCGATTTCTAGATGTTAGAATTAGCGGTTTATTCTCTTCCCAACCAGTCTAGTGAAACCTAATGGAGATTCATCTTATTTTGTCTGAAGTATCTTTTGGAATCCAATCCAAAACCGACTAGTATACCAGGATGGCTTCAATGACTGATTTGACCAGGACTAGATGACCAACACGAGATAACCATTAGTTGTTTCACATCTAAATTATTTTCTATTTTTTGGAAAAATCCATAACCAATCTCATTGTAGGAGTTACGCAGCGGAAAAATAAATAAAATCATACACACAGCATATAAATGAAGACAAGAAATTAACGTGGTTCACCCAACCAATCTAGGCTACATCCACCAAACAGAGGTACAAGCAATCTTATTCATCAACAGGAGATTACAACAGCAGATTTGCACATCTGCACTTCCTCTTCCACACACCTCACATCTCATATATTTTGCCTCTACAGGCTTACAATTTATAGAAGAGAGAAGAAACTGAATAATCAATTCTATCACACCAAACTATGATAGAATATCTCCTCATGCTGATTTGATGCCATCAGTTTTGCAACAAAACCTATTGTTGGCATATCCAAGAGATTTTCTCCAAATTAATATATAAAAATCCTCAACAATCTCCACCTTGACAACAATTAGCCTGATACCTCGTTCCTTTATTATTTTAATTTTCTTTGCAAGCCAAGAGAAGCCAAACACCATCGTAGCTTCTCTAATAAAACTAGTTTCGTGAACATGTTTGCACAGTTTTCCTTTGTATGCACTTTTCAAGAGAGACTCCCCGTTCAGTGATAACCTGTATTACAAAATGGTACTTTATAGGTATATGCTTTGATTTACTATGATAGGCTAGATTTTTAGCCAAGTGAATTGCACTTTGACTATCACAAAATAACTTAATGTTGTCTTGCAACTTACCAAACTCACCAAACAAACCTTTCAACCAAACTACTTCTTTGCAAGCATGTGAAGCAGCCGTGTATTCTGCTTTTCTAGTGGATAAAGCAACAATGTTTTGTAGCTTTGACATCCAGCTAATAGCTCCACTTGCAAGAGTAAAGACATATCCTGAAGTTGACCTTCTCTTATCCAAATCACCTGCAAAATTGGAACCAACATATCCGTAAAAAAATTCACTACTTCTATCATAAGTGATACAATAATCACTTGTGCTTCTCAGATACTGAAGCACCCATTTCACTGTTGACCAGTGTTCTTTCCCTGGATTTTCCATATACCTACTGACAACCCCAACTGCATGTGAAATATCTGGATGTGTACAAACCATCGCATACATCAAAGTTCCTACTGCATTAGCATAATGTATTCGAGACATATATTCATTTTCTTCATTTGTATTAGGACATAAACTTGAAGAAAGCTTAAAATGGGAAGCTAAAGGGACTGAAACTGGTTTCACATTGTTCATACCAAACCTTAAGAGTATTTTCTCAATATACTTCTCTTGTGATAACCACAACTTACCATTGCTCCTGTCTCTGAAAATCTCCATGCCCAAAATCTGTCTTGCTGCTCCTAGATTTTTCATATCAAACGTCCTAGCCATCTGAGCCTTTAACCTGTTGATCTCAGTTATGCTTTTGCTTGCTAAAAGCATATCGTCAACATACAACACTAAGATAATTAATATGTCATTACTTAATTTCTTAAAGTGAACACAATGATCATATTCACTTCTTATATAATTTTGGCTCATCATGAAAGAATCACATTTCTTGTACCATTGTCGAGGCAACTACTTCAGACCATACAATGATTTCTTGAGCCTGCAGACAAATTTCTTGTTGTGATTTTGAACAAACCCTTCAGGTTGTTAAATATAAATCTCTTCATCTAGATCTCCATGTAAAAATGTAGTCTTAACATCTAGTTGTTGTAATTCTAAATCAAGTAAAGCAACTAATGCTAAGACAATCCGAATTGAAACAATTTTAACAATTGGTGAAAATATCTCATGAAAGTCAATTCCTGCTTTCTGAGAAAAACCTTTTGCAACCAGCCTCACTTTGTACCTGTCTTCTTTATCATCAACACCCCTTTTCAATTTGTAAACCCATTTACATCCCACGATTTTTCTGTCTTTAGGAAGTTCCACCAGATCCCATGTGGCATTCTTGTCTATTGCCTTCATCTCATCCTTCATAGCTTCTTTCCACTTATTACTGTTAGAACCTTCTACAACTTCCTGATAGCATAAAGGTTCATCATCATTAGCGGTTAAAGCAACTGAAGTAACATAATCATCATACCTTTTAGGAGGACGTGTGATTCTCGTGGACCTCCTTAAAGATGTTTCTGGTTCTTCCACAATTTGCTGATTATTATTTGTAGGAACTTCTTCATGATCTGCATCTGAAACTTGTTCATCTGGACTATCATCAGTATTTGAATTGGTTTCAAACTGAATATGTTTAAACTTAGGTACATTTTCCTGTTTTAATTTATTATCTACATCTGGATTATCAAGTGAAGATTCATTGAATTTAACATCTTTGTTAATGATGATCTTGTGAGTAGTAGGATCCCACAACCTGTATCCCTTAATCCCATCACCATATCCAACAAAGATATATCTTTTTGATTTAGGATCTAATTTAGAACGTTGATGTTTCAGAATTAGAGCATATGCATCACAACCAGAAACTTTCAGTTTAGAATAATCAAAAGGATGACCTTTCCATACCTCTTGAGGAATTTTGCATCCTATTGCAGTTGATGGTGATCGATTTATCAAATAGCAAGCCGTAGATACTGCTTTTGTCCATAATTCCTTCTGCAAATTGGCGTTACTCAGCATACTTCTTGCTCTTTCTAAAAGAGTCATGTTCATGCGTTCAACAACTCCATTTTGTTGAGGAGTATAAGCAGTAGTTCTATGTCTTTCGATCCCAGATTCCTTCAATAATTATCAAATTCCTTTGAAGTAAACTCACCACCATTGTCAGTTCTTAAACATTTAATGGTTCTTCCAATGATGTTCTCAACTAATGCTCTAAACTGCTTGAAAACTGTGAATACATCAGACTTTATTTTTAACATGTAGACCCATACTTTTCTAGAGAATTCATCTATAAAAGATACAAAATATGATGATCCTCCATATGAGGTTGTAGGAGATGAACCCCAAACATCAGAATGGATATAATCAAGGATTCCTTTACTAGTATGTTTTCTAGTTTTAAATTTATGCTTGCTTTGTTTCCCATATATACAATGTTTGCAGAAATCTAACCTAGAAGATTTTAAACTAGGAAGTAACATACGATCAGATAAAATTTTTAATCCTCTTTCGCTCATATGACCCAACCGTTGATGCCATAGTTGAATAGAATCACTATCGTTTTTAGATACAATAGAAGCATGATCTGACTCTATACTTCCTTCTAACTGAAAAATATTTCCAACCTTATTTTCTTTCATTACTAATAGGATTCCTTTGTAAATTTTCATTACTCCACCTTGAATAAAAGTTTTATATCCATTTGTGTCTAACACTCCTAAAGAAATAAGATTTTTTCTCAGTTCAGGCACATGTCTTACATCAGTTAAGATTTTATTTGTCCCATCAAAAATTTTAATCTCGATGCTTCCAATTCCCACAACATTACATGAGAAATCATTACCCATGTAAACAACTCCATCATTGATTGATTTATAAGATTTAAACCACTCTTTATGAATGCACATGTGATTGGACGCACCAGAATCTAATAGCCAATGTTGATCATGGTTTAACAAATTAACTGATAGAACTTCATCACTTATACCTGAACCTGTATCTGTCATGTTTGCCTCTTTATTTTCTGTTGAAGAGTCTTCTTTGGATGTTTGCTTTCTCTTCCAACAATGCTTCTTCAAATGTCCCGATTTGCCGCAAAACCAGCATTTTAGCTTACTCTTCTTCCCTTTCGATTTTGACCGAGATTTGTTCTTCTGACTGAAGCATTTTTCTTTAGATCGATCTCTAATCATCATTGCTTCTGATGTAGAGGTTTCTAAATTTGGCCTTTTCCTAGTTTCTTCAGACAGCATAGCTCCAACAACATCATCAAATTCAAGGGTTTCTGATGAACTAAGACTTATAGAAGTAACAAAATGATCCCATGACTCAGGCAACGAGCATAATAAAGTTATAGCTTTATCTTCTGAATCAAATTTTACTTCTATGCTTTCTAACTACACCAAGAGAGTATTAAAGGTATTCAGATGAACAGTTATCGTCGTACCTTCCTTCATGCGCAAGCTATACAACTGTCTTTTCAGAAGAATCCTGTTGGTTAAGGATTTCGTCATGTACATTTTTTCTAACTTTGTCCATAAACCAACAATTGTTTTCTCTGGCATGAAGTTAAATAACACATCATCCGCCAAACACAACCGTATGCCACTCAGTGCTCTGTTATCGATGTCACTCCATTCGTCATCTGTCATGGTGTAAGGTTGTTTGGATTTTCCCAAAAGCGCCTTTGCCACACCTTGTTGTACGAGTAGATCGTGCATCTTCACTTTCCAGATCTCGAAGTTATTTCTCCCATTAAACTTCTCGATCTCAAATCGAGCACTTTGATTTTTTGACATTTTGAGTAGTTTGTGTCAAAAAAATTTCAATTTCAAATCTTAATAAATGAAGATTTTATTTTAATCAAAATTAATAATTTTTATAAAAATGCCCTTTAAAATATATATATATATATATATGCAATTCCTTTCGCACATTCCACCGTAAAAAAAACTTAGTCCTAGACCCTAGCCCTAGGCCCAATATAATGGCATATTACAATACAAATCGATGACATTTAAATGCAAATCGATTTTAAATGGAAAAAGGCATTTCATATACAAATCTTTGTTTAGCCTTTTGATTTTAAATGGCATACGTTCTGGTTTTTGAAGGCATTTCAATACAAATCTTTGTTTATCCGTTCAATACAAATCGATTTTAAAACACATTAATGCACCTCCTTACCATTATTCACTGCCGGTTCCAGCTCACGGCTTTGCTATGGCTCCTCCACACGATGATTCAAAACAACAGACTCACTCAAATGTCAATCCGATCTTTTCGACTCTCCACTAGCAAACAACTCTGATCTAGCCTCTTGGCCTTCCCAAGAATTTGACCAATCTCATATCACAGCTCGGCAGCTTCAGATCTTGGAAGCCCAATGCTTAACAACTCAAAACCCTCGGATCTTCAATAGATGTCATGAGTGTGAATTTGTGCTACCTAATCTTTCAGTTCACGTGTTGTTCCTTTTTCAAGTCACGTGATGCAGAACCAAGAGGCATACTTCAAGAACCTAAAAAAAACCCAGCTCACAACACCTCCAATTCACGCGCAGTGAATTAATGCATTGTCCAACCTTCAATTCACAACTACGATGTTTAATTCATGGCTTACGGTGCTTGACACGGCTGCACGCAGCAGACTCGGGCCTCACGGACGCACGCAACAATAGTTCCGCTCTTCTCTCCACTGCAACAATTTGATACCACATCAATATGCATCTTGATTCGATGCCGCAGTCCCCATCTAGCTAACGGCGTTGTTCATGTCGCTATTAACAACAACCTTATCACAGTTCGGAAGCAACTCAATCTCACAGTCTCACGCAGCAGACCCGGTTGCATCCACCACAGCCACGCAGAAACAAATGCAAAGACACACACAACTTGGCTCCGATACCAATTGTAGGAGTTACGCAGCGGAAAACTAAATAAAATCATACACACAGCATATAAAGGAAGATAAGAAATTAACGTGGTTCACCCAACCAATCTGGGCTACATCCACCAAACAGAGGTATCGGCAATCTTATTCATCAACAGGAGATTACAATAGCAGATTTGCACATCTGCACTTCCTCTTCCACACACCTCACATCTCATATATTTTGCCTCTATAGGCTTACAATTTATAGAAGAGAGAAGAAATTGAATAATTAATTCTATCACACCAAACTAGGATAGAATATCTCCTCATGCTGATTTGATGCCATCAGTTTTGCAATAAAACCTATTGTTGGCATATCCAAGAGGTTTTCTCCAAATTAATATATAAAAAATCTCAACACTCATTTCAAGTAGTTGTTTGACTTAATATTGGAAGTCATGTACTTGAATGCATTTCCAATATCCTCTAATTGAAAAGAAAAGAGATTTGAAACATATGGTTTTTCTTCTTGGGATGAGCTCCAAGAGTAGATAGATGATTTTGACATGTTTACAAGCATGCTAGTAGTAGAGAAAAGTATGTCCATAAGGGACTCCAAGTGCTTTAGATGTCTCGAATTTTTCTATAAAGGAAATCTATAAAACTGTGACAAAGATTGAATTCTCACACCATTAAAATAACAAACAACAATTAAATATAAATAAGAGCATCATATTAAACACATACGAGAAATTCTCATTACAAATAAAGTCAATAATACAAATAACACAAGATTTAATCCTAACAACCCAAAAATAAAACCAACTTTAAATTACTACTCAATTATTTCTTTTTCCTCTTATTTTTTCTATTTACATTTTTTATATAAACTTACAATATTCATTAATTTTTTTATCATTTTAAAATTATAAATAATAATTTTGCAACTATTATCTTATTCCCATCAATTTCAAATTAATATAAATTATCATTCCCATCCATTTCAAATTAATATAAATACATAGTTACTTTAATAATTATAAAAACAATTCACATGTCAAAAAAATCCTTAAACTTTTATATAAAATTATTCCAATCCACTTCAAATTAATATAAATACCAATTTACTTTAATAATTATAAAAACAATTCCCACGTACCAAAAAAAATCCTTATTAAAATAAAAATTGTCTTATAAAACAATGAACTTTTAAATCATAATAAAATGCCCCACCCCATATCTCCTTTGATTAACATGCAAATACCTAAAGCGTCTAGTGATTCCTCTTGGAATTCTTCATTTTTGCTTTAAAAAACTACATTTTAGTATTCTAGGGCATTAATAATTACTCTTCTAGTATCCTTTCGATTTTTGCTTACCTATTTGATATATGATAATGTGCATACATATGACAATTTGCTTATTCCGAGTAGGCCATGTGAGCATTCTATTCAAATGCTAATAATTTAAATCTGTCCTTGTGATTTTAAAAGTTATTTTGATGACGTCATTGTGAAAACGTAATATCAAGTTGCTTGTGAGGCTCGTGAAAGGGATTATGATGTTCCCAAAGGAAATACTTCATTTCCAAGTGTCTAGTTGACATTAGGGAGACCCCACCAACCCATAATATCTTTGTACACATGATTATATATATGACATTTCTTTTGAGAGAAGGTTGATTCTATTTTCATTCTTCCTCATCCTTATATTAGTTTGTTAATTCTGACATTAGGGAGACCCCACCAACCCATAATATCTTTGTACACATGATTATATATATGACATTTCTTTTGAGAGAAGGTTGATTCTATTTTCATTCTTCCTCATCCTTATATTAGTTTGTTAATTCTTTCATCAGTTGTTGACATAATATGGTTATGGGGTTGTTCAATAGTTTTTTATTATTCTAAACATGATGTTGGTTGTAGTAATGTTGAGAGCATTTGAGTGTGAGATTCATATGTTCCATAGAGATTATTTTGTTAGGGTCATTTTTACTTGTTATCTTATAACTAATTTGAGATGATGTTTGGAATGGATGTTTATGATGCGAGATTCATATGTTTTATAGAGATTATGTAGAAATTATGTTGTAAGGGGTCATTTTTACTTGTTATCTTATAAATTAATTTGAGGTGATAACTAATTTGATGTGATGTTTGGAATGGATGTTTATAGTTAAGAGGATATTGTTACTAATGTAAATATGTGAATATTTATGGAAGATAATTATTTTTGTATATATTTATTCTTTATGTTTTTACGAGGAATGATATAGATATAGAATGAGTCTGGTTTCATCATCTAGTTTTATATAGTGGTTAATAATATGTTTGAACTATATTTTTAATTATAATCTTGCATTTAAATAGTATGGTCACAAAATGAGTTATTAAGATATTTAAGTATATGATTTAGTATAAATGTCATGCGAATTGGTACATAATTAGTCAACAAGAAAATAAGTAGATGGCAAGATTATATCAAGGTTTCAATTTTAACATTATGGCCTCCTGAGTAGGAACATAGAAGAATTTTGTTATTGA
This sequence comes from Pinus albicaulis, assembly GCA_034641835.2. Taxonomy (NCBI): domain Eukaryota; kingdom Viridiplantae; phylum Streptophyta; class Pinopsida; order Pinales; family Pinaceae; genus Pinus; species Pinus albicaulis. The sequence goes on from CM076575.1 coordinate 20,335,018, forward strand.
TAAATTGGAGTAAGATATTAAAATATGTTATGATCTCAAGTTTAAGTACCAAGGCCTTTGAATAAGAAAAGTAAAGAAATCATTATTGCTATTAGAGGTTGTGATCATTATTTACGCCTTCAAGTGGAGTGTCAATGTTATTCTTGAGAAACCAACAAGAAATTTCAGTGTTATTTCTGTCAAGTGAACAATTTTTTGTTTAAAATGTAGAGAAGCAAGTAATGAGAGGATGGGATATTGAACCCAAGAAAGCATGAATTATGTACACTAAGAAAAATCAAAAGTTTGCAAGAAATCCCTTCAATGATATTTTATCCTTTATATGAAATGGGGTTTATTTGAGTTCTTTTTAAAGTTGAGGTATAACACTTAATAATATCACTTAGTTGAGAAATCAATGCAAATTTTTAGTTATTATGTTGAAATATCAATAGATTGGGGAAGTTAATAAAATTTACAAAATACAAGATATAAAATGTAGTGGATCATATTTTCATTTGAGCTTCTTAGATGGTTGTTCTTGTAAGAGGAGGTCAGTGTTACTAAGCCTAAGAGGATGAAAAAAATATGGCTTTTATTTTCATCCATGGTTTTGACTATGGGGATTCAAGTTGTTGTCCAAAAAATAGTTTCGATTAACAGTCCTTTTCCTTTGGCACCTCACAGGTTGAATCAGTGGTGTTGTTTGTAATTTATGCCCATGATTGCGAGGAAAACACCCATATCAAGTTATCCTCCACATGCAAAACTTCTTGGAAGATTACTCTCATTAAATGTGTTTTGTGTTTTGTAGGGAGGGGGGGGGGGTGGTAAATAGTATTAAAACGATCAAGAATGAGAATAATTTTATAGGTTGTGTACTTAGAGATCTATAATATTTAGCCATAACGGCTAGCTCAAGTGGTCTAGAGCTAGACATGAAGTTCTTTGATATCATTGCTATTTGTTTTTTATCATGGGTTCGACTCTTTTTATTCCCTTGGGGTGAGGCCTCGTAATCAAGGCCAACAATTTACCCGATTTACCATCCATGAAATGTGGGGAAGTACTCTAGGGTTTCCCATAGTTTCATTCCAAGTTTAAAAAAATAAGAAAAACAACAAGAAAAAAGAAAAGAAGAAGAAGATATATATAATATTAATGACTTGTACATTGAAATATATTATGTTTGATTATAATTTCACAATTAGATGGTATGGAAAGATTGTAAATGAGCTACTAAGAGATCTCGGTAGAATATTTGGCAGAGAAAACATGTGAAATGGTACCTCATTTGTTAAGGAAGGAAGACGATACATGATACCCCTAATCTAGCTCTCCATATCCATTTAATGTTTATCAGCCTACTAAGATAGAAGGGAAGAAACTCAATAAACTAAACCATATAGCAAGAAAAAACAATTTTAAGTTATCCCGAGCTACTCAATGAAAACTAATAATGGTGTTGATTCCCTTCACTATCACAAATAATACAAGGATGCGGGTAGGGAATATCCCATCCGTTCAAACATCACATTGGGGTACTTCATTTATGACAACCTCTTATGCAATATTGTATCATATCAACCTTTTTAAAGCATGAAAATAATTGTGAGAGGGATTGTGATTCATAGTAGGAAGGTGCTTGTGTGGAAAGTGTTCAAGAAGCCAGGTTGGAAATTATATTCTTACATTAGATCAAGTCAATTTCCTTGGAGTTGAGATATGGAATGTCACATTATTGGCATGGTCAATTTTGGGCTACCAAGAACCAATACAGAAGTGGAAGAGTTGTTCCTACAACGATTCATTGATTACGAGTTGATTTGATGCATGTGGTTGCTTTCCTCCTTGTTATGATAGTAATTAGTTTAATTTATATTCACACCTAACTTATTTTGGGACAAAATTAGATTGTGTAATTGCCTCTCCTCCTCTCTCTCTACCACTCAGTAGGATTTTGGTGAAAAATTAAAAATGTTAAATATTGGGAGGGTGATAGAATTGATAGTGGTAATTTCCTTTTGCTACCTAACCATGAAATATATTACTAGGTAATGTGTAAATCTTATTTGTGGAATTTAAATCTATATTATGGTAAAAAACATCTTGATTTCGATGGATGGTTCATCTAATCCAATACAAGAGAGGAAAATAAGTGATTCAACCCAATTATGAACCTCAGGATGATGTGGAATTTATAGATGATAAAGGGAGAGAAGATGGTGATGCAAGATAAGTTTTGGGGTTATACCACCTTATTATTTCATTATTTAAAATTGAGGTCATGTGGGATGGACCCAAGGAGATTCCTTTTAAGCTCCAATTTTTCCATTGGCCTCTAAAGATAATAAAGCATTGATATATAAGGCATGGAATCTTGTTCCTTGTAATGTAGATGCTCATATGGTGGAAAGTTGTTATGTGTAGAGCAATAAAATTTATTCATTGTTGGGGTAGAATGACCTCTAGAAATTGAAAAATGAAGGAGATGAGTAATTTAAGAGATCTAGCGATTGTTAGGACTCTACTGGAAGAGTACATTTTTAACAATCAAATTTGCATGGAACATTTTTATCTAGGGAAATTTCTTGGGGCCTTACAAGGCGTATAGAGCCATGGGTGTGGACATGAAGGCCAAGGTGTATTATAAATGAGGGCAATGAACCTTAGTTTCAAGTTTCGTTTTGATTATCTAAATAGTAAGAGCATGGCCAATAATTCTATGTGACGGGAGGCTAATGGAATTATAGAGGGAGATATGTAGAAAGTTAGGGGCATGTTTGGCCTTTGTTTCTAAAGTATCTTTGCTCTGTATCCTTTTTTAGACTAGGTTTGAGACGCTAATGTGGAGTGTGATAGAGTTGTGATAACCATAGTGTGTCCCTTGGAAATAGAAGAACTATGTAAGGGAGATCTATAAGGAGGAGCTTTGACCCAACATATCTAATATGAAAAAATTGAAAGTACCCAAGACTAGAATCTAGATGAAATTTTGTGTGCAATCTATAAGACAATAATATATGACTGGTGATGAGATGTTTAGATGGCCTACTAAGTTTTCAAAATTGAAAGGCTTCCAGAGTTTTTAAATCAAGGACTAGTTAAACTCCATAAGTGTTAGAGACACCACTAATGGATGGAGGCCAATCACACTTCTTAATGTTTTTTATAAAATCATGGCAAAGACGTCGCCATTAAGAATTTAGAAGGATGCTTTTGAAAGTGATACTAGAGAAAATAGGGTTTGTTCAAGGAGGATTCATATTGGATATGATAATCACTTCTTGGAAATGTATCTAGTGGACTAGGGAGTCCAAGTAAGGATCCTTTCCATTAAAATCTGATTTTGACAAAGCTCATGACAAACGTGATTGGATATTTATTACATATGTGTGTGATTTTGCATCTTATCTCAATGTGTTTATTACTAAGCTCTTAAATATCCTGTAGAAGTGACTAAGATGTAGGCGAGTATACAAAGTGTTCAAATATTAGGGGATAAAGTGGTTCTTGATAACCATTTGTTAATAAATCATTACTTTCGGTCCAATTAAAGCGATACTTGGTCCATCAGGAAATTAAGTCATTAGATAAGTTGTGCATAAATTGAGGTGATATTTCTAGTGAGTGTAAATATGAGGTTTGGTTGATCAGATTTGATGAGACCTTTGCTTCATTTATTGGCCTTGTAGTATGGTGATATCAAGGGAGATTGTGTGTCATGTAGGCATCCCATTTGGGGGATCACATTTCATATTCTATAATAAGAGTTGGGGGTCTCTCTACATCCAAAACTCTTAATCTATTAACCAAGATTAACATGGTTTGATTTATTAAACCTTAGTAGATGAGCATGGTTTAGAGACTGTACAACCATGTTCACTAGGATGGTAATGAGACAAATATATCATGAGAATTGATAGAGGATGTAAAATCAAGTTTGTCACTAATGTTCATTATGTTGATGAACTAGAATATGATGTAGCACCCCTTGATGCAAGTGAAGTGATGTTTGACAATTCCATTGTGAAGGATAGGGGTGCAACCTTCTATATGAAATAAAACAAATATCTATTGGTGAAAGATGTAAAGCCTTACCTCATTAGAGCATAGAAAGGGGGATGTAGAACATCCTTATTGGTAGCAAAACAAGGGAACTTAGCAACATTGATTAAGACATTCTAGAAGTAAGCAACCTTTATTTTTTATGGATTCGTGGAGTTGGAGAAACGACTGGATGCCACGTGCTTCCATATTCTCCACCAATAATATTTTAGGGACCAGAACCCCTCCTATTGGGGAGATGTGATCTGAAATGGATAATTAACAACGAAATGGTTTGTTTTAATGGATTTTATGTTTCAAATCAACTGCTTAAGTTGTAGATTTAATGACCAAAATCCTTTGTTAAAACCTTCTTACAAGCTTGGGAGAAACCTTGGAACACTGCCTTAGAAAGTTCTATGTATGTGGAGCTAAGGATGTGAGGGTGAAAAAAGGCTGAGGTAAAAGGTGTGGAGGTTAGGATATGCAAATATTTGAACAATGTTTAACTTTGAATATTAATTCACACCCCACATTTCCCAAAATATTTGGACCATGTGGAAGTAGATTGCAATGTACAGGAAAGGTTGGGAGTCAAAGTGGAGTCTAGCACTATATTTTGCATTTCCTTACCTAAATAAGAGTTACGTGGAATTAGCACAACCTAAAGAATGTAGAGCAATGCCTGAGGAATCATGTGGAGTAAAAGACTAGTTTGACACTTGTATTATGATAATGAAGAATAACATGTAAATTGAAGAAGACATCTACCTACATGGTCTTGGATGTGGCCACATAAGTTGGTGACACATATACGACCCAATGAATAGGAAGGTGTCATGTGACATCCATGTTTGGCAACGTATCCTTAAAGAAAATTTGTAACACAAAATCCATTATAGGAGGTAGTCACATTGGAGGGTTTAGTTGGTATAATTCAAGGCATCTACTAAGAAGAGGAGGTATTTCTATCTACATGTGGGAACTCTTGGCCTTTTGTGAGGAAATTTAATAAACAAGTAGGTCCTAGATATGGACAGGGGGATTGAAAATAATTCTAAGAGCTAGAATTGAAAATTGATTGACAACATGAGAAGTTGATGGTGTAAAATATAAAGATGGAGCATGTGAAGTTTATTCCCAGGTTGAGAGTATGGAAATGAGCTTATGATTCTAATTACAAGAAATGAAGAGGATTCTAGAGCTAAATTGTGATATGTAAAACACATCCCATGAAGTAAGATTATACAAGATGTATACTAGAGAATGCATAGCCCTATATTTAATGACTTGAGCATAAACACAGTCAAAACAAAAGTCATTTCTTGTTGGCTTTCTCAAATGGGCTTCCATAAATGGGTTTACAAGGTAAAATATTTGTGTTATTATTGACTATGTGATTGATCTCTTGAGCATTGCTTTATGTGTTTAAATTACAATGTGCAAGCTTTACTCAATCTAATTTATGTAGAGTGAATCAACAAAAATATATGAACATTTTATTTTCCTCAAAATCAATTAAGGTCCATGATGGTGAATTGACTTAGCCATAGGTTGAATGATTACATATCACTATGATAATGCTAATTTTGAGTTATGATAGAGGGAGATCTATGAAATCATACATAAGGCATATGCCTTTGGTTGTTGTTTTGAATAAACGACAAAGTAGTTCATATCACGAGTTTCAATGGATAACTATACTACAAGGTCCTTGATACTATAGGTTTCTTATTAATTGACACTGTTTATGTTATTGATTTATCAAGACCTACCTAACAAGTTTAAATTACCTAGATACTTATTCATAAATTACATACACCCTTAATATGGGATCTATACTGAAAATGCTATCTTTTACAATTAAAATAATATATATATATTTTTTGTAAGTCGAGGAAATTTTCATTAAGGCAAAAAGTTACATAACCGTTTACAATTTTTCAAAATTATTCCAACCTCACTCCTATTGGATTTATTCGATGGCAACTGATTCACCAAGATATTTACATTAGCCAAAAAAGACTGAGAAAGCCAAAACAAAAGAGTATGTAGTAGAAACTAAAAAACCAACAAGATCTGCATACAACCTCTAGTCATCAAGAATCAGAAGAAGTTACTAGCGTAGGATTTTTCTGAACTAGAACCTCGGGGTGGTGGCTGCAAAAAATTGCATTGAATGTGCCACTCCATGTGCTCTAAGCGAGTGTTTGGATAGTTCAGACAAGCCTCTAATGAGCCAAATTGTCGTGCATGCTCCATTGATTTCTTTGTAAATCATTAAGGAAAGAGATGATCTCATTTTGATCATCGTGCTTTTCCTTGAAGATCGTCCAAACAAATTCTTTAACTACCAGTGGAAGGTGACTGAGTGGATGTATTGAGTTCTTCTCCCCCTAGTGTGTCTTAGATCCAAGAGCCAATGAGAAACTTCTCCAATAAGTTCAAAGTCAGAGAAAGATTGTCTCTCCCAATGTACAATCCGCTCTAGTCTTTGAATGTTAGATTGAGTATAAGGAGGGGTTGCAGTCTAAAACGCAACAACCGCATCTTGGGATTGAACCTCAGGCTGGGAATGACTGGCCAGGCTGTGATTAGATTGCTCATGTTCTCCCCTTCCCCGATGACTACGTCATTGTTGTCAAGGCATAATGAATATCACGACATAGCTAGTTCTATTTCTGGCAGGGGGTACTTAGTATTCAGACTCTATAAATATCTCCACTCAGGTTCCATTAAAGCTATCCATGAGCGTTCACTTCCAAATAGACTCGTTGTACCAGCTTTCCTCCTTACCATCGATATGAAGAGCACCTCCTTGAAACCAACACGATAAAGGGGAGGGTATGAATGGGCCCATACCCTTAGTAGAAATCCCAACCCCAGGGGAACTAAGGTCGAAGATGGGGCACCAAGAACATGAATTGGATAAGAACCTAGTGATATAGATTAAGCTTTGAAAGGCCAAGCTCGCGCCTTGTAAATAAGAAATTCTAGAAATCTACAAAGAATTGACAATGGACTGGAATAATGGAGCTAAACCAAAGAATCTAGGCACTCAAAACTACTTTAAATTAAGTTTTGGGGTTTCGTAAGACTTCAACCACAGATACGTGGCTATAGTTCCGATGTCTTCCATAAGCGATGGGTCCCTGGTTCGAATGCTTCCCAACAATTGTCTCACTGAAGTTGAAAGGTTGCAGAGATTGATACAACTTGTTGGAGAGAAAAAGAATTACATCGTAGTGCCACCTTGTCCTCACCTAGCCAAAATATCCCAAAGAGGATCCCCACCCATTCAGGTAGTTTCCACATTGGTGAATAACATTTTTAATTGCAGGGAAGCTTGACCAACACCCTTGCAACCATCTAAACCCATGGTCCTCCCTCGGTCCTCTTGCACACCCTTTGTCGAAAAATACTATATGCTTTTAAAAAGTTGGTCCATTAAATGGCAATTACCCTGCATGTATGGTGCATGGGGAGATGTAGCACCTTAATCACCATGGAAGTCAGTAGGGTGGCGAGCCCTCACCCTTGAGATCCCTTTCACTATGCTCATCCACCCATCTAATAAAATTAAAATAATATTAAAAAATATATATAAATTGAATCAAGAATTACATAGATTGATTTGTTAGAGAACTCTTATATTTAAAAACTAAAAAGCATTGGTTTTTAGCCATTAGCATTTGTGTGGAATGTGTAAAGAACAAGATTTTACATACTTAGCTACATATTTATTATAAATGCAGCCTTAAAAATATTGATTTGTGAAATGTAACATTGAAGATTATGGGTTCATTTTTTTTTATACTTGATTCCTTTTCTCAAAAGGGACATTTAAAATATATATATATATATATATATATATATATATATATATATATATATATATATATATATATTTAAAAAAAATTAAACGAATACAGTGACATGTGGTTTAACAGTAAGTTTTGTTGGGTGAAACCCATGAGACAGAGGTTCAAATCTCATTGAGTATATGCCTGTTGTGTCTTGGCTAGAAGAGTAGGCGAAAATCTAAGATTACCGATTATCCTAAATTAAAAAAATAAAATAAAATTAAACGAATAAATGTCTATTTGATTTAAAATAATTCACTTAAGCGGAACATTAAAATAAAAAAATAAATTCTTTCCCCAAGTGGGACATTACAATAAATAGAAATAAAAATAAAAGGATAAATGCCTACTTGATAAAAGAATTAAAAAGAGTTAAAAAGAATAAATATCTATTTGATTTAAATTTTTTAATAATAACAAAAATCTAACATAAAACATAGTTTGACTTGATTGCTACTTTGCTGACGTGTCATTCTCTCGTGATAAGAATGAAAGTGATCTTGCAAACTTTAATGGAAAAATCGTAATGACATATGTCACATGAAAAACAACGGACTTCTAAATTCATTAGAAATTATTGCACATGTTTTTTTGTCTGATCCAGCTTCATCCTCCGAAAGTATCGGTTCAAGAACGAACCAACGTTGAGCATGTATTCCTCGCTTACTTCACTAAATCCTTTGAAAAGGATCTTTATTTTCTCTGACTGCATTCATCATATATTCTGTCTCTGGAACTCTCACATTAGCTTTTGAGTTGGACTTGTGAAGATATCAATGCCTGTAATAATTGCGATTGGATGATAAAATTACCCACCCTTCATAGAGTCCTATCACGAAAGGGAGTTGGTGGTCAGGCTTTTATGGAGGCCCAAATATAGTGTTATTGTTGAACCAGGAATTTGGCTAAACATTCCCACCAGAAGGCAAAAAGTTGCATTTACACAACTGACCAGACTGTAATAGAAGTTGTATGCCATCATCCACCAAAGACTTCTGAACCTTTGCTGAATTTAGGAGTAGTGGCAGCCAGGGCATGGAATGAGGAGAACTGGTTGCCGAGTAAAAGCGAGGAAGCGAAGATGTCGGGAGGGTAGTTGGAAATTGGGCGGAAGAAGTGGATGATTCATGAATACAAGTATGAGTCAATGCCCCAGGTCTAGTCTAATTCACGGGCCATGTGCGCCACATGCCGTGCTGACGTCTCAGTCCACGCACATGTCCCTGTTATCTTTTTATATATTCTTTTCCACTGTCTGGCTGTGGCTGTGTCACCGTGGCCTGCCCTCTTGTCTTGAGTGCCAGAAAGGAATTTGACAGTTCCCGGAGAATGAAAATGAAAGCAGATAACAGTTAGCAGGGGAGTGAGTCCGCACGCGTATGAAACGGGTGATCGTGAACAAGCGTTTTCAAAATGGATGCATTATGGTGATTTGGCGTGAAAGGTTTAAAACCAATTCGTAATGCTAATGGAATCTGGCACAGAAACTGAGGAACGTCAGACAAGTACTTTTTTCTACTTACACAGAAGGAAGGAGCGAGATCTCGAGTCGTAGAATAATGAAAACGAAGGCTGTTGGGCCAAAGTAAGGTAAAATACAAACAATGGGTGAAAGAAATGAGATCAATTGGATCCGAATTTCCCAACTGGGTCCGGCTATTGACTGGTGGCCGCTTGTTCCCAATGGTTTTTCACCCTTAAGGCAGCTGGATCTTACTGTAAAGTGGAATGTGGATTTCGGGAATTCTAAATTCATAGTGCTCTCCACATAATTTAGGACAAAGGGAAGGCACATTATTGGAGCTTTGTAATTTTGCTGTCTTTTGATACAGAGATTTGTGTGGAAATGTTGGCGTGTGGTATAGGTTTTGAGTTAATTGAGCACAAGTGGTTGTTTGAGGAACTGTGGGTGTTCTGGATAGGAGTTTAAATTGTACATATTGTGAAGTTTTTTAGGATTTATACTAATGGCGAGCCTGACTCCTGGGGTTCTGCTGAAGCTCCTACAGCATATGAATACGGATGTGAAAGTGGGAGGGGAATACAGGTCGGTGCTGTTGCAGGTGATAAGCATAGTGCCGGCTCTGGCGGGAAGTGAGCTGTGGCCGAATCAGGGTTTCTATTTGAAGGTCTCCGATTCATCCCATGCTACTTATGTGTCTCTCTCGGAAGAGCACCATGATCTCATACTCAGCGATAAGCTTCAGCTCGGCCAATTTATCCACGTCGACAAATTGGAGGCGGCCTCGCCAGTTCCCATTCTGCGGGGGGTGAGGCCTGTGCCTGGCAGGCACCGCTGCGTCGGTACTCCTGAAGATTTGGTTGCCACGCATTCCCCGGGATTTCTGAACCGCCAACCAGTTAATTCCAGACTCGAACCCGCAACCAATCAAACTGGCCCTCCGGCGGCCTCCAAGTTCAATCACAGGTCTGCAGAAGAAAATAATGCACCTGCAAAGACCATCCCCAGATTGAATCCCTTGGATCCCCTTGCGGCCAAACTTGCAGAGAGACTCAAACAGAGCTCCATAGAAAAATTTCGTCCTACCAAGAACGCAGACGGAAGCGGGATTGATGCAAAAAAAAATGCAATAAGTGAAATCAAGGTGAACAGGAATGTTCGCTCTTCCTCGAATGGGCGCTCCGTGCCCTCTTCTCCCACGAGTTGTGCTTTGGCGCCTTCTACGACCGGGGTGAGGAGCCAAGGCAGGATGCGTGTGGCCTGTGAGGAAAAAAGACCGGTTCCTTACAAGGAGAGTGTGCCCAGCATCAAACAGGGGCAGCTGGAGAGAAATTCATCCTTTAACAAATCCACCCCCACAGAGCCCAACCGGCGTTCGCTAGGGAGTTTTGGAGCAAGCGGGCTGGCGGACTTTGGACCAAAGACGTTGAGGAAAAGCTGGGAAGGTACACTAGAACTCAGAAGCAAAGAGAAGCCAAGTTCAAAGACAGCGAAAGAGATTCCGAAGCCCGATCTTCGTCCTTCTGTAAGTGTTTTTATTTAACTCTCATCCCGTCGGGAGTGGGGCTTGTCCGCATTACTGTTTGTTAGATTTAGAAATAGAATTCACTTCTGTTTTACTGTCCTCTTTGATGGGTGCTGCGGTAAGCATTTTTATTTAACTCTCATCCCGTCGTGAGTGGGGCTTGTCCGCATTGCTGTTTGTTAGATTTAGAAATAGAATTCACGTCTGGTTTACTGCCCTCTTTGATGAGAGCTGCGGTCAGCATTCCTTTCATACTTGTTAGTATGTGCTTTGCTCAGGAGTGTCATTGATCTATTTTGATTAGTTGTGGGCATTAAAACAAATTCAATCTCCATTTCGATCTCTTTATCTGATCAAATTGGAGAGCAGATGCTGTGCAGAATATTATTTCAGGATATGCTGAAAGTTATGTCGATCTAATTCTGTATCCATTTTACTCACTTGTATTAGCAAAGCCCTCGTTTGAACTGAAAATCTATGATTGTTTGGTTTAGGGCTCTGAAATTGTTGTGTATATACACCTTTATGTTTTAAGTTTTCTTAGGTTCATAGTATTTCTCCCAATGTTGTTTTCCATGTGCAAATTTAGGATAATCATGTGCACCTTCTTCATGTGGCATCTCCACCTTCATTATGTATCTGCACACATTCAACGCTGTTCTATTTCAAAAGCTGCATAAATAGGGATGCAGGTAACCATATTGTCAGTTGATGAGCATAATAAGCAAATACTCTGTTCAAGTGTAGTCTAAATGTTCTACCTTTTTATGTTTTGGACTTTTTCTGGGCATATTTTCCTACCAATTTTGCCCAAACTCTGGCCAGAAATTGTTGTAAATGCAGATTTGAGTTGTTGAGTCTGTGCAATCTGAGTGTTCCAGGAGTTTTTCCAGGGTACTGAATCCATTTTTGCATTCAAAAATGCAATTTAAGCAATAGAAAATTGCGATTTCACCAACAATTGCGTAGCCTGATTTTGGTGATGTTTATTAAAAAAGTCTAAAAGGTAGAATGTTTAGACTTGCCCCTCTGTTATGTGAAACATTCTCTCTGTCTTTCTCACTCATGAATTTTAACAAAGACATCCCTTTGAAGAATTAGTTTAAGTCGATATTCTTTCTTATGAAGGTCTTAGGCTTCTTTGTTTTAATGATGACACTAACCCACTCATTGTTGCTGGAAAAATCTAATGCTCTGAATCATCTCATTTCGAATCTAGACTGGTTCTCCTGACAACTAAAATATCAAAATTTTAATCTAGTCACAAATAAGCTTGTATGCAGCCTACATTCCCTAAACTATTTTCGTGAAAATAAATAGATGGATAGTTGAACTAAAACGCCCACCCATTTAATTTATCCCTTCATTTCCCCCTTGACCTTTATTTGGATTGAGTCTTTCTTAAAGTAGACAAAGCAACCCTACTTCCAAATTCAAGTTCACAGATATTTGAGCATTTTGTCATAGATATCTCTTTTACAATAAAGAGAGTCAAAATCAGTGTGATTCTGTAAAATGTATATTCTTATTGTGAATATTTTTATTTCTGAGTATGCCAGTGAACATGCAGGTTTCTCTCAACAAGAAGTCTCCCGGGAACAGTAAATCATCCCCAAAAGACTGCAGTTCAGGTGCTTTACCTTCAAAGACAGTAACGGTGTCTGAACCTACAAAATCGGCTACTAATTCAACATCAAAGAAACCTACTGCATCGTCCTCTGATGGCAATGTTCCTTGCAATTTAGTCAAGGCAGTTGTTAATAGTAAAAGATGGACTGACGGAAGCGTTTCATGGACTTCACTCCCATCAACTCTTGTGAAACTTGGAAAGGCAGGTTCTTTTGTTTATCCTCTTTATGTTGATTTACCAACATAGCAATCAAAAGCAAGATGAATCAATGATTTCATTGTGATAACTTTTCAGGATTCTTTGGGACACCGAGATGCAGCAGTTGTGGCTGCAGTTGAGGCTTTACAAGAAGCTTCAGCAGCAGAGAGTGTAATTCGATGCTTGAGGTAAATATCTACTTGGTCTAGAAATTTCCCGATGGAGTTGTTCATATATTGCTGTTTTGAGATGTAGTAAATACACTTGTTTATTTATCGCCTACTGGTTTCAATTTTATATTATATCGCTTAAGCATGATTTCCATGCTGCCTTCTAATGACCATTGTTTGATCTGTTAGTAGTTATCCTTATTCAATATAATCTAATTTATGTGAACAAATTGCATATACATGCATGGCGATTAGTCTTGGATTGGAGATGCTCTTAATGGAAAATAATGATAAGGTAATGTTTAGTTTGAGTGAAAGATGCATTAGCATCCAACGTATAGGTTTGTTAATCATTCTTTATCAGTTTGCAAGACACAATTGCCAGATATGAAATTAGTATGTGGGAAGAAACTGTAACTGGATGTGAGATACATTTCTATGTATCACAATTAATGAATTTTATGAACCTTTATTTGAAGTAAATGGGTCGAGGGACACATAACTGATTGTAATAATCAAATAGGGATTGCTCTTTTATTTTTATTAATAAAATCACCTGGTTCTGAGGTGTAGGATAAGAAATGAACTCTATTTATCTGGCTGTTGTACCAACTATTCTCAAGGAGTGGACAAGTTACATAGTTGCCCATGACAATCCATGGGTGCCACTCTGTCTTCCTGAGCAGAATTGTGCAGAAAGTGCTCTCAAGTGACAATAAATAAGTCAGTGGGATTGAGTTACAACTCAGGATGTAAGGACCTAGATACATCTAAGGAGGGACTGCCTGAATCGTCTTTTGAGATGATCTGTCCCAGATATGTCTAGACCTAGATTGGTCAAGTAGGAAATCCATATTATGGGACCCGTATGCCTCACATTCTCATGTTGTGGGATCACTGAACCCCCCAACCTCATGTTATAGGAGGCCTTGTGAAAATCATTGAGTCACAGACTGAGCACAGAACTACACAGAGGGTAGTGAATAATCATAGAAAGCAGACAAAGGAAGAAATTCAATCTGCCATGGGAAGTAAACAGGCAGCTTGGTAATTGCCAATTTGCCACAACCAATCAAGAGCATCTTGTAGCTCCCAAGAGAAAGGGAGTTAGGGATAAGAAATACAGAGGTCTACAGGGCTGAGGAAATCAGAACAATTGCACAGGAAGACAAGATCTGCAAACTTGTACTGTACTTTTTGTTGTCTTTTGTCATAATTGCATGGGTGTATGAACGGTTTTTGTGTATTGCAGAATATACAGAACATACACATGCCGATCTTGAACTAAGTGACCAAATCCATCTATCAGTGAGAGCATATATATATATATATATATATATATATATATGATGATGATGAAATTGTATAAAATAATAAAAGAGGAGAAGAAACATAGGGAGAAGCTGATAAGTGTATCATTGTAACAACTGGCAGATCCGTTGACCTCTTTTTGGCCATCCAGTTGTAGCAGGATGGCCTTTGGAAGCCCCTTGCAAAGCTGCTTCCTCACAGATGTGGGTACATGAGTATTAAGATAAGAGAATTTTACTAATATGTTTTCAAATGACCACAAAAGTAGGTCAATGGGACTAAAAGATACGTCAAATGTGAATACCATGTGTTAGTGCAAAGCGGCTTGTACTTAATGTTGAAAGTAAGATAAAGAAAGAAAAAGAGAGTGTAACCTAGATAAGTGTCTAGCTAAGCTAATCACTAGGTCTAAGTAAAATGAAATCTAGAAGATATACAATAGTGTCATAGGTAGGGTGATGCAAAGCATGTCAGAGACTAGATATCTTGGTTTTTACCAAGAAAGGAGGAGAAATGAGGACGATTTCAAAGTCTCTCGGTCACGATGACCGAGGGCAAAGGGGGTGACGGAGATGTTGGGTCACTGTCAGAGTAATTGGGTACCATGGTGGGATGAAGCTGTATGATCCTTGGGTGGGATGTAGGCATGAGGGAGCTCTACTCTTCTACCATCCAAGGTGAAAGGAAAGAAGCTCCAGATAGAACTTTGGCTATTCTAGAAAAACCACAGGTGATAGCAGGACAAGACAAAATAGTCAAATCAGAATTGGGCACACAGTGTAAGCCCACAGCTTGTTAGTTTTAACCATGTACAATTAATTGCTGCAAACAGACTCTTAATAAAAAACAGAAAAGATGCAATGACACACACATATTCAACACAGATTTTACCCTTGAAACCCAAAAACTGGGAAACTAGAAAGGTTATTGAGTATATTATATCTTTACAATGTTAAGATACAATATGTATATCTTCCAGCATCCATAAACCCCCAATCTATTAAACCTGGATTAGAATACAACTGTAGTTCTTTAACAGAATTAAAAAACCATGGATTGAATGATCATGTGCCACAAAACTGCTAAAAGTGAAAGCCATGTGCCAAAAACTGCCAAAAATGGACACAAAACCCACCAAAAGTTTTTCAGGGTCTCTATCCCTAAACCCCCAAGCAAGAGGGGCTGCTGCTCCTATTGCACTTGGTGCATACAAATTGCGCATGTGGCTAATCGCAAAAAGAATATAACACATACAGAACACACTCCTCATCTTGATAACATGGTAATTCTTACCGCATATCTAGTATTTTTAGCTGCCCAACTTCATAGTCTTGCTAAGGTATTGGAACAGGTCAAATAGGAAATGCTTGTTCTTTTGATTAGACTCTAGAGTAAACATGGTTGAATAGGAAAACCACAAGAAATTAATGAATGAAGGGAAAGCACAAGAGGCTTCCCACCCTCTGAATGATGCTCTCCATGGAGAAATTACCCATCTGGCCACTTTCAAATAATGAACAAATAATCATATCAATTCTTGGGCATAGGTTGTTAAGAGTAGGGACAAGCCTCACCCCCACCCCTGTTGAATTTCGATGACGCTACCAAACCAAGAATCTCAACAAAGTTACTTAGCACACGGAACAATACAATGCAGTAAACCAATCATTTGCACAATAAGAACAATAACAACAATATATGTAACCCAACTTTGTTATATTATCAACATATAATACAACAGTCTAGGGCTCTCGTACAAGGGATAATGGCCCTCAAATATCCACAAGTACAAGAATACAAGATACAATGGCAATCGTTCTGCTCTCTAGCTGCCCCTTAGTCCAACAAGAAACAACACAGAGTCTCCAGGAGGGCTGCCACCTATCGCTGCTGCAAGTCACTTCAGCTTCAATGAACACGGGCTGATCCAATCTGCTCTTCTAGGCTGGCCAATACCCGAGCGCTTCAATCTGCCTTCTAGCAGTCTACTAGTCTATCAATGTACTGCACATTAGGCTCTACAACTTCACCTAACCTTCAGCTGTCACACTCCCTTTAGGACAGTTTGTCAAGGGCTACTTTGGGCTACCAACACGCTGCTCTCCACTAGTTCAATGGCACCCAGTCCAACTGTCACAAAACCACTGTGAAATCTGCTCCTAGTTAGGGTTTCTTAACACCCAAGACAGCCCCAACACATGGATCCTACAGGCTGAAGCTGTCCACACAATAGGACTGATCCACTAGCACCCAATTCAACACGAATACACCAACAATTTATCACATTCCTGTATTCCCAAGGACTGGTGTTACCTCTGCAGGTCTGGTACTCTGGTTAGGGCTTGTAGGCAAGCTGCTACAGCCCTCTGTTTTGACTGCGGCTTCCTTTCAACTGAGTCTGCCCACCCTTAACCACTGTTCTGGGTTATTTCCATCCCTCCACCATGCCTCACGGCCTGCCTTTCTCCAAGAACAAGTTCTGCGGCCAACCTGTAGGCTGTGATACGCACAGCCCTTGTTTAGGGTAGTCTAGGCCTGCGGCATGCCTTTAAATCACAGTTAGGGCTGCGGCCTGTTATAGGAAGGAAACCATACCCAAAATCTTGCCAAAATACCACTTCAAACAGTCCTTAAGTAATGCAGCAGCCTGCTGTTGAAACTTCGGCCTTGTACGGGACAAACTAACCCAAACCCAGTCCCAAACAATCTTCTTCTGCCTTCTTAGCTAACTCGGTTGCATCAGAGGTGTATCTCCTATGAATGGATGCACATTGGATGAGAAAATGACTTCACTTCACCTTCTATTTACACGCATAAGAAGGGCTCCACGAATAGACATGTCTTTTGGACAAATCACTTCAAGCCTACATTACTTGAATGCCCAAAAATTCATTGTCAACTTCAAAAATTCATGACTCATATTCTACAACTCGGATTTCGTTGATTCATGTTGCCTTGGATTCTCCTCGCCATCCTCCATCATCTCCATCCATCACATGTAGAAAATGCCTCATGGTTTTGGCCCAAATATCGATGGGTGCAAAACCCCATCCTTGGGTTCCAAGCCCACAAGTGACTCTTGTGGTGCTCCAACCTCCAAACCCTGAACCCCTAGGGTTTGGAGTACCTCCCAAGCTACTCAAAAATCAACAACCCCCCTTGCCACGATCGAGGAAGTAGTACATGCCAAGCTAATGGAAGAGTGCACTAGGTGGGCTTGGGAATTGAAATTTAAGGTAAGGGTACTTCCCACTCTCACCATTGTTGAAACTCATGTAGGTGGGTGCAATGTTCATCTGGGAGAACCTTGAGCTTCTTGACACTTCCCTGGAGAGAGCCTAGTTTGGACCCGATTCTACACTTTTTATCCGGTTTAGGTTGGCAGACAACTGACTTAAGGTTCTCAGCCAAGTGGAGGTTGTTTTACCTCCCCAACAAGATTTTTCTTGACGCAGACCTTGCCAGATCCTAGGTTGCAGAGCTAAAATGCTTTAGGGAGCTAGTGGCATCATCATGGCAAGTGGGGAAAATGGGTGGTTATTGGAGATCTCAAGGTCGTCATTTGGAATTCCACTCCTAGATACTTCTGGTTTGGGTTCTCTAAATGACTAGCCTAGAGGAAGAGGTAACAAGGCTCAAGTGTTCTAGTAGAGTGTTGGAATGACAATGGATCATTATGGTCATTGTTGGGTATGATGCTGGTTCATTCAATATCCTCTTTATTACTCAGATCCATGTGAGTTTTGCCTAGCCACTCCTAGATTGCAGTGTCCTAGGGTAATTTTTCCCTAAAGATTCCTTATTCAACTCAGGGTTTCCGACAGAATTCATTTATTTATTCAGCAGTGGGTTTTTCTTCATGTAATAAACACTTCGTTCAACAGTAACAGTAGTCTCCTCAATTTCACAATAACAGGGCTGACTTCCCAGTAAACCAGAAATCCAATATTCCACCAAGTACAGTACTGTTACAATTATCAATGATTTAACAAACCAGTTCTAATAATAAACCAAATTTAACTGAGTTCCGCTAACTGTAAATTTACTGTAGTTTCCTGCAATTAGTGACCTGGACTATCCTGTGTTACTTCTTAGAACTGATAGAAAAATTTCAATAGGCTCGGCTGCCTTCCTGAGGGTGCCTGCAGCTAGAGATGTAGCTTGGTCACGTCTGTAGTCAACTCGTGGTGGGTTTGATGCTACTGTGGTAAACTCGGACTGTAGATTAGGCCCTCTGCTACTGCGGCCTTGTGCTGCGGCCCTACGGGCAGGAAAAATCACAGGTCCTGTTTCAGTGCAGTCTCCTAATCCTCCCTTTTGCAGTCCCAGAAAACTTCAATCTGTCCACAGTTAGTAGCTACTTCAACTGGTTTTGTCATCAAATTATTGCTTTGATCAGACAGACTGGATTCCACGATTTTACCAGACCAAAGAAACAGAAAATAAATGAAGAAAAGTGACTAACTAGGGTGGAATCTTTCACCACCAAAATTAGTAGAGGGAAAGTGGATTAAAACCTTCAGAGCCACAGCTCAAGAAACACATATATTTTGATCCAATTCGATGATAATAATTTGATTCCAACTCTCCTCTATTTATAGATTCCTTTATGGGCTCCCAAATGTGAAGGGTTGTGAATGCAACCCCAAATTTTGGGTTTTTTTGCCGCAGCCGACCCAACATTTACACACTGTTGCCCCAACATTGGAACAATGGGGTTTTTCACCTTTATCAAGAATATAGCCTACGGGGTTAGATAGGCTATTTTGTCCTCCCTAGGGAAATTAATTAGGAGGGAACATTACATTTACTCCTTCCCGATATTGCTTGTCCTCAAGCAATTGCAAGTTCGGGTGCTGCAAAACTTGCCCCCCTGCTTTCAAGAATGAAGACTGCCCACTTTGTTGGAAATGTTGTCATTGATGGCAAAGAACAGCAGAGAAGAACAGAGGGAAAGTACATTTACAAAGACAGGGAAGCAAAAAGAGAAGAAGCAGGGCAACAAAGAGAAGCAGCTCAGACATCACGAAGAAGCAGAGATAGGACCATTTGAAGAAGCAAGGAGCAGCATTAGACAAGAAACATAGCACTGAGGAAAAAGGGCCATTGAGTTGAAGATCTGGCCATAACAAGGAGGTTGTGTAAAGAAATTTCAGCTGTGTATGTAAAAGGATTTGTTTCAGTATGACATGGATAGTGTTGACCTAAATTCTATGAGAAGGAGCTTTGATTTCAGTGAGAAACTGTATGGCTCTTTAGCAGATGTTGTGGTGTGCAATCACCTGTGCACAGATCACATATGTGAGTCGATCAGGGTTTATAAACAGTTCTTGAATAAACCATGTGGCAAGGGTTCGAAATTAAAGATTCGGTGTATAAATTGAAGGAATTAATGGTTGCAGAGATATGATGGTTTTGAATGTAGCAAAGATTATAGTTGCGATGGACCATAGTACGGTGATTAGTTTGCGGAATCAAGAACTTGAATGTGCAGTTAGAAGCGGAACTGTGACAGGGTAGAACCCTGAACATGCAATGGAAGGTTGATATATTATATATCATAGCAGGATTGAAGACAGAATGGCATGGTTTTGCGTCGAGGTCGGAAGGCAGCAACCAGTGTAAAGAATTCGTGTTAAAAGACACAAACGAAATTGTGAACAAAGCGTTGAACTTAGCGATGGAACTATAATGAAAAGCAAAACATTGAAGCGGAATTCATAAATAATAAAGGCGGACGAAACCCTGAGGTAAGAAGCGGAACCGTGACTGGAGTGAACAGTAAAGGCGGGTTTCCGGTTTTGATCGCACCGCCTTCGTCGGGCAAGCGGTAATTAGAAAATCAGCGCGATTCCATACGCTGGGCGACACGTGTCCCTGAGCGATTTTGGAAAACCACCCTCATAGCGAGTTAAAGTTCGTGCAGTTAACTCGCGCGATATCCGTCCGATCAACAGTGGAGGCGCGACGCCTTATGGATCGTTGGATCCCCTCGAGATTTAACCAAGGTACGTGGTTGGCGGGACTCGGAAGGGTTGTATATGTTGTCACTGTAGTTAATTTTGAAGGCGCAATTTTTATGAAGTTTAAGGTTTAAGGGGAGACTCTAAATACATCGTAAGCCGCTGGGATATATGGGGACATGTTCGAATGGGTCACAAAGGGTGCGCGCTGCAATCATACGTGAAGAGAATTTGAATGTATGACATGATATTTAACCATATTTATATGTGCATTCCCGAGACTTATACCATGGGGTTAATCATAAGTTGAGGGACGATTCGAATATGCATGAGTGGAATGCGTGCATAAGAATGGCTTGGAGCTGATTATATGTTCAATGCGTATACACATATTGATTGTTGCTGCCTAACTAAGGTTTGCGAGTTAATAGAGGTATGTCTGGTGGCTTTCCATATTAACCGCTTACTAAAATTCATAAAATTTAAATGATGGACGTGTGTGAGGGTTAACCATATCGTGATGCTCTAACATTGAACGGAGGCCGTGACCATAGATTGATATAGCATCGTATGTAAGTTGGATGACATCGTTTTGGATATGTGTAAGGGTTCTATGTGGCGTGGTTGTTTTATTACATAGGCCTGGGGGCTTTTACAATCTTTGAAGGAGGTTCCTACAGTTAGTAAACGGGACTGAGTAAAAAGGTGTAGGCAGGTGGTAATATATGCAAGAGGATTTGATTAACATCTCAAATCTCAGATTTGAGATGCTAAAGATTTCAGATTTAGTTGTTTAATTGCCAGTTCAGTAAATAGAGTATCAAAACTGCCCAGATCAGAGAATGTAAGCAGGCAGCCCGAGAACAGATATTGGTAATGAACAGACATCGCCCAGATTCATATGTATTTGAGCATAAAACTTGAAAAGCAGTTATATATGTAGCTGGTGCACACAAGTACAGTGAACAGATGAATAGACACAGAGGTGAACCAAAATATACAGAACAGTCACTCAACAGCGGCAGAAAAGACAAATCCAGTAAAGCCAAAGTCTAGAAAAGGAGCTGAGTGGAATTGAAATGTGTAATTGAAAATGTGAATGTAAATGTTGAAATTAATTTATTTACATTGTTGTGATGCAAAGGCAAGTATCCAAAGGAAAAAGAAAAATCCCATTGTAACATTGAAATTTGTACATATTGTTATATTTTTAATGAGTTGGACAAAGAAATGAGAAGACAGAAGCCAAAGTGTCATGACTGTTCACTCCAAATTCCTTGTGAAATACAAACAATCATGTGAGGAACTCTATATATAATATCAACCTGATATGCAAGGAGAGGTTAGAGAGAGTAAGGATAGAGAATGCAGAGTATAGAAGATTGAGGCAGAGAAGATAAGGAAGAGAGGAGCAGAAAGAGATGCTACAGAACAAAGCTGATATCTGAGGTAAATCAACAAACATTTATTTAGATAAATTGAGGAAGTTGGAGCTTCCCTATCAAGTTGAATCTTGATAGCTGTCAATTGTAGCTTACTGAGGTTGGAGCCTCCTGTAGGTTGGTGCCTGCAGAAAAACAGTGGTGAGAGGGAGTTGGAGCTTTCCTTTGCATCACAACAATAATAAGATGTGGTTTTCTCCCTTTATGGGTTTCCACTTACATCTTCTGTCTCTATGTGTGTTGCTATATGTTGATATGATCCAATCAATTTGTTTAATTTTTTCTCTCACAATAAGGTTGATTTCACATTAACTTAATACTTGCTTCTACATTGTAAGAAGGTTCACATATTAAGTTGTAAATAAGTTTGATAAAAAAATTTATTGTCAAAGCTTGTGTTAAACTGATTCACCCCCCCCTCTCAGCTTAACCAAATATTCAACAATTGGTATCAGATCGGGTTCCTTTGTACCATTTTAACAACTGAAAGGAGATCCTAGGTTCTCAGGATGGCTAGTAAAGAAGGATGCTCAACCAATAAATCCCCTTTTTTTACGGGTGCAAATTATGCTTTCTGGAAAATCAGAATGAGGACATACATAATGTCTCTAGGAATAGAAGTTTGGGATGCTGTGGAATTAGGATATGCCCCAAAGGCAAATGACTCAGAGAAAGAAACCAAACAAGATTTTGTAGCTAACACAAAATCCATGAATTCCATCTTAAATGGATTGTGTGAAGCAGAGTTTATCAAAGTAATTCACAAACACACTGCCAAAGAGATGTGGGATACTCTAGAGAACATCCATGAGGGAGACAAGAAGGTAAATACTGCCAAACTTCAAGTCTATGAAGCCCAGTTTGAGAACTTAAAAATGAATGACGATGAAGACATTGCTAGCTTCTTTCTAAGGGTTGCAGAAATAGTAAATAACATGAAGGCTCTAGGTGAAACCATAAAAGAAGCTGTAATTTACAAAATATTCTAAGATCTCTTCCACCCAGTTTTAACCCCAAGGTGTCTGCAATAGAAGAAATATCTGATTGGGAAACCTTACCATGAACCAGCTACTAGGAAATCTAACAGCATATGAGATGAGACTCCCACAAAAGAAGCCAAGTATGAGGGAGGAAACCTTTAAAACATAAAAGAAGAAAGAAGAAAAGGAAGACATATGCTCTTTCTTAGATGAAGAAGAGGCTAAATTTTTCAAGAAGTTGGATAGAGGCTCAGGTAAATACAAAGGAAAATTTCCTTTCAAATGCTTTAACTTTGGAAGAGTTGGACACTATGCTACTAAGTGTCCCCACAAGAAAGTAAAGAATCAGGCTCAAGAATCAGGGAAAAATACATCAAAGAACTGGCAGAAAGGAAAGAAATTTAGTAGAAAATACTTCTATTCTCAACAAGACAGCAGTGCATCCGAAGACTCTGATGAACCCTCAAGTGAAGAAGGAACCTCTTAATTTTTATTGATGGCCATAGAAGAATTTGAAGGACTCCTGCTAGAAGATGAAGAAGAAGAAGGTGAAGTCGACCTCGAGGGGGATCTGAGAAGTGCCCTTGAGGAGATTGATAGACTCAAATTGAAGTGCAAAAAACAAAAGGAAATTCTCCTCAAGTATGTACGAGAAGAACAAAATTCAGAAATCCTCATGCAGCTAAAGATAGAGCTTGAAGAAGCCAAGACGATAGAAGACATATTACTTAAGCAAATCAAGGAGAAAACTCAGGAACAAGAGAAGTTGGAAGAAGAAGTGGTATGTCTCAGGAAGAAATTAGAAAATTCTCAAAGGAAAGTGGCTACAAATTCTTCTAAAAAAAAAAGCTCTAGCAAGTTGAACGAGATTCTGGATGCTCAAATATCCCCTATGATAAAGAATGGAATAGGATATGAAGGAGAGTCAAGTAAAAGAAAAGAAAAAGAAAACAGAGAAATTTTTTTTGTAAAAGAAAAGAAGACTGATGAAGCAGCTCAAATAATTCCTACAAAAGAATAAACATGTAAGGAGGGAGATAGAATCCAGAAGAAACCTCTAGTAACAAGGAATGAAAGAAACACTCAGACAACAGAAAAAGAATCATGTATTTCAGATTATGACAAATTTGGAAGCCATCAAAGAAGACTCTTCCCTCCTATGAAAAATGCCACCTGCTATGTTTGTCACAAGCTGCGACACATTGCTTCATACTATCATGCAAGGAGGAGCAATTCAAACCAGCAAAAGATGTAAACAATGAAGAGACTATCTCAAGCAAACAAATGGAGAAGACAATATTACATCAGGTATGCAAATAGTTTCTATGGTTACTGTTTTTATTGTCAAGAATTTGGCCATAAAATAATTGAGTGTAGAAAATATGGACAAAGATTGATGGTCAATACCTCAAGGAGGTTTATGAATCAAAGAAGTTGTGCCCATATTCACAATTTTGCAAAAATTATGATCAAATGTTGTGTATGCAACAAAATTGGACATATGCCTTCCAAATGTCCTATGAGAGGATGTGATTTATCAACTCACAAAAAATACCAAACAAAAGGATGCTTCCAGTGGATAAAGAAGGTGAATAAATTTGACTTGGCTCTAACTGCTCAAGATTTGAAAAGTCAGTGGTATTTGGACAGTGGCTGCTCTAAACACATGACTGGAGACAGAAGCAAGTTTATAACTCTTGATGAAAAGAAATCTGGCAATTTTACATTTGGCAATGATAAATCAGGAAAAATAAAAGGAAAAGGCTCAGTCATCCTAGATAATGGCAGAGGAAAGACCCAAGATGTACTATTTGTAGAAGGGCTGAAAGAAAATTTGCTGAGTGTTAGTCAAATATGTGATAAAGGCTATGAAGTTCTCTTTAGAGCACAAGATTGTGAAGTCAGATCAAGCACCATAGGTAAGACTCTTCTCAAAGGAGTTCAAACAAAGAGTAATGTTTATGTTATGAAAGAGGAAGATGAAGCATGTCATCTTAGTACACTTGAGGAGTCATGGTTATGGCATAAAAGGTTGGGACATCTCAGCTTTGATCAAATCATCAGACTAAGCAAGAAGATAGCTATCAGAGACATGCCAGAAATAAAAGGGCCTTCTAATACTATATGCAAATCTTGCCAATTAGGCAAAAAATCCCGCACATCATTTAAATTCAAAGATGAGTTATCAACAAGAAGACCGCTCCAGCTTGTGCACATGGACCTGTGTGGACCTTCAAGAACTAAAACTCCAAGTGGAGAATCCTACTTCATGCTGATAATTGATGACTTCTCCAGAATGACATGGGTGGCATTCCTCAAGAATAAATTGGAAGCTCTGGAAAAATTTAAAATATTCAAAGCATTAGCAGAAAATAAAACAGGATGCAAACTAAAATGCATCAAATCAGATAGAGGAGGTGAATTCACAGATTATGACTTTGATGACCTATGCAATGAACATGGGATAAAGCAACAATTTACTATTGTAGGTGTCTAGCAGAATGGAGTAGCAGAGAGACAAAACAGATCTGTACAACAAATTGCCAGAGCCATGATGCAAGAGAGTAATATTCCTCAAACCTTCTGGGCAAAAGCAGTACACACAGCGGTGCATATTCATAATAAAGCTCACTAAAGGCCAAGCAGTGACAAGACTCCCTATGAACTATGGCATGGGAAACCAGCTTCAATCAAATATTTTAGAATCTTTGGAAGCAAGTGTTACATAAAGAATAATGATGAAAATCTTGGGAAATTTGATGCAAGAGCAAATGAAGGGATATTTCTAGGATATGCATCCAAAAGTAAAGGGTACATGTGCTACAACAAGACTCTTCGGAAAATAGTAGAAAGCATTGATGTGAGATTTGATGAACTTCAAAACAATACAAGAGATACAGACTTCAGCAGTCCATCAGACAGTCATGAAGAAGAAAACCAAGATGATGATGAAACCAGCAAGACAACAGAAGATGCTGAACTGAGCTCTAAAGCCCCTACTAGATACACTCAGAAGAACCATCCTGAAGATCAGATCATATGAGACAAGAGAAAAGGGTTCCAGACAAGAAGGCGGCTAACTGAACAGACAGAAGAGGTATACATAGCCATGTTATCACAAATAGAGCCAAATAAATTTGAAGAAGCCAGCAAGGACAAGTCTTGGGTGAATGCTATGAATGAAGAATTGGATCAAATTGAAGAAAAACAATACACAGACTGGTTCCTAGACCCAGGGAAAAATGTCATAGGCTCAAAATGGGTATTCAAAAATAAAATGAATGAGGAAGGGCAGGTAATCAGGAATAAAGCCAGACTTGTCTGCAAAGGATATTCACAAATCGAAGGACCTGAATTCGATGAAACATTTGCCCCTGTAGCCAGAATGGAAGCCATCAGAATGTTTCTGGACTTTGCATGCTATCAAGACTTCAAGGTATATCAAATGGAAGATACCTTTTACTGCAGTCTGATCTAGAAGAAGAAGTGTACTTGGAACAACTAGAAGGTTTCTCTTTAACAGACAAAGAAGACTATGTGTGCAAACTGAAGAAGGCTCTATACGGACTGAAACAGGCTCCTCATGCTTGGTACTCAAGATTGGATAAGTATTTTCAAAAACAAGGCTTTAAGAGAGGTGGAATAGACAACAATATATACATAAAAGCCCATGGAAATGAACTCCTGATTGTTGTAGTATATGTTGATGACATTATGTTTGGAAGCTTATATATAAATGAACTAGCAAAGGGTTCTAACAGAAAGGGTTGAATCGAGTTTGAAATGTCCATTGATTGGAGAACTCGGTTTCTGCTAGGACTTCAAATTCAGCAAAAGAACACAGGTACGTTCATCTCACAGGAAAAATACTTAAAAGAAATGTTGAAAAAGTTCAAAATGGAGGACTGCAAACCTGTGTCAACTCCCATGATCACGGGATGCAAGCTGTGTGCTCATGATGGATCTGCTGATATAGATCAAAAACTCTACAGATCCATGATAGGAAGTTTGCTGTATCTGACAGCATCAAGACTAGACATCATGCTAGCAGTAGGACTAGTGGCTAGATATCAAGCATCACCTAAACAAAACCACCTTTTGGCAGTCAAAAGAATATTTAGATATCTACAAGGAACAACACAATATGGACTTTGGTATCCTAAAGGCAAAAGCTTCACTTTGACAGCATACACAGATGCAGACTGGGCCAGCTGTGTGGATGACAGGAAAAGCACAAGTGGAGGTGCATTCTATCTAGGAGAAAGTCTAGTGGCATGGCTAAGCAAGAAACAAACATCTATCTTTCTGTCTACAGCAAAAGCAGAATATATAACAGCAGCAGCATGTTGTACACAAGTCATGTGGATGAAGCAAACTCTCCAAGACATGAAGGGAAGCATTGATGAACCTATCTTAATCAAATGTGATAATACAAGTGCTATAAGTATATCTAAAAATCCTGTACTTCACTCAAAAACTAAACATATCCCAATCAAGTATCATTTTCTCCGAGAACAAGTGGCTCAGAAGATAGTAAAACTGGAGTATGTACCAACAAAAGAACAGACGACAGATATATTTACCAAACCTCTTGCTAGAGAACCATTTGAATATTTGAGAGATAGACTAGGGGTAGTATCTATAGATGCTACTCTCTGATATGAAGAGAAAGCACAATTTCAGGGGGAGAACAGAAACGAAAATATCATTCCAGGGGGAGATCAGCCAACAAGGGAAGCATGAAACAGGTCCTCAGGATCAAAGGACTATGGAAAGAATACATCCAGCATAAAAGAGTCAATGACAAGGCTAAAGGGTCAGTGTTTTAGATTTAATCCAAAGTTTGAAGCAGCAGGATACAAAGTCAGAAGATCTCAGAGAGAGGAAATGCAAGAAATGTTGAAAAAGGATAAAAACAAAGGATCAAAGGATAGAATCTACACTAAGAAATGTGCAACCCCTTGCCATTGATGTCAAAGGGGGAGGAAGAGCTAGCAACAGAAGGAAGGATCCTAAAAGGAAAACAGAGGAAGTATATTGCCATCAATGCCAAAGGGGGAGACTGTTGGAAATGTTGTCATTGATGGCAAAGGACAGCAAAGAAGAACAGAGGGAAAGTACATTTACAGAGACAGGGCAACAAAAAGAGAAGAAGCAGGGCAACAAAGAGAAGCAGCTCAGACATTAGGAAGAAGCAGAGATAGGACCATTTGAAGAAGCAAGGAGCAGCATTAGACAAGAAACATAGCACTGAGGAAAAAGGGCCACTGAGTTGAAGATATGGCCATAACAAGGAGGTTGTGTAAAGAAATTTCAGCTGTGTATGTAAAAGGATTTGTTTCAGTATGACATGGATAATGTTGACCTAAATTCTATGAGAAGGAGCTTTGATTTCAGTGAGAAATTGTATGGCTCTTTAGCAGATGTTGTGGTGTGCAATCACCTGTGCACAGATCACATATGTGAGTCGATCAGGGTTTATAAACAGTTCTTGAATAAACCATGTGGCAAGGGTTCGAAATTAAAGATTCGGTGTATAAATTGAAGGAATTAATGGTTGCAGAGATATGATGGTTTTGAATGTAGCAAAGATTATAGTTGCGATGGACCATAGTACAGTGATTAGTTTGCGAAATCAAGAACTTGAATGTGCAGTTAGAAGTGGAACTGTGACAGGGTAGAACCCTGAACATGCAATGGAAGGTTGATATATTATATATCATAGCAGGATTGAAGACAGAATGGCATGGTGTTGCGTCGAGGTCGGAAGGCAGCAACCAGTGTAAAGAATTCGTGTTAAAAGACACAAACAAAATCGTGAGCAAAGCGTTGAACTTAGCGATGGAACTATAATGAAAAGCAAAACATTGAAGCGGAATTCATAAATAATAAAGGCGGACGAAACCCTGAGGTAAGAAGCGGAACCGTGACTGGAGTGAACAGTAAAGGCGGGTTTCCGGTTTTGATCGCACCGCCTTCGTCGGGCAAGCGGTAATTAGAAAATCAGCGCGATTCCATACGCTGGGCGACACGTGTCCCTGAGCGATTTTGGAAAACCACCCTCATCGCGAGTTAAAGTTCGTGCAGTTAACCCGCGCGATATTCGTCCGATCAACAGTGGAGGCGCGACGCCTTATGGATCGTTGGATCCCCTCGAGATTTAACCAAGGTACGTGGCTGGCGGGATCCGGAAGGGTTGTATATGTTGTCACTGTAGTTAATTCTAAAGGCACAATTTTTATGAAGTTTAAGGTTTAAGGGGAGACTCTAAATACATCGTAAGCCGCTGGGATATATGGGGACATGTTCGAATCGGTCACAAAGGGTGCGCGCTACAATCATACGCGAAGAGAATTTGAATGTATGACATGATATTTAACCATATTTATATGTGCATTCCTGAGACTTATACCATGGGGTTAATCATAAGTTGAGGGAAAATTCGAATATGCATGAGTGGAATGCGTGCATAAGAATGGCCTGGAGCTAATTATATGTTCAATGCGTATACACATATTGATTGTTGCTACCTAACTAAGGTTTTCGAGTTAATAGAGGTATGTCTGGTGGCTTTCAATATTAACCGCTTACTAAAATTCATAAAATTTAAATGATGGACGCGTGTGAGGGTTAACCATACCGTGATGCTCTAACATTGAACGGAGGCCATGACCATAGATTGATATAGCATCGTATGTAAGTTGGATGACATCGTTTTGGATATGTGTAAGGGTTCTATGTGGCATGGTTGTTTTATTGCATAGGCCTGGGGGCTTTTACAATCTTTGAAGGAGGTTCCTACAGTTAGAAGAATTGCCAGGTTTAAACGGGAGTGAGTAAAAAGGTGTAGGCAGGTGGTTATATATGCAAGAGGATTTGATTAACATCTCAAATATCAGATTTGAGATGCTAAAGATTTCAGATTTAGTTGTTTAATTTCCAGTTCAGTAAACAGAGTATCAAAACTGCCCAGATTAGAGAATGTAAGCAGGCAACCCGAGAACAGAGATTGGTAATGAACAGACATTGCCCGGATTCATATGTATTTGAGCATAAAACCTAAAAAGAAGTTATATATGTAGCTGGTGTACACAAATACAGTAAACAGATGAATAGACACAGAGGTGAACCAAAATATACAGAACCAAAATATACAGAACAGTCACTCAACAGCAACAAAAAAAAAAAAAATCCAGTAAAGTCAAAGTCGAGAAAAGGAGCTAAGTGGAATTGAAATGTGTAACTAAAAATGTGAATGTAAATGTTGAAATTAATTTATTTACATTGTTGTGATGCAAAGGAAAGTATCCAAAGGAAAAAGAAAAATCCCATTGTAACATTGAAATTTGTACATATTGTTATATTTTTAATGAGTTGGACAAAGAAATGAGAAGACAAAAGCCAAAGAGTCATGACTGTTCACTCCAAATTCCTTGTGAAATACAAACAGTCATGTGAGGAACTCTATATATAATATCAACTTGATATGCATAATAGAGGTTAGAGAGAGTAAGGATAGAGAATGCAGAGTATAGAAGATTGAGGCAGAGAAGATAAGGAAGAGAGGAGCAGAAAGAGATGCTACAAAACAAAGCTGATACCTGAAGTAAATCAGCAAACATTTATTTAGATAAATAGAGGAAGTTGGAGCTTCCCTATCTAGTTGAAGCTTGATAGCTGTCAGTTGTAGTTGACTGAGGTTGGAGCCCCCTGTAGGTTGGTGCCTGCAGAAAACAGTGGTGAGAGGGAGTTGGAGCTTGCCTTTGCATCACAACAATAATAAGATGTGGTTTTCTCCCTTTATGGGTTTCCACTTACATCTGCTGTCTCTATGTGTGTTGCTTATATGTTGATATGATCCAATCAATCTGTTTAATTTTTGCTCTCACAATAAGGTTGATTTCACATTAACTTAATACTTGCTGCTACATTGTAAGACGGTTCACATATTAAGCTGTAAATAAGTTTGATAAAATTTTTGATTGTCAAAGCTTGTGTTAAACTGATTCACCCCCCCCTCTCAGTTTAACCAAAGATTCAACACACTTGTCTTGTATCCTTCCTCCTGGTCACTTCCAAACCACCTGCCCTCATTTGAAACAATTGATGCAACGGTCCCTGACATTTCTCCAACTTTGCCATCATTGCAAATATTTGCTATTGGAAAAACTGCCCCTGAATGCCTTGGAAT
Source organism: Pinus albicaulis (assembly GCA_034641835.2). Lineage (NCBI taxonomy): Eukaryota > Viridiplantae > Streptophyta > Pinopsida > Pinales > Pinaceae > Pinus > Pinus albicaulis. The sequence continues at coordinate 20,365,779 of CM076575.1, forward strand.
GTTCAAGTGACCAATACTAGAATTTGGGGAGATGCTGAGGTCAAAGTTCCCATAACCACGAGCTGGATGAGGGCCATTTTCCTTATTGAACATTGGTATCTGAGTTCCACCCTTGCTGCCTATTAAAATTGGTTTTGCCTCAAACTCTGTCTGTTCAAGATCTGAAATGACTGTTACCTTTAAAACTGCTAATTCAGGTTTTTCCACATCTAGGTTGCATCTATAGATAATGCCAGGGGTCATGCAGCTGCTAAAACCAATAAATATCTCCCTGTCTGGTAGTCCAGAAGTTGACCCAAAATTCTTTAGCAAGTTATGAAGCAATTCTTCAGATCGCCCTTCTCGTATTTGCAAGCTTAATATGAGCTGATTTCCACTGACACAGAAAACTGATTCGACAACGTCCTTCTCAGATGTTTCAATAATATCTATCTGGTTGACTGGTTGATCTACTCCTGACAGCATCCTCATCCCTCCTGACCTGTTCTTTCTTGTAAAGTGTTACGCTTCTGATTCATTCCACCATTATGGTTGTCTATGAAACCAATTTCATACTGCAAGGTACCCAGATTAATGTTTTCAAGACTGTCCTTTCTAGACAAGCACTCGTGGATAGAAAAAACCAATGCAACATAATTAGCATATCTCGTAGGAGACATACTCATTCTAACTGAAGATGTGGGTGCTCCTACATGCTCTTGTGCTTCCTAACAACTCATCCTGCTTTTCAATGGAATGTACACATGACACAGAATTACAAAATAACTTGTGAAGGTCACCTTCTCTCACCCGTCTGGCCAAAGTCCTTGGACTATAATAATTGATGGTGCATTGCTATCCCTCAAAATCAGCTCTCCACTGTACATCTATCATACAAGAAACTCAAAGAAGGTTCTTCCTTGAACCAAGAACAAATAAAATATCACTCAGCGCAAGAACATCACCTAAAAGCATCGAAAAAGGAAATGGAGTCAATTCATCTCACAAGGTAAGTGCCCTCATCGCCAAGCTCCATAGTCATGCCTCTGTCTATCTTTTGCAACCTGTTGAGTAGGGACCTGTCATATGTTATGTGTCTCAAAGCTCCACTGATAACATCCTATTCAACACTAGACACGGTGTTGAAGGACAAGAGACCAAAGCCATATCCATCTCGGAAAATCTGCAAGATGAAGAAGATCTTTAACTTATCATGGGTGAAAAATACATTGGCATCTACTAGAATAAATCAACCATCTAATGGAGAGTAAAACCATACCAGTCAATAATCACATAGATCTACCACCTATCACTGGTTCACTGGCAATCCGTGGAACAAATTAGCCACTTATCAGAGGTCATTTTAGGCATCACACCAGCTGAAAATACATCTATAACACCTATCAATGTAGTAGATCCGGCATCTCTTATCACAAGAGAAACTCATCTAAACCTCTCATAGGTGCAAATGCTCATCTCAAGCACACTAGGGCCTCACTACCCTAACAAACTTGACAAGGGCAATCACCTCTCCTAGATAATCCTCAGTTGAAATACAAGTTTCCTCTTACTCTGGAGTGATCTCAGCTACAGAAAGCTCTAATACCATGTAGAAGTTTCTTCACGCTTTGACCTCCAATGCAAAACATAAATTTCACCACTTTTGACTAGAGGTTTCCTGGATCTTTATCCTTGTGAATTTTCAGCCTTAGGGCTCTTATGAAATAAAGCATAAAACAACATCAGGAGTACAATATTTCACTTTTCAACAGCCTGATCTTCGAGGCAATCCAAGGAGAAAGGATGCCAAACAACTTGGATAAGTTTCAGTACTCTAGGGCAACTTATCCCAGGACCCACACAAATTGGATTTAAAAATTCACTTCAACAACAGTTGTAACAACATTAAAACATCAGGTGTAGCAGCAGCAAAACAACACTTGTCAAAGCACTTAACACTTCTCTTTTTACTTATGGCAAATCATCAACACATATATAGCTGTATATAACAATACATAAAGAGCATATATTACTGAAAATAAAAACTGGAATTTGTGCTAGTTTTGGACAGATGAGAACTTCGTTAATATACTCAAGATGGAAGTATATGTGCATACGCATTGCCTTCTGTCAAGACTAGTAGAAGTCTGCTAGCTCTCCAAAACCCTAGCGAGGGAAAACATGAAAACCCTACTTCAACCAAGGAGCTCCAATATACAAGAACCACTGCAACACATCCTTTAAGGCAAGAAGCCCTCCACCATCCCCACCATCCACCAAAGATACTTTAGGGTTTTCACTTTTATCGCAAACCCCTAATCTCAAATCTCCAAGGGAAAAACCCTAACCCTAGACTTCCAAGATACTCCAAATACTCCAAGAGAGAGAGAGAGAGAGAGAGAGAGAGATTGATACAAGACAAAAAAGACAAAAACCTCTACTCTTAACTTTGTGAATGCTTTTCTTTATGCAATCTACAAAGGTTTTCACTAAATCATACTACAGGCCCTGCTTCCTTTGTTCAACCCACAGTTACAAGGTTTTCACATTCAATTTTATTGAAAAAGAAACAAACACTTACAGGCCTGCATATAGCCTATTATGACAATATTTTTAAACTTTGCCTTCTATTCGGGGAGAATTATCTGTAAAGAAAAACATTACTTACAGTAATGGTTTTTTTCTTGTCCACATTATTATCGGTAAGGCGGATAATAGTTATTAAATTCATTCCATACAGCTCTTTCTCCCAATATGTGATCATGTAACAGTGACCAATTTTCTGTTCTGCTTTATATGCATGACCTTCCTTCTGAATTGTCTCTTCTTCTGTAATGCTGATTTTAACAGCATCCTCTGTTTCTCTGCTTTCTTCCACCATATATTCAACTTTTGGGACTGCAATCTTCTGATTACACTCTTCACTTCCCATCTGTTAAAATTGTCAACTAGGGCCAAATTCCACTATTGGACAGCTCGTTTGATGGAGATGATTATTGCATTGAATTCCTCTTTTCGGGAGGACCAAAATCGACCTAAAGATCATCAAATTTGGACAAGGAGAAATGGGTTTTTGATTTGTGCCCTCTCTCATGTAAATTTACAAGGTCGGCCTCACCCTAATGTAGGCTCATGAAGCCCAAGCGACATGACCCTTGACCCCATCGATTGTATATATAGAAGCAGTCTTCAATCTCGTTTCTCATCCTTGGTGCAGTCGTTCTTATCTCTGTGGCAGCGAAGGACTAGGCGTGGAAGAATCTGTCTCTTATTTCGGGTCCGAGTTTTCTCCAAGGCTGACCACAGGCATCTATAATAGGCTGGTGTGTTTCGGTATATTTATGGTGTGAAGACTCTATTCTAAGTAGGTCGCAACTACTTGGAGTCCTCATCCTGGCCGCAGGTCTAATCTTGACCGAGATAATTCAGAATGTCAGCTGCAGGGCATGGGATAAATTCTGAGCTCTTTGAATGGGTGAACTTGTTCTTGTTGGTTCAAAATATAAGCTGAAAGGTAGGCCAAGCTCATGTATTACTTCTGGGCTGAACAGTGAACATTGTTGGTAGGATCATATCTTCTTGTGAAGCCTCTCTTCAGGGCTGTCACTTTAAGGTAGACCACAGGTCTGTTCAAGGGAGACGAGAGGCCTGATTTAGATCTAGAACATCTCCAAGGGTCAGCGAAGGGCAGCGTATTGTTTTCCTTGTTGAGCTGTAGCTGAAATGATGTCTATTGAAGCTATAAGGTGAGACATGATGAACATAAAGAAACCCTAGTCAGATCAAGATACCTCTGCAGTATGTTATCACCCTAAGAAGGCTCAAATCGGCAAGTCACTTTGAAGTATTGTACTCTCTTTCTCTGCTGAATATTTGATATTAATAATAAGAAGATCTGATCAAGGGTTTTCCCCATCTTTGGGTTTTTCCCTGGCTTGAGTCACATCTTTGTGTTCTTTTGTCTTGGCTTGTCTTTTGCATTTACATTTAATGTTTTTTCATTAGTTACTGTCATATGATGATGGTTAATGTGATGACATGATAATGGGCTCATGATCTAATGAAGTAACTAACCTAAGCAAAGAACATGTTAAGCTAAAATTAACACCATCTCCCTACTTCATTCCAATTCAACTTCTTGTTCTTCACTCTTCTGCTGTGCAGATAACAAGATGTTACACTTTTGCTCTGTTCAGGACCTAATTCTTGCTGTCCTGATTTGGAAATTTCTCCTCTATCCTTATGCTGTTTATACTCCTTTCGGAGTTTTGTCCTGTCATATCCATACTACCTCTGGAATTCATCTCCACACTTTCTATACCAACTCTCATTCTCTGCTTACTCCTGTATGCTTTTGTTTTCAATCTTGTTGCGCACACCTCCAAATCAATCTCATTATTTATTAGCTTCATCTCATACTGACTTTCATGCATGCGATATGCTTCTTGGATTTCTTCTTGTATAAAATGTCCTGTCATATCCATACTACCTTTGGAATTCATCTCCACACTTTCTATACCAACTCTCATTCTCTGTTTACTCCCGTATGCTTTTGTTTTCTATACCAACTCTCATTCTTCTTTTGTTTGCTTTCTATACCAACTCTCATTCGCACACGCATCCAAATAAATCTCATTATCTATTAGCTTCGTCTCATGCTGACTCTCATGCATCTGATATGCTTCTTCAATTTCTTCTTGTATAAAATGTAAAGCATATGACTTTTCCTCTAACATGCCCACTATCTTGTATAAAACTCCAACTCCAAAGGCTGTTAACTCATTAAATGAAAACCCATGTCTTCTAACTGTATGTTTAGTCTATATATTTGTGGACGTTTTTCCAAACTCATGATCATAAAATAATGTTTGAACATAGTTTGTTTCCTAGCCACCAGTATTTCTATTCTTCTGCTGTTCTCCTCCAGAAATTTTTCTAATGGCCTTTTTCTTATCTTCATTTCATCCTTTTCCTTTTCCCTTTACTAATTTATCAGTAAAATGTCAATTTTTACAATAAACACTTCATACCTTCTTGTGGAGATTTCTCCATGATTATGCACCAATGATCAATTAAATTTCGTTTTTGGACCATAATTACTTCAGCCCTCCTCTCATCCTCTATTGTCATCCCATCTTTCGCATGGTATTCAAGCTCCATACTTGCATCATTGCAATCTTGCATAACCCATTTCAGGACTCTATGTACTTAATCATTTGAACTGTTTTCAAGCCAACTTATGACTTTCTTCATGTCTTCGTTTTTCTCAAAATGTTGTTCCAATTCTGAAATATTCTCTATGCTTTTCTCTCTGAATTTCCTCCCTTGTATACTTCTACCCATCTTACCTTTAGATGGATCCTCTTTCAGTATATTTATCCTTGTGCTTCCTTCAGAAGGTTGACTTCTGTCTTCCTCCTCTGGATTCTTCTTTTTGTTTTCAACTTCTCTAACTATACCACTGCTGTTGGGCATTCTTGGATGCTCCTTATAACCGACATGAATTATTCCTGCAACCTCTGTGCAGTCTTCATCAACCTTGGGCTTTGTGAATTATTCTTCTAGAAACTTTAATTTCTCCTCAAGATCTGCAGTCTCTTTCTTTTCATCTGCTGGAGCATTCTTGATTCTGGGCTTTTATATGCCTTCATGAGGCAATTCTTCATTTTCTTTCATGATAACTTCTGGTGATTGTCCATATTCATAACCTACATAACCAGCATACACACACAAACCCTTAACTCAAAACTAGGAGGCTCCTTGGTCTCTGTTGATGCATCTGGCATCTCTTTTATGTGCTGGTCTAAATCCTCCCAACACTCCATAAGACTACCATCAGATCTTGCATCCTCTTCCAAGGGTCTTTGTCCATACTCAGCTCTATTGAGTTGTTCTTTCATTTTTAACCAGACACTCAACCTGTGCCTCAACTTCCTTTCATGTGTTGGACACCTAATCCGCTAAGGGTTATGGTGTGGAAGTTGAACAGTCAAAGGGAGTCCAAGAGACCTTGGAATATGAAACCAACGGTCATAAGGATTGTATAAATGTATATCTTTGTGAATAGAAATGTATCTTACGCTTATCTTAATCTGCTGTCCATTATTTGTGCATGTTGTTTAACATGGTATTAGAGCGGGCATTCTCCTGCCCTGTTCCAATTTGAGCCACTGCTTTCTTGTGGCCTTTCTTTGTGTGTCTGTCACCAGACCTAGGCGTTGTCCAGACTTTTCCAAAGCTGCAGCGATTAGAATGCAGGACCTAAATTTGTCCCTCTGCCCATGAATTTTGCTCTCCAGTACAAAACAAAAAACAAAAAAAAACGCAGACCCCCCTCCCTGCGTGAAAGCACTTGCCAACTCTCTATTATTGAGCGAAGAAATGAATTCTGAACTGTGAGCTGAGAGCCGTAATGGCGTTGTGAAGAGTTTGACTGTTCGAACATATTGCAGAAGGGATAATGTTTAGAGTTAAAACTACTGGTGCGTTGGCTCATTTCTGTTCAAGCTACCTGTTATCGCTTGCCGCCTACACCTACCTACAGTTAGTGGGAAAAGCCTTCAACCCCACAGGTGTGGTTGGTGGCAAGGAACTCAGAGAAGGGGCTGTCACCTATTCCCAACTCTCTCCGTTTAAGCTATCTCCTAGGTTAGCTAAGGGGGGTGGTCCCTAAAGGAAAACTAATTTAAAGATGTGAGATTTCTAGGAGAATTGATTAGAAGGAATTACTTATCAAAGATGGCTTGATTTCCAATATGTAAACAAGCATATAAGTATATGAGCAATATTCAATGACGTGTTCAAAATATAGACCAGTGCTTTAAAGTAGATAACAAATGCTTGCTCAAAACTAAAAATCAAGATATAATGACAATAATCCCACAAAGGAAGTGTTAGACCAAGATCACAATATGCAATTAAATTTGCAACACCAAATAAGGGTATTTGCCAATGAAACGAGATATATCAATTATCCATAAGCGTAATGATCATTAAAATGACAACATGCACTGAAATTGTATGTAGAAGCAAATTTCCAAGTACCATAGAATTAAACTTGTTGCAAAATTTAAGGAATTTAAAAATGCTTGCATCAAAGTGCTTCTTGAGATAATATTTGCACGTGAATCTTTAGACCGTCAAGATAGCAAAAGAAAATTTGGGAACCTTGCAATGTAAATGTGATGTGATAGTGCTCTTGGTTTATTTTATTAATTAGTTCTAAAGCAATGTTACAATTGAACCCCTGTCCCCAGACCTCACCCTCGCCCGAAATTCGGATCTCACAATGAGGAGTCCATAGGGGTGGAGGGTCCCTAATGTCTATACAACCAACTTAAGTTGGAGGTTAATTTTTAGAGAGGCAAGTCTAGCATGCAAAGTGAAATGCCTAAATGATATGGAAATGAGTTTGCAAGTGCTGTGTAAAAGATGGAGATGATTCAATTAAATATGCTTCATAGTTAGAACAATAACTCAAGTTGCCATAAATTGAAATGCTATGCTTCTTTACTTGTAGTATGTTGTGAAACTCATCCAAATGAGGAGTAGATCACAAAACATAAGTAAGTGATGGCAAATGAGATTGCAAATTAGGAAATTTAAATGACTATGTGATCTAAGCAATTAACGAAATGAACATATGAGTTATTCACATGCAACTAGACTAGATTAGCAAACGAAAAGATGAATGCAAGTGATTTAGTTTGAGAAAATTAAAAGAAAAACTAAGCAAAAGAAAGTTAACCACTCAAGAGGATTTACTTCTTGAGTAGGTGAGATACCATGGGAAAAACTTCCCAAGCTCCCTCAAGAAAAGTCAGTTCTTTATTAATGAAAGTGAGGCCCTCTTATAGAAATGAGGGGATTGGGAAGAGCTTACAATATGTGTTTTAAATTTGCTCTTTCCCAAAGTTACAAGTGTAAGATTTAAAAAAAAAAAAAATACTTGTGAGATGTTTCAAAGTAAAGGCTTAAAGCCTTGAGGTGAATGGCGGTTACAATTCCTCAAAAGAACGAGGCTTTAGAAGTAGAGGTGAAGTGATAAGGCGGAACTTGGATTTGAGGTTCCAAACGGAAGAGTGTTCTTTAGCCTAAGCTTTAGCTCCCTTTCTTCAAAACTTAGATTGCTTCCAAGCACACCTATAGGCAAACAAGCAAAAGAGTTAGAATGCCAAAGAAATAGTTAGAAACTCAATGCAAGTATAAAATACACTTTATGTTACAAATTCCCTCACTAAGAACAGCTTGAAAACGTTGATTTAGTGAGTGAGAATTAGGATTTAAACCCAACAACTTAGCCTCAAATGCTAGATAAAATAGATATGTGCACAAATGAGAGAAGAAATATATGAATTTTTTTTTAGAGATGGAATAGAAGCAAAAGGCTCATGAAACCCCCTTTTAAATAAATCTTTTGATGTCTTATGAGATTGTTGGCTTGAACAACTTGTGAGACCTCTGATATCCTTGGAGCTAACTTATTCCAACCGAAGAAGTCTTCACACTCCAATGGACTTGGCAACCTGTCCTTTGAACACACAAATTTCTGCAAACCAATTGTTAGTGCAAAAGAAACTTGGCATATAGAGGCCACGTTGAGCTTGTCATTTCATCGAAAATAACACGCTACAACAAGAGCACAAAACATACCAAGTCCAAAGGAGATCTGAGATAGCTACAAATCTCCCCTCCCTAGACAATAGTGCCTTCAGGCAAATGCAAAGAAAAACAACTAGATTGCAATAAATAACAATATCAAATGAAACAAGTATACCTCATCAGCCAAAGAATGCACCACAAGAGAAGCTAGTAACCCCAAAGACTTTTCTTTATTCAGCTCAATGACAATTTTGGCATAGTAACAATAAGCACAAGCTTCAAAAAACCACACCTACAATGAGAGCTCAAGGCTCAGTTAAATAGAACTACGGGAGCAAATCCCAATGAAAAAATGAATGACAAGTGGAGAAGGGAGATAATCCCAATGCAAAACGAATTTGCACAAGTAGCACAAGAACTGTCCAAGTGGAACCAACTGCTGTAGGTGACTGTTGTAAACTGCTCCCTTTTTGGTGTATAATTTCTGTTCTGGACAGCGTACAAATTTTCCTTCATGTGCATATCTTTGGTGGCTGCCAAGTGTGATTGATGATAGGTGCATGGGGGAGAAAACTCCCACATAAGACTGCCTCAACCCCCACGTAAAACTGAACCTCAAACTGCTGTAGGTGGCCTTCTTCACTGGCAGCGTACACTTCCAACTGTTATGTGCATCTTATTATGTCCAAGTGTGAAATATGTGGCAATAAATGGGAGCAATATCCCACGAAATTAGCCATAATACAATGATCATGTAACCCACGTGTACCAAATCAACGCCAATCAGATCTGTGTGTTAAGATCAACATATGACCGCCTCTAATTGCTGCGTACAAGATGTAGTTCACTGCTGCGTTGATTTTCTGAGTGCCATTATGTGGGGACAAGTGGGAGACAAAGTTTGTCCCATGTGGCAGTCTTGTCCCCCTTTTAATTTGACACCAAAGTGGTAAGCAATACATGCCAAAAAATCTGTTGTACGTTGCACTTTTGAATCAAAGGGATATACGTATGACAAGGTTTGCCATGTCACCTTACTTGTCCCCCACTAACTTTATTAAAATTTCAACTTTATAATATGCCTTGCACTTTAATTCCACTATGTTCAAATTAAATCCAAAGTGAATTTTTAGCCATACGTATATCTCATGAGTTCCTTTGACTTGCTGATTTGGAATGTTGACTTCAGCCTGCTACACCTTATGTGGTGGGACCCACATAGGTGCCACATCACCCTTTACATCTCCACATAATTCCCATGTCAAATTTTGACTTATTTTAACTTTGGAAAATTTTCCAAATTTCTCCAATTATGAATTTTTTTGAATTTTTTCTCATTTTTTCCACTAGCATTAGGAAAATCGGCTTTTGAGGGACCATAAGTCGTTTTTTGACCCTCAAAGTGGGTCCTAAGATAATGCTGGGTCTCTGAGGATGAATTTCGACTGGTCACACGCCCCAGACATTTCCTAAGGCCACTTAATTACATCATTACATAGAAATTAATTAAAAAATCCCATTTTGCGGGGAATTTTTAATTATTAAAAAATCCTACTTAGACTTAGTCAAATTCCGCGAAATTTCAGAGATGACCTAGCATGGTAATATACATCGACTCTAGACACTAAGATGCGTTAGGGGCTCAACCTTCAAACCGTCACCCCGGCTTTGGGGTAATGCAATGAGTGAAAAAACCTAGAAAATTATTCGCCGCTAAAAAGAAGGAATAATTAACCAAGTAAAAAAAACACTCCAAGGTGTACTCGCTTGCTGATCGAGTCCCGACATCCTAGGCCTGTTACAAGGCTTTATTCATCATGCTAGTGACATTTATACAATATCCTCGAAGGGCTGCGGAATCTGAAGACTGAAGAAGAAAATGATGAGAAGAAGAAGTAGAGTTTAAAAACTCTGTTGAACATGATGATATCTGATGATATCTACTGGCACAAGTGTCTTCTGGTTCATCCTTGGGCATTGAGTCTTCACATTATCATCAGGTGCCACTCCAGTGGTCAACACTACCTACTCTGACCATTGATGTTATGTGCATCGTGAAGTCCAGGTGCAGTTATATTGCTGGTTGGTTCATGCGTTGGCGTTGAGCTTGAAGTCTCAGCGTAGTTCATAGGAATACAAAACGTTTGAATGCATATATCTCTGTGTGTTGGAATGGATAGTTGATTTTCTTTGTGTTGTGTCTCTCTACACTGGTCAAAGGAATTCAAAACGTTTTGAACGTCCCTGACTCCCTGTGCGCAGTCTCCATGTGTAATTCCTGGTGTGAGCATTGAACGATGATTCATTATACCTCCATTCTCTGCGTTGAAGCCAGTGAGCAGCCCATACGCTAGTTAGAACGTTGGATTGTGTGTACTTATTGCGAAGCTTTTGAAGCGATCTTGGAAATGTGTTGAAACTGTCATATATCCATGCTTAATTTCTGCAGCGCTGGTACTGTGTGTATCCTGTGTGTAATTTTAGTTTTGAATGCCATGTAAAATTGCATTGAAAGAGTTTTGGCTGTGTGCTCTTTTTTGGAGGCTGTGCATTGGTGTCACTGTTCATATGTCCGTTGATATGAAGGCCTATATATATGTGTGTGTGTGTGTGTGTGTGTGATGGGTATACATATTGGTGCATGAATTGAAAAAGGTGCATATATGTTATGGGTATACATTGGTAGTCGAATTTGTGAGTCTAATTTGTGATGAGTATACATTGGTATAACGTGGAATGGCATATGGTAGTTTGAATAAATAATGTGCTCAGATTTATATCAACAATCAGAGGAGGGGAAGCAAAGCAAGTAAACCAAATACCAACAACTCGAGGGTTTGGTTGTCGTTCCTCTATCCCTTGCATTTTCAAACGATCTGGGCGCCTCCATAACAATAACATATCAGTTTGTGCACTCCCTATATATTTCAAAGCTCGAGAAATTTGTATGGTGCAAATCTTAACCTTGGTCGTGGAAAATCCACAGAGCTCTGTCGGAAAACAGAGGAGGCGGCTTTGAAACGATTTTAAACAGGCTTGAATTACTCCCGTAGCCGTGGTCTTGGTTAGCGTTTTGAGCGTGTCTATCAATTGGAAAGTCCGTGGTTAATACCTTCATGAGGAAACGACCTTCCTTTTAGCTGTTCATATATGTGTGATGGTTCACCGTGAGTGAAGTGTTGAACTTCTGGAGGTGCGTTAAACTCTGTTGAAAATAGTGTCTTATATGCTGCGTTGAGTATTGTATGTATGTGGTGCCTTATGTGTGCATTGAATTGCTATATGCTTTGGGCTCATGAAATTTATACACAATATTGTTTACACCAAATTCCAGTATCGTTTTATGTGTCAGTGAGTTTATATACACAAGTGCTGATATAGCGTTGAAGTCGTGGCTCCATTTAAATTTATTGAAGCAACATAAATGGCATGTAAAACATATTGATGGTGTATGTTGTCCATATATGCACAAAAGTAGAGGCATCATATGATGAGATATTGTTAGAATTTGACTTATAAAATGCCATATCCTCGTCTGCTAGCCAAAATATAGCCTGCAAATTCGACATTGTCGAGGGGAATTAGATTGATAGGTTATCACATTGCCATTTGAAGTTCAAACCACCTTTGTTTGTTGCAAATCAAAGTTTGCACTGGTTACCACATTCATTGCGCAGTGGGCTTGTCATAGACTTGGAATCTTATCTTATTTTTAATGTGCTAAGAGTACAAGTGGGTATTTTTTCCCTCATCATTTTGTCATTTGTTGAGCTTAAAAAAAATGGCCATACTTGATGATGCATTAGAAGTGTTGAATACCCTAATTCATTCCACTGTTGATGAGATGGTAGAAATCAACAAAAGCGCTCTTTTTGACATTAAAACCTGCCTGCAAATTGCACAAGAAAAGATTGATTTTTTGCAGCTTGTGTCACAACTATAGCGAGACGAGCTTTAGCAGAAGAGTTGTCATTCTAAACTATATTCTGTTCAGAACAATCCTTTATTCAACATTGAGACAAACTCCCATCAGCAACAAGAATATGAAGTTGAGGTTGATTCAGTGCCCAGTTCCAGAGCAGATTTGCATTCAGATGTAGAAGTTCAGTCTGCACTTCCCAAGTCCATCATCAAACCTTGGGAAGAGCTTTTCAACAATAGGAACAAAACTGGTCTTGGATATGATAAGGAGGCGTCCATTCATACTCCAGACTATTCCAAGCCTATCCAGTTTCATAGTGTTGGTTTTCTACATAACGGTTCATCTTCACCTCTTTCAGATTCTGCTCCTCATCCTCCTTCACAAAAGATTGTCAAATGCCAACATTGTGGCAAAGTTGGCCATGTGAAAGATCATTGTTTTGATCTTCACCCGTGCAAGCATTGTGGTCAACACACTCATTCTTCAATCAGATGCTTAAAAAACAAGCCTCATGCAAGAACAAAGATTGACCTTGGATGGATCGCTTTTTGGCAATGGGCATCAACAACCAAGAAGATATTTAAATCATACCACTGAATTTGTTCACGAATATTAACGAGTCTTGCTGTTGAGATCTCTTCATCTTCTCACCTTGTATCTGACAGGGTGGAATCGATGGTCATCTACAAGCTTCAAAGATAAATCAAGCGAGCTAGAGCCACAAGCTAAACTTGCAGCTAGAGTTTGCAGCTAGAGCCTGCCATACCTACATTCAGAGTTGTAGCTAGAGATGGAGAAGCCCCTAAGCATGCTTTTGGTTGGTGGCCTTCCTTAAACCACCGTAGGTTGAAACTCTCCCTTTTCTAGGTTGATGGTCTCCCTCTTCAAAACAAGAGGGCGCACTTCCTCTTGCAGAAGACTTTAGCTTCTTACCAGATTTGGAAGAGTTCCGGGAACTGCACTAAGCGTTCCAATGTTGGTGGTCATCCTTAAACCATTGCCGGTTGAGACCTCGAGTCCTCCCACCACATGCTATTATCTCAGAGAGCACATTTAGCTTATTGCTGTCATGCATTGTTGTATTTTTTTTTTAGAGCTCTCTTCTTGCACTCGTATATACCCCTTCAGATTAAGGTGGGGAATGTTGGAAACCTAATCCGCTAAGGGTTATGGTGTGGAAGTTGAACAATCAAAGGGAGTTCAAGAGACCTAGGAATATGAAACCAATAGTCATAAGGATTGTATAAATGTATATCTTTGTGAATAGAAATGTATCTCATGCTTATCTTAATCTGCTATCCATTATTTGTACATGTTGTTTAACATCATGCAGTTGTTTGATTGATCATTTGACCTTCTTCTTTAGTATCAATCATACCTCTGGTCTTCTTTCATCCTCTCCTGTGGCAGCTTCATCGTCCCACTAAGCTGTTCCTTCAACTCAACAATCTCTCTTTTAAATTCTTTGTCATTCATCCTCTTTCTGCCAATTGCTATGGCATCTTTTCTCATCTTGCTGTGTCATCAATATTCCTGTGAGCTCCTCCAAGCCCATTGTGATCTGCATGTAGCCTCTGCAGTAAGAGGTCTTTTTCACCCTGCTACACAATACCTCAGCAAGGTGTACTTCTAAAATTGGCTTTTTGGTATGCCTAGTTCTTTCTACCAAAACCTTTTGAGCTTCCTCTACTCCTCTAGGGTTTTATACTTCCACTCACCTGGGCCCTTCCCTTGAGAACTACCATTTTTCTCTTTACTTCCAACCTCAGCTGGAAGTCATTATAGCTTCTTGCTGTAAGGGTCTCTGCCACACTTCTCTCTTCTTTCTCTGCTACTACCGGCACAAACCAAACATTAAACACATCTTTACCTGTCAAATCTTACTCAGACCTGTGCCTTCAAGAGCTTTTCGTGCTCTCTGCAACTTCTGCCCAATCTTTGCTATTGAGTTGTCTTCTCACAGTTCTACCCAGCAATTTCTTTAGCTGGAACTGCTTCCTCCAGATTTCTTTGTTACAACTTTTGATTGCATATCTTCCATACTTATATTTCTAGCACTATTGACATGCAGGTCTTGATCTGTTTTGAAAAACTTCCTCTCTCAAATCCCAGAGTTCTCTTTCTCTGTTCTGCTTTGATCTCTCTCAACCCTCACGGCACGCATGAATTTTCCTACTCTGATACCACTTGATACAAGACAAAAGGACTAAAACTCTACTCTTAACTTTGTGAATGATTTTCCTTATGCAATCTATGAAGGTTTTCACTAAATCATACTACACCCACTGCTTCCTTTGTTCAACCCACAATTACAAGGTTTTCACATTCAATTTTATTGAAAACAAACACTTACAAGCCTGCATATAGCCTATGATGACAATATTTTTAAACTCCACCTTCTATTTGGGCAGAAATATCTGTAAAAAAAATGTCACTTACAGTAATGGTCTTTCTTTCTCGTCTATATTATTATCGTGATACAGTTGGTTGACTCAATGCCACCATACACCAGAATGCCACCACTATCATTTAAAGCCCAATAAGATTACGATATCCTTGCAAGATTTCTAAAGCGAATGAAGGAATATTTCTAAATCCATGATCTGACATTATAGACTTGCGACCACTTGATTTCAGGATCTGATTATTCTTATCCGTCAACGTTTCAGGTCTGGTTCTCTGCATGATTTGAACTGTGACCAGAGGCCATGTTTTATTTATAACCAGTGATCAGGTTGGAGGTTCAACCAGCTCAACTCCATAATGATTTCATCAATCCTCAGCACAGATTGTCTCTTCTGCTGAGTGCTACAAGCATGTGATTTATTCTTGGTGTGATTTCTCTCCTATATATATGCTACAGACGCATAACCATGATGTGGCCATCAATAACCATAAGAAAGGAACCCTGAATACTCTTATGTTTCGACCAACTAGATATCAAATGCCGCTACAGGTACACTTTGCGTCCAAGATACACCAATGATGTTTCAGATCTGCATTTCACCTTCTGTACGCTTTCAATCCGCTCGTTCAACCATTGAGCATGCCCAATTAATATGTGACTCAGCGATCCAATTCAACTGGAATGATACATTGTTGTTCTTTGTCGAGGAAAATGAAATCATGATCATGCTGCCAATTTCAATACTCTCTTCGGACGTTACAAGTCCACAACATCAACACTCTGCCATTTGTATTTTCTTTAAAATGCTGATTGTATTGCACTATCAATTCTACTTAGATAAACCTGTTGGCGTCAATCCTAAGCTACACAATAGCATGAGAAACTCAGGATTTGAAGGCATGAATCAAATGAAACTATACCGACAATTCATTAATGTGCATCGAGCTAGGAAACGCTACTGGATCTGCAATTTCATTAAACAACATAACAGATTTACAGAGTCTGTTTATTCCCAAGTTGCATTATAAGGGCAAACAGGTACACATTTCTGAAAAGGAAATGCTCTGGAAATGTGACCCCCCAAAAATTTGGAAATGGGGAAACACAATATATGAGCAAGAACATTTAAATGACAAGCAATGCCCACTGTCGTTTATATTGGCCTCATCATTAGTATCACCCTTTGCCTCTACTTCAATCCTCTAGGAATATTAGTCAACACCACCCAATTTTGATGAAATTACCTAATCCAAGCTTCAAAATATGGTACAAAAATCTTAGGATTTCTAATCAATGGTTATGGTTTGTGTGAAGGGTATATTTTGCTAAGGCCACGACAGAGGAGTCCAACATTCAATTACATTAACATCGAGATACATAAAGGGCTTGGTGCTCTTGATTAACTTCCAATTCCATAACCTTGTACATGACAGGTTCTAATGAAAGTGCTACAATCCTACCAATCCTGAAATACTGAAAACTGTATAGTATACTGAATTTTGAATAGGATATGAAATTCTCTTTTTCCATATGAATTCTGATGAGGTTGGAATCACTCTCAAACATCCTGAAACAATTAAAGGTAATCTTAAAGATTTAAGTAAAAGAGACATTTCCTTTATCTTTTCTTTTCATCCTTTTGCTTTATGAATTCGACACTACTATTGATTGCCAACATTTTGGTGCAAACTGAGAGTGAAACCATCTTTTTTGGTCTTAGATGTTTCTAAAAGTCGTACTAGTTCATAGTTAACCTCTAATTAGGCATTAAAACAAAAAATTATGTTCCCAACAATTAAATCAAAGAAAAATCAGACAAATTTCGTTTGGAAGCACATTATACAGACATTGAAACGTGTTTCAATTTGTATGAAATGTGTTTCCCACATGTGAAACACATTTCATATGAATTGATACTAGTGATGAGGATCCCAATATAAGCAATGGTGGAACATTACTTGTCATTTATGTTTTTCTTCTTTTCCGCATAAAAAATTGAAACTTTATATTAATCAATAAAAAGTTTGCTGTGTACATGCAGTAAGCATTCTATCTGTTTGAAAGCCACACAGGACTTCAATCTCCAGATCATGCAGCCGTTAGCAATCGACCATAATAACCGGAAAAAATTGTAGATATAGATCATCTGCTCGGACATTGCCCTCATGGGCAACCAAAACTCTCTAATACAACGCCACCCTTCTTAGTCCAGAGCCTCCTCTTATGAGGAAAACAGCTCAAAAGGAGCATAGAGGCCGGGCCAAAACACACTGCCCTTCTAGTCCCGAGCCTCCTCTTATGAGGAAAACAACAATAAACAGGAAACTAGAAGTCGGCCAAAAAGTGATACGGTTATAGCTGTGCAATATAGTATGTAAAAGTCTGTAAACGACGGAGTCCATTCCAAAGAGTAGCAAGTATGAAACTGAAAACATAATAATACAGATAACTCAGACAAAGATGTAGAGCATAGCCCAACATCAAGAGAGCACAATCCATCTGTCAAGGGAAAGGGGCACGATCCTGCTACATCGAGCCCTCCGGTCCTATATCCTTAATTTTCCAGCTGCCCAAAGTCTGTTGTACACCCTCCTTAGAAAGGAGGTCTTTTGCCTCGTTCTGCTCCCTGTAAATGTGACACACAGATATGTAAGCAAAATGATTTTTTAATGACCATAGTTCTTCAAGGATAGGATTTAATAGATAGTTTTGGCACATGAATTCCTTATTGAACCATTTGACAATGTTCAATGAGTCCCCAAAGATCTAAACCAATAGATAGCTCAACTGGATCAACCAGCACAACAACAAGTGTAGAGCTTTAAGGTCGGCATAGTTGTTTGTTCCGTTCCCAAGCCTTGCCGAGGCTTCCTTACGAGTATCCTGTAAAGTTTTGTAGATGTTCTATGCTAGGAGCAATTTCACTTTTCTCACAGCAATCATACAAGTAGTTAAGCAAAATGCAGATAGAACATATAAGCAGATCTTACAGAAGACAAATCAGAAACAGGAAAAATGTGTGTGTTCGTTTCGGCGGTCAACATGATGCTTCAACCAGCAAAGTCTCCTTTGGTCAGTCAGCCTAGCATGTGTCACAACAGCCCTCCAATCAGTAGATGAGTCAACTCAAGTCAACTCTACAAAAGTCAACGCTGTCCTGGAAAAGTCAACGCAGGGGCAGCAAGCTAAAAGTCAACGCAGCAGCAAAACGGTCAACCCTTTGACCTCGATTTTTGTGCCAGGTAGTACGGCCTTCAAAAATCGAACCTTCCACAAGTTTTCAGGTTGATTGGTCCATGCGTTGACCAAAGTCAACGCTGGTCAAACTTTCTGCGAAACCCTAGCAGCAGAAAGTCGTACTTCAGTTCAGCCGTACGGTCTGTCCTCTTCGTCCTTCACACGTGTGGCTGAAACTCGTCCTTCAGGTAGCTCGTACTATTTGATGAGAGAGGAAGATGTGAGTTGTGTTGATGATGAAAATGCTCTCCAACTTTTCCTGTATTTATATCCATCATTGGGGCGTGTGACACATCTGTTGGGCATGTGAGCCTACATTACAAAACTGACCGACCTTGCACATGTGGAAAATAAATTCAAAATATATTTTATGCTCATCGGATTAAGACATATTATATATGGATTTTACACCTCTCTGAAAGAGGATTCCAACAAAAATATTAGCTTCTTAATCTGAGCATTACAGCATGGAGTTTGGACCTAGTTGTCCAAATTTAACACTCCCTCTCAACTAGGGAGAACTCCATCCATTAGTGCAATCAACATCGTGCGTCATCCCGCCGAAACTTGCTTTGCTGGCTTCTTTATTTCAGAACAGAAGTGGGTCAGTCACAAAGACATCATCCCCCGACTGACATAGTCAGTCCAGAGGTCCCAGACCTCACAAATCTTGATCCGAGATCAAGTGGTTGGACCGTGCCATCCTAGATAGAGAGTACGGCAATCTCTGATGCGTCCATCAGTCTTTGCTAATAGTCTCTAACTTTTCCACACCTCATTGGCCAAATGAGAGGTACTTCCCATGAGCCCTGAACTCAATGGGTAGGATGCATACGGGGCACAGATAAATGAGTGGCGAACTAGCTCAATAATCACAAGGGTGGGGCAGAAGCATTATGAGTGCTTATAGCTCCGAGAATCTATCCCCAAAGCCCCCCAGAGCTCCCAGAGCTCATCGTCCAACAGGACCCACATCATAGGGTCTTTCCACGACACCAAGACTCTCACGGAAGGTTAGGAACTTGACCTTCCCCAGGGGCTTAGTGAGAATATCTGTGACCTGCTCATCAGCTCCTATATGATCGAGCCTTACAGCGCTTCGCTGTACCATATCCCGGATAAAGTGGTACCTGATATCAATATGCTTGGAGCGGCCGTGGAACACAGGATTCTCAGTCATACGAATCCCACTCTGATTATCACAGAGTATCACAGTGGTATCTAGCACATGTCCAAACAGCTCACTAAAGAGCTTCCGCAACCAAACTGCTTCACAACAGGCCATACTAGCAGCAATGTATTCGGCCTCCGCGGTGCTCAAAGCCACCGACTTCTGCTTCCTTCTCATCCATGAGATCGAAGCAGAACCAAGATTGAAGCAGCATCCCGATGTGCTCTTACGATCCACCACACTGCCAGCCCAATCGGCATCAGTATATCCACGGAGTGTCACACTCCCAGCAGTGTATCTCAGCCCATGGTTTATCGTGCCCCGAAGATATCTCAAAAGATTCTTGGCACCAACCCAATGAAAATGATGAGGCTCAACCATCTGTTGACTCAAAGTGTTCACTGCAAAACATATATCTGGTCGGGTGTTCACTAAGAACATCAAAGCTCCTATGAGTTGACGATACTCGGTAGGATTGGCCAAGATAGGCCCAGCAGCGCTGCCACTCAACTTCTTGAAGTTGAGTTCCATCGGTGTTGACACGGACTTGCAGTCCACCATACCAAATCTCTCTAGAAGTTTCACAATGTATTTTCCTTGAGAAAGGAAAATCTCTCCAGGTCTCTGCCAGACCTCCAGGCCTAGGAAGTAGTACATCAGTCCTAGGTCCTTCATCTCGAACTCAGCAGCGAGCTCCCTCTTACATTGATGAATGAGAGGGTCAGCACCTGTCAGGAAGAGGTCATCCACATACAGCACTAGAATGAGAGGCTTCCCCTGCACAACCTTGAAGTAAAGGTTCGGATCAGCATTGCTTCGAGTGAAGCCCGGCTTCATCAAGTAACTATCCATCCTCTCGTACCAAGCTCTGGGTGCTTGCTTTAACCCATAGAGGGCTTTCTTCAATCTGCAGACATGAGTGTCTCGATCCTGAACTTCAAATCCCAGAGGTTGTTCTACATACATCTCTTCCTTTATTGCACCATGCAGAAAAGCGGTCTTGACATCCATCTGATGAAGACTCCATCCTTGCGTAGCAGCAAGGGCTATGATTGATCGGATAGTGGTATATCGTGCCACAGGTGCAAATATATCGTCATAGTCAATTCCTTCCTTTTGAGAGAAGCCACGGGCAACAAACCTTGCCTTAAACTTTTCAGCACTCCCATCAGATCCATGTTTGATCTTGTAGAGCCATTTAGCGGTGACAACGGATTTGTCCTTCGGTCTCGGGACCACATCCCAGACATCATTCTTCATAATAGACTCATATTCTTCATGCATAGCATCCTTCCAGACTTGATGCTTGATGGCTTCCTCAAAAAATCCAGGTTCAGATTGTACAATAGTACTCATGGCAGCTAGATACCCTTGGTATCTACACGGCTTCTTGCTTTCTCGGAATGTCCCCCTTGGGGCAGCATGACCCTCAGCATCTTCGAGGGTGTCCCTGAGCCATGATGGTCTCTCTCCTAGTGAAGGGGGTGGATCAATAGGGTCCATTGGCCCTTCAACATCAGGCATAGTCTCATCCTGGGGTTCTTCCAGATTTCCAGGTCTTTCTTCATGATTTTCTTCAGATCTAGGAAGATCTACTACTTTCTTCAGGGAAGCATCTTCGTCAGAAGTGACATCATGGCTTATCTCTACTTCCCTTTGACCAGGTACATAGACTCTATATGCCTTAGAAGTCTCACTGTAGCCCACAAACATTCCTTTCTTCCCAGTAGCATCCAACTTACTTCTCTTTTCTTTCGGCACATGAAAATAGACAGGACATCCAAAAATTCTAAAATGTGAGACATCGGGTTTCTTACCAGAGAAAACCTCTTCGGGAGTTTTGGAGTCCAGAGCGGAATGAGGGCATCGGTTTTGAATGTACACAGCAGTATTTGCAGCTTCTCCCCAGAGAAACTTTGGTAGACCCTGGTCACATAGCATGGCACGGGCAGCTTCCACAATAGTCCTATTCTTGCGTTCAGCAACACCATTCTGCTCAGGAGTATATGCAGTGGTAGTCTCCCTCTTAATGCCAGCTTCTCTGCAAAAGTCTTCGAACTCATTTGACTCATATTCAGTGCCATTGTCAGTCCTCAAAATCTTGATCTTCTTTCCGGTCATATTTTCCACCAAGGCTTTGAAGGTACGGAACCACATGAAAGCCTCATCCTTCTTCTTCAAGAAGTATATCCAGGTTTTGCGAGAGAAGTCATCGGTAAATGTCATGTAGTAAGAACATCCCCCCAGGGATGTCACGGGCAACATACCAGATATATCAGAATGGACCAGTTGCAATATATCAGATGTCTTTGTGACACTTGAGGGGAAAGGTCCCCTTGTATGTTTTCCTTCAGCACAGCCCTTACATACACCTTCATGATTATTTCCAAAGTCAGGCATCCTTGTCACCACCTTCCTTGCTTCGGGAAGGGCCTTGTAATGAAGGTGTCCAAATCTTCGGTGCCATAGTTCGGTTTGACGGATAGTATCACAAGTCATAGCTCCCAACGGACTCCCTCCAACCTGGTAGAGTGTACCAACTCTAAAACAAATTGAGATAGCTTCCTTGAAGCTCTCCTTCCACATGAGCACCTTTCCATCAAAGAAAGTTACATTGAATCCTTTGTCTTCCATGGCAGATACAGACACAAGGTTCTTCTTCAATTTAGGTACATAGAGTACATCTTGCAAACGGAGGACTTGTCCTTGGGACAAGTGGAGGGTCACAGTCCCTGTCCCTTTCACAGGATAAGTGGCATTATCCCCAAGGATAATTTCTAGATTAGTATCCCTTTCAACCATGTCAAAAAGTGCTTCCTTGAATCCGGTGATGTGTCTTGAGGCACCACTATCAATTAGCCAGACATCCATAGTGTCGGGCAGAGATGCAGCTGAGAGAGCAGATACCAGAATATACTCATTTCTTTCAACAACATTAGACTCCTCATACCTGGTATTTCTGGACCTCTTTAGAAGGTTGATTGTTTCCTCCAAAGTGAGCCTTCCTTTTTCCTTTGGATTTGTCATTTCTTTGATTCCCATTCCTTCAGTTGTTGTTGTTATTGTCACCATCGGGAGAATCCTTCTTGAAGGGGCATTCTCTAGCATAGTGTCCAGGCCTATGGCAGGTGAAACATTTACCCTTCTTCTCTTGAGTCTTTGTCCTTCTTTTGTCCTTAGAACCACCAGAGTTCTTCTTTAGGGAATGAGCACCATAGGCAGCATTTCTTTCATTATCAAATTCCTTCATCCTTGTTTCTTCTTGCATACATCTTGACAGAAGCTCATCAAAGTTAGGAATAATATTATTGTTGAGAATGGTAGTTGTGAATACTTGCCATTCATATGGAAGTCCTCCAAGTGCGGTGAGAACCATCTCACGATCAGCTATTGTCTCCCCAATAGCTAGCAGATTGTTCCTGGTTTCGGTCAACTTCATAAAGAAAGTTTGAATAGACCCGTCTCGGCCCTTCTTCATATTCTTCAACTTGTTCTTGAGGAATAGCACTTGGTTCACATTGTTTACTTGGAACATAAGTATCAATTTGTCATACATCTCCTTGGATGTGCCTAGTTCAGATATGTAGGCAACCAGACTCTTGTTTATGGATTCCCTGATCAATAGCTTTGCTCTGATTTCTCCCTTCTTATATTTGTTTCTAACAGCAGCAGAGGCATTGGATGGAGGTTCTTGAATCTTCCCTGTCACATGATCCAGGAGATCATGATCTTCCAATTTGAGATCTAATATCATCTTCCAGGCATGGAAGTCATCACTTCCAGTGAGCTTGTCATTCTCCTTGAATTCAAGACTAGTGGAACCCATTTCTTCCGGTGATGATTGCAATAGATAGAGTTTGTCTTCACCTCAGCTCCGATACCATGTAAAGTTTTGTAGATGTTCTATGCTAGGAGCAATTTCACTTTCTCACAGCAATCATACAAGTAGTTAAGCAAAATGCAGATAGAACATATAAGTAGATCTTACAAAAGACAAATCAGAAACAGGAAAAATGTGTGTGTTCGTTTCGGCGGTCAACAGGATGCTTCAACCAGCAAAGTCTCCTTTGGTCAGCCAGCCCAGCATGTGTCACAACAGTCCTCCAATCAGCGAATGAGTCAACCCAAGTCAACTCTGCAAAAGTCAACGCTGTCCTGAAAAAGTCAACGCAGGGCAGCAAGCTAAAAGTCAACGCAGCAGCAAAACGGTCAACCCTTTGACCTCGATTTTTGTGCCAGGTAGTACGGCCTTCAAAAATCGAACCTTCCACCAGTTTTCAGGTTGATTGGACCATGCGTTGACCAAAGTCAACGCTGGTCAAACTTTCTGCGAAACCCTAGCAGCAGAAAGTCGTACTTCAGCTCAGCCGTACGGTCTGTCCTCTTCGTCCTTCACACGTGTGGCTGAAATTCGTCCTTCAGGTAGCTCGTACTATTTGATGAGAGAGGAGGATGTGAGTTGTGTTGATGATGAAAATGCTCTCCAACTTTTCCTGTATTTATATCCATCATTGGGGCGTGTGACACATCTGTTGGGCATGTGAGCCTACATTACAAAACTGACCGACCTTGCACATGTGGAAAATAAATTCAAAATATATTTTCTGCTCATCGGATTAAGACATATTATATATGGATTTTACACCTCTCTGAAAGAGGATTCCAACAAAAATATTAGCTTCTTAATCTGAGCATTACAGCATGGAGTTTGGACCTAGTTGTCCAAATTTAACATATCCGGACTTAGATGAATCACAATACCAGCCCCACAGATGTTTTCTTCATTGGATGCTCCATCAAGATATGCCCACGACATATCTCCTCTAATGACTTCCCAGGTGATCACCCTAGGACTAGATTTTGACTTTGAATCTGACATTTGTGCATATATGGCCGCACTCTCCAGAGCTATGACCTGTATCGGAGTCTCCTTTTCTTTTAAAATTGCTCTGTTTCTTGCAAGCCAAATGCCTCAGGAAATTAGCAAGGGAAGCGCCTTCCATTTCTCCTCCTGACTCCCCTGCCACCATTCCTTCCAAGCTTCCGGAACCGACACCCCATCCCACTTTTGTGACTTACCTACAACTACCAACGTCTTTGCCCACACCAGTTTACTGAAAGAGCAATGTATAAATAGGTGAGTTACTGATTCAGAGTTTGATTTACATAGCGGGCACCAACCCGAGCCTTCCTTCTTCCTTTTTTGTATGTTATCCCAGGTTGGTACTTTGTTTTTTAATATGCACCAGAAGAAGATCTTGCTTTTTGCTGGGCATTTAAGCTTCCAGAGCTGTTTGGCCCACTATGTTGGTGCCTCCCATCCCTTTTTAGCCATGAGGTATGCATATCCGAACTTTGGTGTCTACTTGCCCGAGGGGGCATGTACCCACCTTAATTCGTCCTCTCTATCCCTGATACGCACATTCGTTCTTATCAGCTCACTTGTAAACTTCTACCAGTCTTCATGCCAGATAGGGTCAATTTGCAAGTCTTCCCTTGTCATCCATCCCTATTGCCAGTGCGAGGAGGAAACTTCCTTTGCAACTTGATTAATAAAGTGGAAGCCTTTGGACCCTATAAGTGTCCTCAACTCAACCGGGAGAGCATAGGCCTCATTGCACCCCACCTAAGGATCGAGACCGATTCTGACATGTTCACCATTTCCTACCTACCAAACCAGACCTTCCTCAATGATATACAATGATCCCATAATGGCTTTCGAAACCATTGATGCCTTGGATAGTTTTTTCCCCAGAGATCATAACCATTCTGTCAGCTCCATTGGGTCAATGTATTTCCTTTTCATGACCAAGGTCCATAATGTTTCTTTGAACATAATTCTCCAGCCCATTTTGGCAGCTAGGGAGGCGATGAAGGAGGGAAGGTCTTTCAAACCCCATCCTCCCCAATCTTTTGGCCTTGCAATCCTGTCCCAGGCCACCCAAGGCATCACTATTTCCTCCTCAGACCCTGCCCATAGAAATTTACTACATATTTTCCTCGCCTTCTCCAGTATACTTTTAGTTTCCCACGAGAACATTGCCTAGTACACCGGGATGGCCATGAGAATATATTTTATCAGTACCAATCTTCCCGCTCTAGATAGCCATTTGAAACTCCAATGATTCACTCTCTTTTCTATTTTTGCCACCAGCCATAGCTAGTCTCGTGTTTTGTAGGAGTCCGGTTTGAGAGTAAACCCGAGGTACTTAAAGCTATCTCCCATTCTCTTAATCACAGAAGGAAGGTCCTCCGCTGCTCTTCTGATTTCCTCCTTCGGAGGTCCTTTTGCTATAATGATCGATTTACCTGCATTTATACTCATCCCACTTGCGGAGAGGAAAAACTCGATGGCGGTTTTTAGATGACCGATGTCTCTTCTGCTGCCATCACTAAAAAGGAGGATATCATCTACAAAGAGGAGGTGGGTTATCTGTAGATTTATGGCAACCTCTATGGCCTTAATGTCCCCCCTCCTTTTAGCGGTCGTTAACAATTGACTTAAACCTTCTACTGCCAAGAGAAAGAGCAAAGGTGACAGAGGGCACCCCTGTCTTAGACCTTGTTGGCTTTTGAAGAACGAGGAGGCCGCCCCATTAATTAGAGCAACAAAACTGATATCAGATATACACCCCATCACCCAATTGATGAAACTGATGTCGAAGCTCAGGTGCGTTAGGAGTAATCTGATATATATCCAGCTTATTTTATCATATGCTTTGGATAAGTTGATTTTGATTAGCCCCAAGGGATAGCTCAAATGGTCGAGTTCCCGTTGCTAAAGTACCTTGCCATATGGAAGGTCACGGGGTCAAATCTCCTCGACGCCCTTGGGGTTAGGCCCCGAAATTAAAGCCGACGGCTGATCCCTTCGGGTGGATCTACCGGATTATTACCCGTGGATGTAGCGGCCACTCAGTGACCGTGAACCACAGCCGAAAAAAAAAGGTCGATTTTGATTATCATACCTTTCCTTTTGTTCCTTTTGATGCTGTGGAGAGTTTCCTAAGCCACCCTAATTGCTTCATGGATCTGCCTCCCCTCTAAGAACCCAAATTGTTCTTGCGAGATGCTCTTGGAGAGGATCGGCTTTAGTCTAATTGCAATAACTTTCGAAATGATTTTATAAATGCTATTACATAAAGAGATGGGGCGGTCATCAATGGAGCCCGACTCATCTAGTTTTGGGATGAGAGCTATAAAGGTAGAGTTCATTTGCTCGAGGATAGCTCCTCTCGATCGAGATTCTTCCACTACTCTTGTAAGCTCCTCCCCCAACTCTTCGAAGAAATGTTGATAGAACTCTGTTGTCCAACCATTGGACCCCAGACTTTTGTCCTTTTACATTAACTTGAGGACTCCTTCCACCTCATCTTTGGACACCGGGCTTGTCAGCATCTCATTTTCCTCTTCCTTCACATACCTTGGGAAAAGTTGGGCAACCTTGACCACTCTGCAATAGTGACCTCAGAGGGGGCTTTGAAAACTTTGCTAAAGTGATCCTTGCCCATTTTTGCTAACTCAGGGAAGGACTTTGCCATCCCATTGTCCTCCCTTCTCATCCCCCAAATGGTATTAGCGATTTTACTCCCTTTTGCGTATTTATGGAAAAACTTTGTGTTCTCGTCTCCTGCTGCTAGCCACAATGCTCTACTCTTTAATCTCCATTGCTCCTCCTTTTCCAGCAGAATCTTCCTTCTCTCCCCCTCCAAGGATTTGATGAGTTCCCTTTTTTCTCTCGATTCATATCCATCTGCTTCTGGACTTTCCATTCTCCCCAACTCCTCTCCTAACCATCTCAACCTCTCCTCCTGAGCCTCTTTTCTCTGTTTTCCCCATTCTATGGTCACTTTTTTCATCCTTTTAAGGTTCTCCCAGAAGTGTGCCGCTTTGCTTGGAGGCTCCTCTGCTCCCCAAGGGCTCCAGATTTCCTTAAAAAGAGAGTTATAGGACTCTTCCTATAGCCAGCCCGGATTGAACTTGAAAGGTGCTCCCGGTTTATCAAAGATGCCCTTAATTTCTAGGAGAATCGGATAATGATCTGATTCCTTCAAGAAAATAGCTGAGACTTTCTTGCCCTTTGCTTTCCTTACCAAGGTTAATTCGGCAGTCTCCATAGCTTCATCCACCAATAGATCTATCCCTAGAACCAAATTTGGGATTTGGTCCTTCCGTCTTATGGCCTTGGCTTTCTTTCTTGAAGATTCTGGGCTGTCCCGTTCTCTTTCTGATACGTGGCTGTGTTCCTCTTGCCTAGAAATGCTTCTGTTCCCTCTTCTAGGTCCGTGCCCCCTTCCCTCCTTTGTCTTCCCCTAACTCCCTCGGACTGCAAAGTCGATCCTTCCTTGCCCCGACCTTCCTTCAAACCCTCTCTAGTCCTCGATCTACCTTCGGTCACGGCCTAAGAGATTGGGATCCCCGACCAAACCCCTACTGGCGGTGTCCCTCCACCTCTGCTCTGGGCCACTAGCTGCGCCCTCCTATCCCCTGCTATAGCATCTGCTATCTTCCCCAAACCCTCCTCTCGTAGAAACCCATAAAGCTTTTGTTCACCTTCACCCGGAATTCGCGGCACCAAAATCGAACCTTGCACCTCTCCTTCGCCTGTTTTCAAAATGGCTTGAGTCACACAAGCTCCTCCCTAAGCCGGTCTCAATCCAGCCTTCTTCAATAGCCCACAACTGGCTACTATGTCCTCAAGCCCTCCTATTCTTTGGAAAGGCCTGTCCAATTCAAAACCCTGGTCCTTTGTCAGCTGAAATCTTGGCTCAGTTCTGGTTAACCTGATTTTCTCCAGACTGTGCACTTAAACCCCTGGCAAATGCTTTTCCCTTTTCTCTATTGTCGTTTTGGTTTTACCCCGAAGAAAACAGACTACCTTCCAGTCTGCCCTTTGTACCCAAACCTCCAGGCTCTCCTCCTTCCATACCAACTGGCCCAATGAAGCGTTTCAGATTTTGCTCTGTGACCTCCAACCCCCACATCGTAAGCATATCCCCCGACTCAGGATCCACCTCCACCCTGTCCGAGCCGTTGACCATTTTGTTTGTTCTCCTGAGACTGTAGGCAGCGACAATTTCGATTCTCCACCCTTCCCACTGGGCGCGTGCTCCTTCCAACAACTTAAACCTCTCTCCTTACTCCCAGCGGAAATGGTAAATGGAAAAAGGCTGAACAGTAAAAAAGTTAAACCAAAACCCCGTATCGTCCTTACCCCTGTAGAGCGTGGGCACACATCACGATGCCTCTTGTTAACCGCGCCACCTGTCGCCATCCGCCTTCACCCTAGCCCCCCCTTGTTGGATACTGCCTTTTGCCGGCATCAACACCATGCCGCCTTCGCTCAGCTCAGTCCATGGCGTCTGCGAGGGTTTCTTCGATCTCATTTATGTTTTTCATTTAAATGTTCTTGCTCATTTATTCATAATGATTTATTTCCAAGTTTCAAAATATCGTGCTCTCTCTCTCTCTCTCTCTCTATATATATATATATATATATATATATATATATACACACACACACATTACACACACACACATATATCGTTTCCCCATTTCCAAATTTTTTGGGAGTCACATTTCTAGTTTGTTTTTGTTTCAAAAATGTGTATTCATTTCTTCGTATCATGCAACTTAGGTTAGTATGATATAGGTGTGAATTCATTTTCTCGAGATCACAATGTGGCTGTGAGGCATGCTAAATGTTATGATTTTCATAGGGTTGGGACCCCTTTCAAGTTCACTAGCTTTAGGGCGAAATGCCCAACCTCTTGGAAACATGGTTAATTTCCAACCTAAAGTGAATTTTTCGCCAGGGAGGTTATTCTCCGCCACTTGATCGATATAGGTAAACTCCATGTGAGATTTTATTTCCAGGATTTCAGTGTTCTCATGGTGCCTCTTTAATTGTGTTACCCACAATCCACATAATAGGTAAAAAGTGTTTAGTGTGCTTGCCACCAAAGGGATGTTCAGTACACTTTCCAACTGAATTGCATTAGGGACAACCTCAATATAGTTCAACCATGTGTCCCCTTCTAGTAAAATAGAATGGGAATAAATGTTTTGAGTCCCACATTGAACACTTTGGCTCATTTACTTCACCTATTGTTTCTTTAGATGCTCAATCCTCTCTGTGTGGAGTGTAAAATATATATTTTAGCTTCTAGGAGTTAGGTTGACACTCCCATAGTTTGTCACTTCTAGTTTGTAGCTTCTTCCATATCATTCAATTGGTGCACACTTCCCTTTCAACTTGGCATAGCCTTTGACAAGTTGCATTGATGTTGTTTAAAGATTAGTGTTGGTGTTTGTTAGTTTAGCAATGAGCATGGTTGTTTCCTGATCATGGGTCACATTGTTCAAGTTGTCTTCTTTCTATTTTTTCTCCTTTTGGTGGGATCTTTTTGATTATGGGCTGTATAGTAAACTAGTTCAAATAAAGTCATTTGGTTCTGTCGAGATTTACAAGGGTTAACAAGAGAATTGATGGTACCAAATATCACCCAAATTTTGAAATAGCCTCATCACAAATGCACTAGAGATATAGGTCTATAACACTATAGAGAGAGTGCAAAAGCTAAGCACACGTGTAGCCAAGACAAAATAGCAATCACAAGAAGAAAATGTGAAATATAAGTGCTCTTAGGCTTATCTCACATTGTATAGTAGATCAAGAAGATCACAAGATGAGATGATAAAAATAAGAGCTTGAATTGTGTATTTATACACATTTTAAGTGAGATGTCCTTCCAAATGGGTTAGGTGCCGACATAACATGTGCACATATCGAGGGTTGTTGAGCTTAGATATCAAGTTTATCTTGGTGGACCTTAACCAAAAACTTAGTATACAATAAATGAAATAAATTATGGCCTCAACTGCCTCAACTATAATTAGAAGTATGGAATTATACATACGAATGGGCTATTGCCACATTTACATATTACACAAATAATTCTAATACCCTTCTTGAATTGAACAACCATCCATAGAGAGAAGTCATTACAATACAACATTATAGAATTTACTAGCCCCCTTAATATTGAATAGAGGGCTAGATCACCCCTCCTTGAACTCCACATCATTCGTTCAAAATGCCATCGAGATCATCAACGATCAAGATTTAGCTCAAGAGAGATTTATTTGGGAGATGTAGTTTAATATGGACATCGAAACACTGAGTAATGGCTTGTGGTGTATAAGATTCCTTGTGATAGAGCTCAAATGGGCCTTCAAAACAATTAGTAGTTTGAGCAAGAAAGGCTTGAGGTGGAGGAGGTTCCTCTTGATAGCTTTGGAATGGACCAATAAGAAATTTTGTTGTATCAACTGGCATGGAGATAACCCACTTAGGTACAAGCCTTGACCTATTCGAAGGAAGAGTAAGCAAATTTTGCATGGTGTCTCCATTGTCATCACAAAAGAATGGAATTGGATTGTTAGGAGCATCTAAAATGGGTGAGAAGTCATTTACGACACACAGACTAGATGAGCCACTAACAAGAGTACACTAAAGAAGTGAAGAAACATCTGCAATAGGGAGACTGGATAAGTCAACAATATGGTCCTCATTAATGATAAGAATCTATCGATATTACTGTAGGATTACTTGTAGAACTAGAAAGAGGACCATCATCATATTGTGAAGGATTTGGGTCCGTGATTGGAATCACAAGAAAAGGATCTGCTTGATGATGAGAGTAAGCATGATTTGTGGAAGCATGTTGAGATTCATCTGAAGAATTTGTTGAAAGAAGTAATAAAAGAGGTCTTGGAAAATGGTGAGTAGTAGCCTCCTTAGAAATAATATCTATATTCTCGGAGTGGCAGGATCATAAGGTGGTGCCTTGAAAGTTTTTAGCATAGCGAACTAGAGTTTAGTAGTAATCTAGGGATGCTATTGTGTTTCACTTTTCATTAGGAGCATGGGGCCATGCACTAGATGCAAAGAATTTGAAACGTGAAATTGAAGGTTGCCATACCATTTTGCATAAGGAGTCGTACCAATGACAACATGAGTAGGTATTATATCGATGATATGGGTTACTTAAACAACTAATTCTCCTTGGACTGAAAGCTTCATTTTCTTGGAGTGAAGCATGCAATGATCCATCACCATGTTAGTCCTATTCTTTGTTTCACTACTGCATTTTGCTATGGAGTGTAAGGAATAGTTCTCTACCAAGAGATGCCATGAGATTTGAGTCATTGGAGCATTGCTAATATATTTTCCTTTGCTAATAGTCTCAAGACACTTGATCTTCCTATTGCTTTGATTCTTCCCTATAGATTCGAATTCCCAAAAACTTCTCAACCATCAAACTTTTCAAACATCTCAATCTTAGGTTCAATGGCATGTATCAGAAGAATGTGGAAAATTCATCAATAAAGGCGAGGAAATACTTACCTCCCCCAATAGAAAATTTAGCCATAGGCCCATAGATGTCACTATGAATGGGAAGCTTGCTTGGCTTTGTCATTAGGAAAGGAATCTTGATGATGTTTTCCCATTACACACCCTTCACAAAGACCATTGGGTGGTTCAATTGCTGGAAGATCATCAATCATATGTAGCAGACTCTTATGTTGAAAATATCCATAATTAATGTGATTGAGATGCTGATGCAAGAGCAAAAAACCCTTTCCTCTTTGAGGAGGAAGAGTCATCCCCATCTTGTACATATGATTGGTTTCTTCACAATATTTGGAGGCAACCACTTTGAAACCATCATTCATGTATCGAAGTTCCACCTTTTTATTGGTGCATGTAGTGTGATAAATAGAAAGAAGATTTGGTCCCACACCTAGAACATCTCCGAACATGCTTTTATTTATGACGACATCATCAAACCTTGAAACTTGTAGTGTTAAATTGTCACACTTGACTCAAAATCTAGCAGGCCTTATGAGGGAACTCACAAGGCAAGGGCCAAACACTATTGCAACAATGAGGTAGATTGCCACTGTCACCTCAACAATCTTCCTCCTGCTCTTTAGTGGAATTTCACCACAAGGGAGGCTTCCTGGTGATCACGTATCGGGATAGTCTAAATTATAGGGTTCAAGTTGATGAAGGCATATGCTAGGTGGAGACACTCAATGATGGACAAAGGCTCAATACCTCTTAATAAGGAATAACGTATCATACACCTAGACTAGCAAGGACATATATGAGCTAGGGTTTGTTGGTATGCAACAATAAGGGAGTACATAGATACATGAGTCAAAGAAAGGGTTTACTAAAATATAAGGGCAAGAGAATAATAGAGCAAGCCCTCAAGATAAGCGTCAAGTTGAAGCTAGGTTACGTTTAGGGTTTCCAATGCACAAACTTGTCTAGAGAAGGATGATGTCAACCCTCCGAGGGAAGTTTTACTATGTAAAAGGCTAAATTTTGTGTTAAAAAGGATTTCCAAGATAAAACCTAGGTCTTTATACCACAAACACTTATCCACAAAGCCTTAGACAAATTTGGCCCTAAGAAAAAAAACCTAGTGGTTTGCCATAAAAGGCTTAGAAAAGTAGAAAGGAAGGAAAATATTTAGTTTTTCAAGTTTTAACCAACACAAGGCTTGCCAGTGCCTAATCCTACTTTGGTGTTGGAGTTTTTAGGGCAATTTTAAGAGATAAAGGACAAATGCTTGGAGTAAGGGGGGGAGGTACACTTGTGGCCACTTAAATAAACCCTAACTATGGAGCAAGGGGGAAAAACTCTTGTTTCCACTTAAATAAACCCTAGCTATCTTTTTTGTGAGGAGTGAAATTAAATAGGAGATGCACACTAGGAGTTCTCGTATGGATTTGAAGGAAGAAACATTCAACATGCAAAAATTAACCAAGATTCTCCATAAATAATTTGCATTTAGACATGGATCATAGAAAAACCCTAGTAATAATTCAATTACATGTAAAACAGTGAAAAATTTACAATAAAATTACTATTCTTCAACTCCCATCCTTGAGGGGAAGCCCTCAAGAAGTGCCTCAAAATGTCTCCAAGTGTCAAAACCATGCTTTGGGTGCCCTGCATCACCTTCTCACGGACTAGAAGTGTGACGTGGCATCATCTATCTCCAACGTTGGGGCTCCATGTGGTAGTACAAGCCCTCCCTTGTCATCTTGGGGATGACCATCATCATTTGGACTTCGAATCAAGTCATGCCCATCAAAAAGTGTGAAGGCAAGCCTGGGGGCACATTGGGTCTGCTAGGTACATCATTAAGAATCTCCAACACCAAGCAAGAAGAGCTTAGCATTTCAACATTTAGGGGTGCTCTGAGGTGTCAATCATATGCCGGAGTCATTAAAATGCCCGACACTTTGTTTTGGAGGGGAAGCACTGCATCTGCAAGGTCATCAATGCTCTCTAAAAGTGTGGTACGACTTGGGCTTAATGTGTGGTGGAGACATGAAATGTGCCCTCAAAGCCTCTGTTGCTATGTGAAAGACCACCTAGCAAAAACCATCTCAAGATCAAGTGAAAGTTACCAATATTTAGAACTTAAGGACAATGACAATAGGTGCATCATAATGGACCATACTTAATTGTTAAGGGCATGATAATACTTCAAATTGGGATCACCTTCAAATATCTAACTAGACCAAGTCCCATAAAAGTGTTCCATACATGTGTTAGGGATGTCTAGATGGTCACCCCTATTAGGCACTTCCAGCTCGTAAGGGGAGGTGACATGTCTTAGGTGAACCCTTCAATTCATAGGTGTTTGTAATAATGTGGCAATAGAAGGGAAATGCTTCATGGTAGGTGTCATGGTCATGGGACTAGTTGATGGAGGTCCATCATCCTAAGTGTAGATGTATGGAGGGAGCAATTGTGGAGGCATGAGTTACTGCTTTCCTCGGCCTGCTTTTTCCACTCCTTTGGTGCGCCTTTTACTTCTTTTTGATAATGCTTTGATAAGTAGCATAGTTATCACCCATCAGGGTTGGGACATGCAAGGGTTCCTTTATTATGTGATGAAGCAACTAGTGCTCAAGAATTGAGTGATGGCTAATGAGGGGAGTAGAGCTCATGCAAGGCTTCTGCCCATGTGCTATTTAATGTCTTGGCCATCTTTTGCATTTTCACTTTTCTTTTTCTTTCATTATGGCCATCTTATGCTTTTACCTCTCTTTTAGTTGCATTTTCCATCAACCTCCAGGGCAAAGGTTTTGGCCCAGACTCATGGATGAGGATATGAAGGTGCTAATCCCAGTGACTCAATGACAAGAAATCTTAAGGATGAACATGAAATTAGGGGAATAGTAAAATGTGGCAAG
Source organism: Pinus albicaulis (assembly GCA_034641835.2). NCBI lineage: Eukaryota > Viridiplantae > Streptophyta > Pinopsida > Pinales > Pinaceae > Pinus > Pinus albicaulis. The sequence goes on from CM076575.1 coordinate 20,400,378, forward strand.
TATGGAAAGGTTATAGACACACTACTTCATCCGAAGTTTCTCAAGTAATGCCTCTCCTATAATTCTAGTCTCTAAGGCCTCAAAGGAGATCCTACTAAACTAGGGTCAAGAACTAACCCCCCTAGTAAGGTGGGAGAACATGTTTATAGTCAAGATTGGTCAATCATCTAGATCACCCCTTATTCCATGTTAGAATGCCCAAAAGATTAAGCAAAATCACATGATTGCAAAATGGCTAAAGTACTTGTTGAATGGTGACTCGCCTTCCTTAAAGAGGAGTGCTGGATGGTGAGAGGTGTCTGACCAGTGCAAATGGCGGAGGAATGTGGCATATCATCATATACTGAGCAAATCATATCATCTATAATTAGAGAGGCGTTCGTGTTTAATCATGTGTTGAATAGCTTTATGATCCATTCTTTTTGAGAAGAGGACCAAAGTGTAGAGTGTACTACCAAATGTGCACTATAAGAAGATCCAATGATGTCATTAAGATGGTCATTGGTGCCTATGTAGATCTTGCAAGCTTTTAAATTTTTTGAAGACTAGCAAGGCGAGACTTGAAGGGATGTCCTTCCATATGATAGTAGCAACATATGACTCTTTTCTTCTTGAAGGATTTCAAGCATTCTCCATTACCCCAATTGGACTTAGATTTAAGGGATTGAGACAGCCTTTGGATGGTCTTGATCTCAAGGCGTAATTCACTATAATACCCATTGTCTTTGGCCATTACATTTATATTGTTATATTATTGTTGTCATTAGTGGTTGACATAAGTTGTAATTGTACCCTTTGTCTCCTATATATATAATATATATATACAAACACACACCAAGGAGATATAGTTTTAGGGGTAATCAAGATTTGTTTGTAAACATAAGGTGTAAAGTAGGTTCCCAACTTGAAGTAGCATTGTTTTCATTCACATTTTATCATGCTCAATGTGTGGCATTCCCAATATAGGGTGAAAAGAGGCCTCAAGAGGTGCATTGCTCCATCAATAATCATGAGTAGTGTAACCAACAAGCCTTCAAGAGTGGACACAATCTACCATAATAACTCCCTTGACATGAGGGAAATATGTAAAACTGCAAGAGTTAGGAAAGTAGCGGAGACCATTGAAGATTAGCAAATCACAGGATTTGTCGAGATGTGGGAAGTGCTTTGTCATATGCTAAGAGGTCCCATGGTATCATATGAAATCCTATGCAAATTGACTAAGGTTGGTTCAATCTCTCGGAGGTAAAGAGCATCCTTTGATTTGTAATGTAGGGCAATTTGTTGGGTCCTAGTATGGGCATTGAAATCCCCTAGAAGAATGACCTCTCTTAGCGTTGGCATGTAGGTCCTGACTCCTGGTAAGGATCTTCATCAAAGACTCTGTGGAGGGTAAAATGTTAGAAGTAGGTGGGAAATAACTAACTACAAAGTAAATGTCCTAGGGTCTCGGGAACATGTTGCTAATATGGACCCGCACAAGTCTGACAAACTCATTTGAGACGACCATTAAAACTCTACTCTAAAGGAAATCCCAATAAAGGCAAGCCACACCTCCCAATCTCTAGACACCTTGTGAGATCCTAGTTTCTTGTCTACATGGAAGACAAACAAAGGTACCCTAGGTGTTTCAAGATAGGTTTGATGAGGCTTGTTTGGGTCCTGATCATGAAGAGACTATTTGAAGGGTTGATTGCATTGTAATCTGCTTTAGTGGAAGACTAAAAAGCCTTGTTGCAATTCGAACATCAAATTGTAAATCCTAAATGTAGAAATTAATGTGTAGATCCTAAAGTGCTCATGAAATTTACTAAATCACAAGACTATAATCTACTCTACCAATCCGTGGAAGTAATTTCATGATCGAGAACACAAATATATAAAGAGGTTTCGAAGAAATCAATATATATATATATATATATATATATATATATATATATAAAGGGGGTTTCGAAGAAATCAATCAAGATAGATTGAAAAATACCGTCTGTCACCAGAATGATGATTATGAGCGAGTTTAGTATGAAATTGGCCAAGATGGAGGAATGACAGGAATCACTTCCAAAGGAATTAAGGGAGGAGCACATACAGTTAGAAGAGTAGATTGATCACAATCACGATGTTGTACGCCAAGATGAAGTTAAACTAAGAAACTTGGTCGAAAAAAATCACGCAGAATTAAAAGACAATTCACTGAGTTACAAAACCTCATAATAAATCGACATCAGAAAATACATCCAGTCCAGAACAAAATGCTTCTGAAACTTCCAATTCACCTAACTCACCTCACATACCAACTCCCCAAATAAATATATTTCCAGACCCTGCCTAATGCTCCAAATCCATAGTTAAATATACCTAATCATGGCATGATGATCTAGAACCAATACCAACCATATAGCCAGCCAATCTTTGCATATCCTCCCCGAGCAAAACTGGAATTGTCAAAATTTGATAGGAAAGAAAAAAAAGGGTGTGGTCTGGTTCAATAAAGACGAAAATACTTCGAGATATATGGTATTTATACCGACGGTGAAAGGATCAGATATGCATCCACGCAACTGGAAGGAGATGCATACAATTAGTACATGCGGTGGAAAAATTCAGCATATGCAATAAGTTGGAACAAATTTAAGGATTAATTCTTTAAATGATTTCAGGTCATCAAAGAAGAGGACTTGTTCACAGAACTCACCAGGTTGCAACAAGAAGGAAATGTGGCTGAATTTACACGTGAATGGGAAGCACCGGCTACAAGAGTACCTGGATTATCGACAGAACATTTGGTATGATCTTATATTACCAAATTAAAATGACACATCCAGAATGAGCTGAAGCTACATGATATTACAACTATGCAAGATGCATTTCATAAAGCAAAAACTGCAAAGAAGAAATTTGAAAGATCATTATTACCAAAATTTGATAAGATCTATTCACGATGAAAAGAAAGCAATTGTCGGTTTTGTGAGACAAATGGACATTGGGACACAAATGCATGGACCAAAAATCTTATAGATATGAAGCCGAAGAAGACTCTAACTCTTCTAGTAGCAACTCTGAGGGAGGAATGAAAAAGAAGGAAAATAATTGCCGTAAATGTGGAAAAAGATGGGCCAAGGGCCATAAATGTGCAACCGACCACACTTATCACTGTAAAATTATAGATGGGAAAGAACTTGAAGTGCAGGTTGCCGCTGAAGAAGACATGATGGACACTGATGAAGATGAAAACTCACCACAAATATCATTAGTATCAATCACCTGCATAACACAAACTCCTACGGAAGATAACTCAAAGGAGTTTTTTCAAGGAAGACACCCAACCCCCTATAGTTCGATATACATCACCTCATTTAAGAAAGAAGAGTACTATCCACAACAGTTTGGGAATTACAGAAGACAGGAATCCAAATATTCTAAAGCTCAAAGGAAGCCTAAAAGGAAAATAAATCACAATATTAGTAGATTCGAGGATGTGGATATTACTCTTGCAAGACAACTTAATTTCTTTGTGCACCCAGCCAAGGGCCTCACTGTTAAGGTCGCCCATGGGAAACAATTCAAGGAAGTATGAAAATGTCACAAGGTTTCAATTCAAATACAAGAAGTGGAAATACAAACAGAACTCTTCACTCTACCACTTGAGGAAATGGATATGGTGTTAGGTGCGGAATGGTTGATATAGATGGGAAACTATACTACAGACCTTGAAGAACAGTTCATGGAATTTAATTGGTAAGGTCGACACTATAGATTATATGGTGTTGAAGCTTCCAACCTCAAAAGAAGATGCAACAATATACAAGATCCTCACCAAACACTCGAAGCGTGAACAATGTCAAGACTCAAAACCATATTAAAGCCATCCATAGAAACGCCGTCAACTAGAAAGAATCCTGTTTATTATGCCTTGAGGACAAAGCCTTTCTTTAAGAGGGCGGCAATGTTATAAACATAATAAATGATAATTAATTAATTAGTGAATAGATGTGCCTTTTGTAAAGACACATTCATCAGTTGAAAACCCCGCGTAGGTATCTATAATGGGGGCCCTATTGTAATATTCGTCATTCAACTATTCAATTTATTGAGAGTTTTAAGGTTTCTGTGGTGTGAGTTTTGAGATGGAGAATTCGGAATCTCCACAATATCCATTTTTTACGTCTACGTTTCGAGTCTAAAACAAGACTCATCAACAGGACAAAACCTGCCAAGAAGAGAGAAGGATTGATGTAATAAATACAAGCTGGAGCGAAAGGAGTGAATGAGGAGAAAGAAGGAGCCGACCAGAAAAATATCAAGGAATCAAAATAGGTTATTTAATATATAATTATTTTTATTTAAATTATTATTAATTATGTTAATTAATTAATAATGAAGACCATTAATTGATTTTAATTGATTTTATTATTAGAAATAATTCAATGTAATTTATTAGGTTAAGAAAGGTTTTTATTTTGCTTTTTTCTAATTCTATGGTTGATATTTAGATAATTTTTATTAATATTATTAATGAGGGTTGATAATTAATAAAATTAGGATAATATTTATAAATTATGATTAATATTATAAATTATGATTGATATTAAAATTAATATTATAAATTGATGCTTAATATTATAAATTAATGATGAATAATATAAATTAATGAATAATATATATAAATTATGATTAATGTTAAAAAAATTATAATTATTATTAATAATTATTTTTATTATTAATATTAATTAGTAATAGTTAACTATTACTAATAATATTTGTTAATTAATACTAATAATAAAGTCACAGATTTTTATTTAAAATTAGATAAATTTTATAGGATTAATGTGAGGGTTAATTTTAGGAGATTTTTTAGAATTAACATCAAGGGGGCTAAAGGAGGGGGTTTATAGTAAGCGACGGTGAAGAAGGAAACTAGGTGAGATGGAGGGGTGACAGAAAGTATTCAGAGGGGGTTATAATGAACAGAGAGGAGGAGGAGGGGAGAATGAAGGTTCTGTGCAGATGTCTAGGATTCAATTTATTATATACACATTTATTTCATATACATTTGTGCACTTCAGTTAGATTACTACATGCACTGTTATGTTCACTAATTACTATTAGTGCAGCTGTCTTAATCAGTTACTCGGCTGTTATCCTGTAATTGTTGTTAGTATCCTCATGCATTTGTACTTTCATAGTAAGCAAAATTGGTTGATAACTGAGTAACAGGATGCATTCCTTAAGGACCCTGTGTCCATATCCTGTGTGTGGGACATGTGACATGCTAGGACATCTGTTTTGTACATGTTCTAAAACAGGACACGTGCCAAACATGTGTCCTATTGTGTCTGACCAAGGCACGAAAAAGATCTGTGAGGGCTCTTAAAATGCGATTTTTCTTGATGAAGACAAAAATGTCGGATGTGTTTCCTGATGATATGGATTTAGAGTCTAGACAGCAGTGTCGAGTTGGCATGAGCCAACTTGGATCTTAATGAACCAGTGCCAGAGCTGGTGATTTTTTTATCATGGTGATCGTCATGAGGGGTCATCCTCCACACTAGCAGATGAAGGTCTTGGATTGCATATAGAGGAGGAGAGGGGGGGTGGAGGAGAGAGCAGTGGCAGCGTGGTGATTTTGATGATTCTGACATCGAGGGGGACTAGGGGGACTACAAATAGTGACAAGTTATGAGATTTTTCCACCTACAGTTCTAGTATCAATCCTATTTCATATTTGCTTTTAGTATTCCTGCATGTAGTATCAGTGCCTCAGTGCTTATGTAATACCCTTTGATTTTGATGACATCAAATGACTTGATGAGAAAACTGCAGTTTATGATTCTAAACTTCTATTTTATGACATACCTGTTTTGAATTTCTAATTTCTTGTCTGTTAATCATCAATGATGTAGTTACTAGTTGTATCAACTTTTTGTCAATGTTGTAATTTTTAAAAAAATTGGATCTTCTGTCTATATTTCATATGTAATTTGATTTTTTTTTTCAACACACACACACACACATATAACATCTATTCTGTGTCCTGTTTCCAGGGTTAACTTGTCCTGTGTCAAATACTCATATGCACATGTCTTCCATGTCCCATTTCCTCCTGTCATGTAACATAGTTTGACAGGCATACATGCCAATACAAACTTGGTTTTTCTTCTATCCTCTTGATTGTGGGCTACAAGAATGGCCATCAGACTGTGAATGAGGAAATTCAATGCAAGCCTCAATAGAAAATGCATAATCAAGCAGACCAATAAATAGTTCATGCACTATAGATTTAGGCTACTCTTATATCAGCTTGCATACTCAACATCCCATTCAAGACACGGGATTCCACAATCTACTCAACATTGATTACTGTTTCCTCATGAATTTCAAGAGTTCCAGGCCACATAGCTTGAGGTGTGGCTTCAGGGTTGCAACTTCAAATCTGAGTTTTTATTATAAAAACAATAAAATAATTACAATTCCAAACTTTGTATGACTTAAAGCCATACCTGCTTACATCCACTGAGATGTTGATCCTTGAAAATAGTTTTTGTGTTAAACACAGTTACATATGTACATATGCCAAATCCTAATTCTCCTGTACGAAGAAAACATGGGGATTGAACCCCTTTTGGGGAATTTTGAAGCAGAAAGTGTGTTGAACCCCTACTCCATTTCCATAGATCCAACAAACAGTAGGCAAGCCAGATTTTTTCAAGGAATAACAGAATCTTCAAGAGCTGATAAAAGAAGCATAACAATCAAAGTAAAAAGGGAAGCACTAAAATACATAGCAAATAATCCTCCAAAATGTGTCAAATTTCTTTAATCAGTATATCAGTTCAACTCCTCAGGTTGACCCTATGGCTGGCTGACTTTTGTTTGATTTCTTTTTTTTTAGTTTGCAAAACAATTTGATGACCAGAAAACTTGTAGTGTATATAATCTTGTCAAATGTATTTACTTGGAGTCCATGACCACTCATTTCAAAATATTATTGACCTGATTAACAGTGGTTTGTAACTAACAACAGTGGATGCCATCTTTTTACATATTTTTTGACTCATCTCTTATCAACAAAGAAGCAAGAACAGAATGATCAGGGACAGAATGTAAGCACATAAAAACATCAAAACAGAATCACAGATGGATTGTCTTCTTTATTATTTAAGGATCACCTAATTTATCGTACTATCAACAGTACAAGATTCAGCTCTCACTATCTAGCCTGTTCTTTGCATTTTAGATTCGATGTTACTCGAAACTTTACAGTTTAAACTCACTAGTGTCTATTTCAACCAATGGTTGGTTGTAATGATTATCTTTATTATTTAAAGCTTGATTGCCTGACTTATCGTACAATCGACAGCACAAGATTCAGTTCTCACCATCTAGCCTTTTCTTTGCACATTAGACTCTGTCACCTAAAACCTTGCAGTAGAAACTCACAAGTGTCTATTTCAACCAATGGTTGGTTTTAATGATTTGTGTCTCTTTTTTATTCCAATTGACATTTATTTTCCTTAACCATAGTCTGCAAACATTTAGGTCATATCCTGCTAGTGAGCATCTCCAGTGGTAAACCAGTGTTACGCATATCCTCAGTGACAATTTATGCTGACCCAGTGGCACTGATTAGTCACCTCACCACTGACTGGTGGTACTTGGTGGTACATGGTGTGTACTCGATACTGCTTGCTTTGCCAATACCATTAACTATTTAGAAAAACCTATTCAAACACAATGGTTTCGTAAAAATATCCCAAGTCTTAACAGAATCGTAATTGACCCCTATTCAACGATGCAATCATTTGGCCTTCCTGGTCCAAAACAATATTTTGAAATTTCAAGGGTGGGTGAGCTTTTATGATGCCTCTAATAAGAAAAATATCGTTGAGTACTTGGTAGTACATGGTGTCTACTCGATACTGTTTGTTTTGCCAATACCATTTACTATTTAGAAAAGCTTCTTCAAATTTCAAACCCTGTGGTTTCGTAAAAAATCCTAAGTCCTAACAGAATGATAATTGACCCCTATTCAACAACACTGTCATTTGGCCTTACTGGCCTGAAACAGTATTTTGAACTTTCAAGGAAGAGCGAGCTTTTATGATGTCTCTAATAGGAAAAAATATTGTCAAGTAGAGAAAAGGTCAGAAATAATGTGAAATAAGTGGTAATCGATGGTGACAGTTTGATATAATACAATAAAACATTATTTCACAAAGCATATAATTTTAAAACCAATTTGGTTCAGTTTCGTTGCTGCTTATATATATATTCAGAATTCTGAACTCATTATCCCAGAAAAAATAACTTTACTTTCTTTTTTCATTAATTATAGTAAACTTATCTGCATAGATGATTTAATCTAAAACAAATGTTGAGTAAACCTATTTGGAGAAAATTCCTTTGAAGTTTATACAATTTGCTGGTGGGAAATTATTGCTTTCAGGTTACTGCTGGGAGTTCTCTAAGTTAAAATCTTTTCTTTCTACGCTGTCATATGGAATTTTATTTGGTTGTTGTGATTATAATCAAGCTTGTATATTTAATCGATTTTTGTGCTTCAAGTTTGTCTACTTTTTCTCGTAACTTTTATTCAATCTTCTTGTTTTTGTAGCATGTTTGCAGAGCTGTGTGCGTTGGCAAAGCCGGATAATCCTCAGCCTACTGTGGAGATGTTTTTGAATTTTCATGTGCAATTAAGGCAGGCATGTTCTGTTGTTGATTCTTTGGCAAAAACTAGGAGTTCTGAACGTAGTTTGGATGATCAAGTAACTGATTTGAGTTCAGTGGAGGAAGCTCAGAAGATATCATCAGGGAAAAAAATGAGTGCAACTTCATGGGTTCAAGCAGCTTTAGCTACTGATTTATCTCCCTTTACTCTTCTTAGTAAGCAGTCTTCTAGCTCAACACCAAGGACGGCACAGAATAAACAGATTGATAAAGAATGTGCAAGTAATAACAAAGCATTAATTGTACTTGAAACACAATCTCCACAGAAAAGTCAGAATTCATTATTGCCTTCTTCATCCTCAAAGAAAGTGTCTAGCACATCCACACAGCCTCTCCCTAGCAAAGGAATGGGCAATGCATCTCACAATCCAAATGATAAAAGACGCTCTGCTGAAAATGGGGATACGAAGTTTCCGTATGCCTTGAAGTCAGCAGGGGTTGCATTGCGGCGGATACCAAATGTTACTGCTGCACAGAATGCATCAGGGAGGAATATGAGCAAAACTGGATTAGAACCCTCCCAAAAGGAGCATTCGGTCATTGAGTGGGTAAAAGGAAATGGTCTGGATGAAGCTGCAGATCTAGCAAGACAGCTGCAGAGTCAATCGCAAAGCTGGTTCTTGAAATTTATAGAAGGATACTTGGATAATAGCTCCCATGTTGCTGGTGGTACAGAAAATGGAGCCGACAGTACTGGAGCAAAAACAGGTGCACAACAAGATAATAGCCAAATTGCAGCAATGTTGGCTCAGATTAAAAAAGTTAATGACTGGTTGGATGAAATAAATCCTGAAAAGTGTCCCAATTGTGATGACGATGAAGGAAGTATAGATCCAGAACTGGCTGATACATTAGTTAGACTTCGAAGGAAAATATACGAGTTTCTTCTTCAGCATGTTGAATCTGCTGCACTGGCACTTGGTAACCAGTCTGTTACAGCTCAAAGTATAGAATCAAAGGTGGGTAGCAGAAACCAGTAGGCAGGCTGGTAATTTTCATGTCGGCTAGTAAGATACATGGACTCAACTGATAATGTACACTACATAGACATGTTCAAAGTTTCTGCTGTTCATTTGATAGAAACCAGTGAACTAGCTGAGAGCCATGAATTTTTATTTTACCCATACCAGGAGGAATAGAGCTTGATATCAAATCGCCATGTATCTGGCATGTACTAGACATTGGTTTGTCCATTAAGTGATATTCTGGTTTGTATGATAGTCATGAGATTTGGGCCATCAGCAGAAATCAGACAGAAATGCCAAGAGGGGCATTCCTTGATCCTGAAGGCTACATTGTTTTCGAAATAAAAATGCTCATGGTGGTAAAGGCAGTGCTATGGGAGGGTATGTGAAAAAACGCATACCTATTGATGATATATCAAATATCAAATATTGGAATAAGTAGAAAAGCAGTGCCTATTACTGTAATGAGCGAGCTTGTATTTCTATTGCTCTTCATTCCACTGGTTCCTAATTGTGGTATAATGTATCATAATTTACATTCCCCAGAAGTTAAAATATAAAAGCTCTGTGAAAAGAATAAAACTTTCGAATGTGTCCTCTCTGCTTTCCCCGGTATTGCATAGGAAGACATTTGTGTGCAAAACCTGCTGGCAATGTAGTATGCAGAAATCATTTCAATCATTTCATTTCAAACGCATTTGAGAGGTACCGAATTCCTGGATTTTGTTATTTTCCTTTACTAAGATTTCTTTCACGCTTCTTTTGGTATGTTTCTTGCAACAAAGGGGTTGCAATGACAGTATCCCTGTGCGTTTCATCAAAGTGATTGCATCTGAGCTTTTTAGATAAGCTCTTACATTGTGTACGGGAGATATTAGTTGATTCTCTACAGCACTGTTGTTAAAGTCTCAAATTATCACCGTACACTCCAATGTAAAACATCTGTATGGGATTATATAAACATTACAATTAAAAATAGTGGAGCGTAGAATAAAAATTCCAATTGGCATAGATTGTGTAACATGGTAAGTGATATTAGTTATATATGTAGGGGATTTAGTTATCTTTCCTGTGAAACGATGAAACTAATGAACAAAACCGAGGAAGTTGTTCTCAATTTAGAGACGATTATTGGTAATTCCATGATGAAAAGCAGGTCTTCTCATTATAGTGAGTAAATCATGTTAGTCAAAGTTGTCATTGATGTCAATATGGCATTGTTAGAGATGGCAAATATTCTTGTGATACATGAATAACTCTATCCTCATGCAAACCCTAGTGAAATCCCTAAGCATGAAGATGATGCATATTCCCTAGCTACATGATAAAACCCTAAAGCCCTAGTTTCATGGTGCACTAGCCCTAGTTGAAGAATGTCTTGAAAAACCCTAATCCCCAAATGCATATGCCAAATATATAACACTATCCCTAAAGTCATAAATAATGATGAAGCCCTAAGTATATACATGTGTTTGCTAAATATGTGTGTATGAAACCCTAAAGATAACTTAAGCATGAATATACCCTAATGCTAATATATCAAAGTTTGATATTGTGTTCCTTTTGTAATATCGTCCCATTGCACTTTGATTTCAATAAGAAAGTAGAAATAAGTGGCAAATACTAAAGGTCAAGGCAATCATCCTTTTTATAGTGCAAAATAAATACTTATTTATATATATAATCATCACCGTATGCAACACATTTCCTGGCCGTTATACTTTGGATGATTCGATTGTTAACGCAATTGCTCCAGTACTCCCTAGTGCCATTAAAAATCACCATCATGGTCAAATCTTCAATCACGTACAGGTCGAATTTTATGCAAATGAGTTTTTATCAAAATTAATATTCATAAGTTGGCCCTATATTCATGTCAGCGCCAAGCACAAGTCGGCTCCATACATCACAGTTCGAACCATTGCATATATATATATATATATATATATATATACATATATATACAGCGTAAAGTTCATTTCATTTGACTATCCTTCACTGCAGAAAAACTCAGAGATAATACAGAACAAAATTTGGTAAAGTCTTCTAAATTGTGATTGGGTATCGGATTATTGATTGAGGAGCTCAGAACTATGGAGAGTCACTTGTAGGAACTCGAATTTGTGGTCTAACTCATGGAGCCAATTGCAAACACTGTGACCCAATGCACAAAATATGTTGTTTTTGCGATCCATAGTTTTGCACTACTTCCTTGACATATGATATTTTGATGCGGTGCTCTTATCGGTATGTTCTGAAGTTTGCGTGCATTATCACACAGTGCATTGAATCTGTTTTGGATTCAAGACATATATTTCAGGTGTTGTAGGTACTTCAAATAGATCCAAACTTCAAATTTAGATTAGAAGTGAGCCTGGTCTATGCATAAATTGCTTTAGAAGTTTTGTCCTGCACCTCTATTGTGAAGTTCGATAATCAATTCAACGTTGGAACAAAGAATGTGGTAGTTTCGGACAATCTCTTTTCTTGATACTTCATATTCGTTTTGGGTGCAGATTCTTGATGGGCATTCACAGTGCGACCTCATCGAAATTTACCTGTGGTTTCTTTGATGCATATTAGTGACTGGTGTACTTGTGGATTTTGGGTAAGATCTGGAGAAAACACCTTACAATTTCAATCACCCTTGCTCATAGTCCTTGGTATGACGAATACTGTGAAGACATTGTCAAGACACTCTTGGAGAAGCCTATCGAAAACATCTTGAAACATTGTTGAAGCTTTGTGAAGACATCCTTGGAGCAATCTATTGAAGACAATTTGGGTTTTGCTTGACACATCACCAAAGCATTATTGAAGGATCTTTGAAGTCTTGGTAAAGCTGCTTGAAAATGATCATTGTAAAGTAGCGCTTGAACCCTTAAAGAGGCTTAAAGTAGGAAATTGTGAAGCACTTGAAGATTTGTTTGGTGCAGAACTCGAGCTGCCTATTGAAGACATATTAAATTTAGATAACAATTGTGTTCTATGCTTGATGCACTTTTACTTCAATATTTCTTAGGCCCAATACACAAACTTGAAAGTAAAATGCTGATAGAACACAATAATAGATCAATAGAAGACAAGCCAAATATAGATCAGATTTACAATTCCTTATGCCCAGTGAAGATATGAGATATTGTTGCGTTACGACGGTCAACAGGATGCTTCAACTAGCAAAGTCTATCTCGGTCAACTAGCACTTTCATGTGTCACACCCACAACCTTCAACAACCCTCAAAGACAACTCATCACAAGTCAAACCAGGGACAACGCAGAAAAGTCAACGCAGGCAGCGGCAGAAAAGTCAACGCAACAAACTAGGGCTTTGGTCAAATAGCTCGGAATTCCTCGATTTTAGTGCCCAGCTGTACGGCCTCCTAAAATCGAAATTTCTACAGAAGATTGAGGTCAAACGACCAAGGGTTGACCATGGTCAACACTGCTCAACGCTGCAGCAGAAAGCCCTAAACATTTCAGCGCAGAAAACAGCAGCTTCGCTCTACACGTGTGAGGGAAAAAGGCCTCCAAAGGCTATTGAACCAATCAGATCACAATGAGAGAATGTGTGATGAGATTGCGAGAAAATGACCTCCAAGTCTCTCCAATTTATATTCATCAATGAGGGTGTGTGACACATCTCTTAGGCATGTGGGATAAATCTCGTCGACCTTGCACATGTGGAAAATAAATTCAACATCAATGTTTTGCTCATCCGATCAAGATGATCTTTAGATCAATCTTGCACCTCTCCAAAAGAGGAATCCAACAAAAATATGACCATTGTCATATAAGCAGTGCAACATGGAGTTTGGACGTAATTGCCCAAAATTAACACTCCCTCTCAACTAGGGAGAACTCCATCCGTCCAAAGTGCCATCCATCACGTACCAAACCAAACATCGTGCATCATCCCGCCATAACTTGCTTTGCTGGCTCTTTATTTCAGAACAAAAGGTGAGTCACAAAGAAATCACACACAACTGACCCAAAGTCAGCTTAGAGGTAAAAAAACCTCTCTTGGACTCAAAAGAGTCTCATACTTACCCGAAGTTAGTTTACTAACCCGAAGTCAGTTTAGAGGATAAAACCTCATCATACTTGATCCCAGATCAAGGTGTTGGACACATGCCATCTTAGACATAGAGAGTACGACAATCTCTGATGCGTCCATCGGTCTTGCTATGGTCTCTATCCACATTTTCCACCTCATTGGCCAAATGAGAGGTACTTCCATGAGTCCGAAACTCCATGGGTAGGATGCATGCGGGGGATAGATCAGAGAGAGGCGAACCAACTCAATATCATAATGGTGGGGTAGAAGCACCAAAAGGTTCGGCAAGCCTAGCCCCGTGAGTGCTTATAGCTCCAAGAAGCTATCCCGAAGCCTCCTAGAGCTCCCAGAGCTCATAGTCCAACTCAAGCAGGACCCTCAGAATAGGGCCTTTCCACGATTCCAAGCTTCTTACGGAAGTTTAGGAACTTGACCTTCCCCAGGGGTTTCGTGAGAATATCCGCGACTTGCTCATCAGTTCCTATATGATCAAGCCTTACGTCGCCTCACTGTACCATATCTTGTATAAAGTGGTACCTGATATCAATATGCTTGGATCGATCGTGTAACATGGGATTTTCAAAAAGACGAATCCCACTCCGGTTATCACAAAGGATAACGTTGGTATCTAGCACATGCACGAACAACTCACTGAAGAGATTTCGCAACCAAATAGCTTCACAATAGGCCATACTCATTGCAATGTATTCAACCTCAACGGTGCTCAAAGCCACCGACTTCTGCTTCCTGCTCATCCAAGATATCGAAGTAGAACCCAAGGTGAAGCAAAAGCCAGATGTGCTCTTGCGATCCACCACACTGCCAGCCCAATCGACATCAGTATATCCATGAAGTCTCAAACTCTTGACAATGTATCTCAGTCCATGGTTGATTGTGCCCCGAAGATATCTCAACAGATTCTTGGCACTAATATAGTGAATGTGATGAGGTTCAACCATATGTTGACTCAAAGTGTTCACTGCAAAAGATACATCCGAACGGGAGTTCACGAAGAACATCAGGGCCCCCGCGAACTGTCGATACTCGGTAGGATTTGCTAGCACGGACCTAACAACGTTTCCACTCAACTTCTTAAAGTTGAGTTCCATCGGTGTCGACACAAACTTACAATCCACCATACCAAATCTTTTCTGCAGCCACTTCATGACGTATTTTCCTTAAGTATGAAAATCTCGCCCTCGGCCTCTCGCGAGACCTCCAAGCCTAGGAAGTAGTGCATTGGAACCTAGGTCTTTCATCTCAAACTGCGTCAGCCCTTTACACCGATGAATGAGAGGGTCGCACTTGTCGTGAAGAGATCGTCCACATAGAGAACCAAAATGAGAGGCCTTTCTCTATCAACCTTAAAATAAAGGTTCAGATCAACATTACTTCGAGTGAGGCCCAACTTCATCAATTAGCTGTCTGTCCTCTCGCACCAAGCCCTAGGGGCTTGCTTCAACCCATAGAGGGATTTCTTCAACCTGCATACATGGGTATCTCTATCTCAGACTTCGAACCCCAGAGGTTTCTCCACATACACCTCTTCCTTTATAGATCCATGTAGAAAAGTGGTCTTCACATCCATCTGATATAGACTCCATCCTTGTGTAGCAGCAAGGGAAATAATATATTGGATGGTGGTATAGCGGGCCACATGTGCAAATATATCATCATAATCTATGCATTCTTTTTGAGAGAAACCTCGGGCAACGAATCTTGCCTTGTACTTTTCAGCACTTCCATTAGATCCATGCTTGATCTTATAGAGCCATTTCGAGGTGACAACAGATTTGTCCTTCGGTCTTGGGACCACTTCCCAAGCATCATTCTTCATAATGGACTCATATTCTTAGTGCATAGAATCCTTCCAAACTTGATGCTTTACGGATTCTTAAAATGTTCCAGGCTCAGATTGTACTATCGTACTCATGACTGCTAGATACCCTTGGTATCTCTTCGGCTTCTTGCTTTCACGGAATGTCCCCCTTGGGGAAATATGTCTCTTGGAATATTCGAGAGTATCCCTAAGCCATGTGGGTATTCTCTTATTTGAAGGAGGTGGATCAATAGGATCCATAGGTCCTTCAACATAGGCCATCAGGTCATCCTTTGGCTGATCCGGATTTATGCAGGAACGCAACAGAATAAACATATAACCATAAATACAGAGATGCAGCGGAAATAACACTTCATTTCATTAATATCAAAGAACCGAAATTTGCTTACAGACAGAATGGAAATAAAACTAGCTAGGGCGCTGGTAGCTATCTCTGAGAAGAGATGTGGCGGCTACAGGCCTCTGAACCGAGTTACAATGAGGCTCGAGGGCCTATTTATTATTTAGAAACAATGGAAAACCATAAAAAATCCAAACCCTAACCCTAGGAGATGAAGCACCAAAACTATGGGCCCCGTTTGGGTAAATTGGTACGTCAACTTCCCGGGTCGCAACTTTGGCATACACGATCTCTCGTTTGACGTGAACCATGTCGCTCTCGGTTTTTCCAAAAACGTCGCTAGGCTTCAAAACGGCTCGAGGTTTAGGACCCGAAAAACCGCTAAAAATAGTAAGTTGTGCCGAAACCGAAAACTCGAAAGAGACAATGCGAGGGGGCCCTAAGTGGAATAGCGGTGACCACCAATATCCACTTGAATCATTGGCTCATCCCCCGCATTCGTACTTTTTCATCTTCTTTGTCTTCCTTGGAGCTAGGAAGATTTCTCACTTTCTTGAGGGCAACATCTTCATCGGAGGTGACATCGTGGCATATCTCCACTTCTCTTTGACTAGGCACATAGATTCTATATGCCTTCAAAGTTTCACTGTAGCCCACAAACATTCCCTTGTTTCCAGAAGCATCCAACTTGCTTCTCTTTTCTTTCGGCACATGAAAGTAAACAGGACAACCAAGAACTCTAAAATGAGAAACATCAGGTTTCTTACCAGAGAAGACTTCTTTGGGAGTTTTTGAGTCCAGAGCGGAATGCGGGCATCTATTTTGAACATACACAACAGTGTTCGCAGCTTCTTCCCATAGAAACTTCGGAAGAACTTGGTCACATAGCATGGCGCGGACAACTTTCATAATGGTCCTGTTCTTTCTTTCAACGACACCATTTTGCTCTAGAGTGTACACAGTTATGGTCTCCCTCTTAATGCCAGCTTCACTACAAAAGTCATTAAACTCATTTGACTCATACTCGGTCCCATTGTCGGTCCTCAAAAATTTGATTTTCTTCTCGGTTTGATTTTCCACCAAGGCCTTGAAGGTACGGAACCATTTGAATGCTTCGTCCTTCTTCTTCAAAAAATATATCTAGGTCTTGCGGGAGAAGTCATCTATAAAAGTCATGTAATAGGAACATCCTCCCAAGGATGTCACAGGCATCATACTAGATAAGTCAGAATGTATCAACTGCAAGATATCAGTGGTCTTTGTGACACTTGAGGGGAATGGTACCCTTGTATGCTTCCCTTTGACACAACTCTGACATATACCTTCATGATTATCTCTCAATTCAGGCATCTCTATCACCACCTTCCTTGCTTCGGGAAGGGCTTTGTAATGAAGGTGTGCAAACCTCCGGTGCCATAAATCTGTTTGAAGAGTTGTATCACATGTCATAGCCCTCAATGGACTTCCTCCAACTTGGTAGAGTGTATCAACTCTAAAACCAATAGAAAGAGTTTCCTTGAAGTTCTTCTTTCAGATAAGTACCTTTCCATAAATGAATGCCACTTTGAATCATTTGTCTTCCATTGCCGAAATGACTTGACCTTGAGATAAATGGAGGGTCACAGTCCCTGTGCCTTTCATAGGATAGGTGACATTATCTCCAAGGATAATTTCCAAATTAGTATCATTCTCAACCAAATCAGAAAGGGCTTCTTTATAACCAGTGAGGTGCCTTGAAGCACCACTATCAATTAACCAGATATCTAGGTTGTCGGGTGGAGGTGCAACAGAGAGGGCAAATACAAGAATAAAATCATTTCTCTTATTATCAACAACATTAGACTCATCGTACTTGGAATTTCTTGACGTCTTGAAAGCTTGCCCATTTCCATTACGATCAGAGGGAGCCTTCCTTTTTTCTTGAAACCTGTTGTTCCTGTTGTTCCTTCTCGAGTTGTTGTCATCATCCATGGGAGAGTCCCTTCTATTAAAGCACTCTCTTGCTTAGTGACCACACTTGTTACAAGCGTAACATCTTCCCTTCCTTCCTTTGGGCCTCGTTCTACCATGGTTCTTCTTCTTTGCATGAGCGGTGAAGGCAGTAGGGTCACTTCCATTACCATTAGAGGCATATTCCATCATTCTTGTTTCCTTTTGAGTGCATCTCGTCAATATTTCATCAGAATCATGAATCACATTATTATCGAGAATAGTGGTATTGAATGCATGCCAATCACAGGGGATATCTCCAAGTGCAGTAAAAACCATCTCTCGATCGGATATTACTTCCCCAATAGCTAGGAGGTTATTTCTAATTTCAGTGAGCCTCGTAAAATAGGATTGAATAGATTCATCCTTACCCTACTTGATATTCTTCAATTGATTCTTGAAGAAGAGGATTTCATTAGCATTGCTAGCCCTAAACATGCTCACCAGCTTATCATACATCTCCTTAGATGTCTTTAGCTCAGAAATGTAAGCAACCAAGTGCTTATGAATAGAATCCCAAATAATCATCTTTGCTTTGATTTCCCCTTTTCTATACTCCGTTTTTGTGGCAACAACTGCATTTGATAGAGGCTTTTGAATATTCCCCTATACATAGTCCATGACATCTTGATCTTCTAGTGCCAAATCCAAGGACATCTTCCATGCATGATAATCATACTTATCAGTGAATTTATCATCAGCGTTGAAACCCTTGTAGGTTGAGGAGGCCATTTGTCCTTGATAGGATTTCTTCGTTCAGAGATAGCTTCTAACACCAACTTGGACTCTTGTACTTTGTCTTCACCTTAGCTTTGATTCCAGGTTAAATTTAGATAACAATGGTGTTTTTTGCTTGATGCACTTTTACTTCAATCTTTCTTATGCCCAACACATAAACTTGAAAGTAAAACGCTGATAGAACACAATTTTAATAGATCAATAGAAGATTAGCCAAATATAGACCAGATTTATAATTCCTTATGTCCAGCAAAGATATGAGATATTGTTGCGTTATGGCGGTCAGCAGGATGCTTCAACTAACAGTCTTTCTCAGCTAGCGAGCACTTTCATGTGTCACACCCACAACCCTCAAAGACAACTCATCACAAGTCAACGCAAGTCAAACCAGGGACAACTGTTACACAATATTTTGTCACAGACCTTGCATTCCCCATCCCGAATACTGGAGGACTATCAGCATGACCCCTGTGTACTGTCACACATCACAATGAATGTCATTGCATCCCTTAACATGTCAGGAACACAATCTCTGTTGACCATTCCATAAGTTGACCCTTTAAAACATATGCTTTGGGTCGGCGTGGTTGTGTAGTTATGACCTCGCGCTAATGGCCAGATTTACACTAGGCCTCGCGCCATGGTCGCTCTGTCTCTGAAGGGCACCCGCACCGAGCTACTTTTGGAAGGTTTTTTAATATGGAAACGAAGCTTCTAAGATGTAACAACTTCGTGAGCGGAGTCATGGATGTTTGTTCGACTGGATGAGGTTGAGTTTCTCCCTTTGGCCTTCTAGTTCCTACAAAAATGCAACTTCCCAAAGAGATAGACCTTTCCTCCACCATATGTGGATCCAAATCGCATCCTCCACTCCTATAAATACGTTTTCATTCCATTGAATCAACTAGCCAGACATAGCTAGAATAGACCAGGAGCTGATTTCAAAGAATAGTCCATAGTTGTGAGAGAGAGTTTGAACCTTTCGCCTCTTCGAGCTGAAGCGACAAATGAATGCTTTGATACGTGCCCGACTGAAACCGTCAAAGGGGATCTACAACATCAAGGTGCAGGTTGTAAACTCCCTTTTATATATATTAATATGACATGACTGATTTCTAGTTCCATCTTTGTCCATGTTAATGATTAAAGTTTTTGACTCTCCTCGACTAGTTGAATCGCTGTAAATGAATATGTATGCTCATATGCTTTTAGTGGTTGTTTGATATTTGTGCATGTGTATGAATGTCGCAACCAATGGAGCGCAAGGCTTGAAGAACGAAGATCGAGGGATCACTGCAACATACTACATCAAGAGCGTTGGATTGAGGTAAGACATCTATTCCAATCCACATTTCGTTTAGAAACTAGGAATTTAGAAACTAACATGTTCCTTTGTTGCTAGACCCACCCTAGAGCTAGAGGGATCACCTCTATCCGCAGAGGGGATTTGCCTTCAAAACAAGTTGGCGACCATACTGGAGAACCAACCCCTATTGTCTCTTATTGTTCGATTTGAATTTTTGATTATCTGTCCAACTTTGGTCGTTTGCCATTTCTCTGTTGTCTTTTGGCTTGTTTGACTGCTTCTGGCCACTTAGCCTTTTCCTAGAGTGATAAGTTTGGTTTTGCTCAGTGATTTCTTTATTTTTTCCTTCCTTTTTTAGCTCGGCACTGCTGTTTGTCTGACAGTCGCACCCATCAGCACAAGTTGTCTTTGAGACATGAGCGATTTTCCCTGTTCGGCACTGGATACTGCTGAACAGTGGCACCGATTTCTGTAGGGTTGGATTTTGGGCTATTTTCCTGAGTTTCCAGTGTGTCTTGTCCTTTAGATTGGTTTTTTCCTCTTGGATTGATCCATCTACTAGGGAATTTTGAAGTCTAAAATGGGCCTCCTAAGGAAATAATAAAATAATAGCTAAACCAATAAAATAATATTTATGAATTTTCAATTCACTTTTTGCACTACAATCCATGTAACCATAGTTAAATTCAATTCAAAAGTTGTACCAAAATAAAATTAATAAAAAAATTGTATTGATGTGACTATAAATAAGAATGAGTTTTTCAAGAAAAAATCATTATCATTGAACAACTAATGCATTTGTCTTTTGTACTTAAATAACTTAAAATAAAATATAAATATAAATTTATAAATTATTAATTATATTATATGCTATTAATTAAAATTTATATTATTTAAATTGTATAATAACATGTAATTAATATACTATATAAAAATAATATAATATAATATAATAAATGTATAGGGATATGCATTGTTTTTTTCAAGAAATATGAAATGACAATAATATTATTTTATTCAAAAATGTGAAATGACATTTATTATTAGTACTTTACTTTATGACTTTAAAAGTACTTAGAGCACTACCATGGTTAATTATGAATTTTTATCCACTATTGAGAATGTGACAAGTAAATACCTTTAACTCAAGCAATGCCACCTCAACCATTAGGGATGATGTCATCCCTAAAATGTGTTTTGTTCTCATAAAGTGAATTTTTATTGTACATTTTCCTTAAGAGGCCCATTTTAGACCTCAAAATTCCCCTAACGTGATTTTTTTTCCACCAAATTGGCTATCTCATTCGAACAATGTGACTTATCCATCCTAGGGTTTCTAGGTGTTTCAAACCATTCATTTGGTCGCATGTTCATTGGGTGTTTGATATGATTATGAGTCAGTTTAGTCATTTATTACCAGCCTTTTATGTGGTTGCTTGGTCTTTTCAAGTTGATTGTATGTGAGGTAGGGTTGTCAAACCTTCATTCTGTGTTTGTTTGATTTTCCTTCCATCGCCCCGAGCATAGATCACATTACTCGTTGAGTCAACTTAAAAGCCCTTTACCTTGCGTAAGGAGGTGCATGCCTAGTTTTGAGTGTGTGTTTACGTTCGATTGGAATTGGTCTCTTCATATTTTGATGATTTCATTTGAAGCTACTCAAAGCTAGTATTCGTTTTGTCCTTTTTAGTGTAGCATTGCATTGTTTCTTCACTTATACAAAAGAACAAAAATTTTGCATTCTTCCTTCTCGTTTGAAAATGAAAAGTGGTCTTTCGCGTTAGTAGTTTTTTTTTTTTAAATTATTATTATTATTATTATTAGAAAGTGGAAGAAAAAATAAGAGTTTTCTTTTTTGCTTTGGCTGTGTTAGTAGCATAAATGAAAGATTCATTCTTGCATTCATTTGACTACTGCTTTGTTGCGAACCTCTATCCTTCACTTAGCTAGCTTTTCATTGAAATGAAATGATACTCTTTCTCTCATATAGTTGTGCTAGAGGTTTGAGATAACATTCGGTAGGGCCTTGAAACTGAAACATAATTTCAAGATAAACCATAAAATTAACTCAATCAATCTAAGCAAGCATTGGAACTTAACGCTCACACTTAGAGGTCTAGGCTATTGACATGTTCCGACGTCATTAAACCTAGCAGCTGTCACTCGCATCTTGCATTAGACAACACTAGTACGGACTTGTGCTCCTTGGACCATCGCGTATATAAATGGAGACACTTTTAGGTTGCAATCATTTATCCATAGGTAGTCGAGTCTGCCGCCTTGTAACCGTGATACACCGAACAAAAAATTCGGGAGATTGCTTGCACATACGTTAAGTCCTTGGTAATTTCTCTTTCATTTGATCGCCAAGGTGTATATTGCAGTTCACGGGATCTTGGTACACCCTTTTGCCTAGAGTTCCTGAGTAGTCATTTTGATCTTTCTGTGACTCTTTAAACTTGAAAGATCATCAAGCACTCTCTAATATATCCAGTTAGCCATGAGTTAGTTGGAATATTAATTTTTGTTTTTGTTTTCTTGTTTAATGAATAAGAGGATATGGAGATCCATAAATATCCTTAAATAAGAATAAAACCAATGCCAATGTGAAATGAGGACATATTAGCAGCGTAATTGAGCACCCTTGTGTGTGAAAAGGGCCTGGAACACCTTGATTGGGTCAACTTTGACCAAATCAACAATGTTGTCATGGAGGAGTGGACCTTTATGGAGGGACATCACAGTTTTAGATGGAGACTCTTTGCATGGAAGTAGTGTCATTAATGGATGGGGCGTAGGGTTAGAAATCTCATCACTAATATAAGGAAGAGGATAGCAGCCATATTTCATTATGTATTGGTATTTTATATTTCTGAATATATGGTCTGTTTAGACATATAGCTTTCTTTAGCGGTTTAGCTAATATTGTAGTGTTGTTTAGTACAGGGTGTTCTTGATGGGGAATCCCACCTCTTTCTTTGAGAGGCTCTATGAAGAGTTTGGACTACATTCCACTATCAGTTATTTGGCCAAAGCTTCAGTCTTAATGTACAATGCAGTTTCTGTTGAGAGGTTGTGTTGTGTTGTAGGGCAGAAGTTGTGGAGGTTTTATTTGGGAGATTTCTGAGCTAGATCTCATTGGAGGAAGGTTCCTTTCTCTTGGGAGGCTAGTAAAGAAGGCATTGGAGCATCATTGACACATTTGGCATCAGACCATAGTATTTTTATCCCCTACAACGCAGTATCAGCCTGGATCTGCATTATTTTAGGGAGGAGTTGCATGGGTGTTTGCAGTAGGTGATTTGGGGAGTGAGTTCTTCATAGAAGGAGCCAGCCTTTCATCTGGAGGATCCTTTGGAGGAGAGAATATTCATTTTATTATCAGCTTCATCCATTATTCTTCAATTACTTGTTGCAGCATAATTTTCAGCCCTAGGGCTGCATCTCACATTGTCTTATTGGGTGTTTTTCCCGGAGACCCTTTGGGGTTTTTTTTCTAGAGGTTGTATAGAGCCTAGATCTGTATTTGATGTATCTTTTGAGGCATATATCAACCCCTCGTCTTTTGTGTACTCATTTTCTGTAGCAGCGCATCCATGACTGCACTGTAGAAATGTCTCCGGCAATTTGATATACTAGCAACACCTCATTCTTGAGGGTTTACTCATTGGAGGCTTGTTATATCTTATTATATGTTTTGTGGCCCATTATTTTATACATATTTGCTGCTGTTATAATGAATGGAAGGTCTCCATCTTGACCTCTTGTTTTGATCTAATGTTTACTCTGTTATTTCAATGGTTTTGCACTATATTCCTGCTTTTCCCATTTGAGAATATTACAGTGGTATCAGAGCATAATCTTGGCTCAGCCTGTGCATCTTGAAAGCCAATATGTCATCAGAAGAAGGAGATCCTCTCACAGATAGAGAGAAGAGGCATCTCAGAAGAATAAACTGGAAGTTTGATTATACAAATGATAAGAAGACAAGGGTAAAACCCCTTTATTAGGAGAAGATGAAGAGAAGGAGTATCCCAAGCTACTTCTCAAAACTATGCAAGACATTTCTAGAGAAATAAAGGAGAGGAGGATGGATAGATATAAGGAATCCCCTAAAGGATTTATGCATGGTGAAGGCTTCGACATTTCTCAACACTAGAGTAATCAGCCAGTGAAGAAGTAACAAGTTTTCCGACGCTCTACAATGCCTACATTTTTAGCAGTGGGAAATGAAGGGTTTCAATGACAAGAAAATCTTGAAGACTATTTCATGGAGTATGAGTCTCAATCTCAGAGATTGAAGGATCACTTGAGTTTTCAAGAATTTTGTCAAATCAAGGACAATAGGAGACCTAAGCATCACAATAGAGGTGGAGGATTCATTCAAAATCATGATCTACACCGAACTATGCTAGATTTTTCTTGCCCAACTTTGTTTGGTCATCTAAATGCACTGCCAAATCATGGGTAGAGAAGTTTGACATCTACTTCCAGCTGAACAAAGTACTAGAGATGGAGGCCATCAAGATAGCAGCGCTGCACCTTGAGGGTGAGGCACATGATTGGTGGTTTCATGACTTGTTTACATTGGGTCATGGCAATGTGACTACATATTCAGAGTTCACAAGGATTTTGGTGGAGAGGTTTGATCGAAGAGATCTCGAGGCACCATTCATGGGGATAGCAAAGCTCAAACAATCAGGTAACCTAGAAACTTGCATTTCTGGATTTCTCAAACTTTTTGTTATGGTTCTTGATTTATCTACAACAAGAAGGGTCTATATGTTCATTGATGGGTTAGCAGAACCGCTTCATGGGTTGGTTAAGTCTACTAAGCCCATTACCCTTTAAGATGTCATTGAAAGGGCTAAAGATCTACAAGATGCCTTGCCAAAAGCAAATGCAACATTTAAGCAAAATCCCTATTTTCCATCAAAGGGAAAATAAGACAAGGCTCCTTTCTCAAAAGAGAGCCAAATTAAAACACCTCTTAGTGATGATGTCCGAAGATATTTGAGGAGAAGGAAGCTTTGCTTCACATGCCAAGAATCATAGGCACCCAGACATAGATGTGCAGCAGGAAAGTCACACTACATAGAGGTTTTCTCAGATGATGTGGAGGAAGAAGAAGAGGAACCCGAAAGAGGTCACAACGCTGGCACAACAGGAGATGATCCACCACCACACATAAGTGGGGATGGGGAATTTGCTCCAATTGGAGGGGCTCTTGCATCATTGAGAGGAGTACCTAAGTACTTGACCTTGAGGGTCTGAGGTTCCATCTTAGATAAAAGGGTTTCTGTTTTGATTGACAGTGGGGATACCCACAACTTTATTGATGCCCAATTAGTGCAGAGGAGAGCAATACCCACTGATGATTTTGAGGGATTTTATGTTTTGGTCCCAGAAGCTAGAACTATGCAGTGCATGCATTATGTTCCATATTTATCTGTCACCATGGGGACATATACATTGACTGATCACTTCTTTGTGGTTGACATACCTGACACCAATGTGATATTGGGTGTGCAGTGGTTGATTAATTTATGGAAGTTCACCACAGATTGAGAGAATTTGCAGATGGAATGGGTGGATAGAAAGAGTGGAAAAAATCAGATGATTAAGGGCATGCACACATATCCATCAAATAACACTTCCACGCAAAAAACAGAGATGGATTTGCACAATGGAAGCAAGGACCTAACAGTCCCATCTATTATGCACATGACTTTGGCCCATGGGACATTATTGTTTTGTGGAAAACCACCTGGGAGGCCACCTGATCAGAATTTGGTTAGGAATGTCTCACATCATGATGCACCATTCATAGATCTAGGAGGAATGGGGGCATTGGGAGGTCATGGTACATCGATAAGAGTCTTGGGTAGACTCAAGGAGGAGGGAGACATTCTCCCAACATCATCATTACCCACTCTCATTTTAGATTTTGCTCTAATAAAGGAGTAGCATGGGGAGGATATCAGCCTTCCAACATGTAACTTTGGCATGGGAAATGTCAAAGAGGAGGACAACCATATGACAAATGTTCTTTGTGATAGATCATCAGCGCTGTCACTATGGATGATAGATTGCTATTGGAAATCCCAGCTGTTGGTGGATTATTCCAAAGATAATTTTACTTGCATGATACTTGATGAACAATTACAAGAGGAGGGATATTCAGTCCAAGATGAAGTCATTTATTATCATGGTAGGATCTTCTTATCTAAATCTTACAAGCTTAAGGAGAAGTTGCTACAAGCTGCACATGAAGATTTTCTCTTCAGCCACACTTATTCCATGAGAGCCTACAACACCATCATGGAGGGATACACTTGGGAAGGCTTTGAAGAGGAGATATATCAACATTTGAAAAGATGCATGGACCATGTGGAGATGGGAGAGATACATAACTCTATGGAGGAGTTATCACAACCACTTCTTTCCTCTTTTGGAATGAGAGGAGTCTATTGATAGACCACTCCATTTGTATGAGCAGAAATTATGGTAAGGAACATGTTTATGTGCATGATGATTTGATTGATGATTATTTGCATTCCTTTACCATGTATATGCATGCCATTGCTCCAAGGAGGAGCATTCTTCCATATAAACTTCATGGCCAACTTTAGGCCATAAACATTGTTGAACATGGCCACTCCCTAGGAGGATATAGGGAGATGATTTACCATTCTGGGTGCACTCCAAAGGCACCAAACATTTCTCACCTTTTTAGAACTTGTGAGAAAACTTGGGAAACAAGTAAGTGGTGGGGAAACCACTTACCATATCACTATTTGATGCAGTCACGAGATTTACTGCGCTAGTTTCACATGTGGGACTATGAACCACCTCCATTTTTGCATATTGTTGTTCATATGTACTTGGTTTTTGATTTGAATGGATGATATTTGTTACGCTATGCAAAGTATCCAAACATATATGATAATATGTGCATAAGGTTCTCCTTAATATTGCAGGGTAAACAATTAGTTCTGGATTTGTTTATCAGATTTCTGTGTGAGGATTGATTAAGTATTTTAACTGTTTATCATTGTACAACAGTAAAGAAAAGAAAATAAACTTCACCAAGCACATTACACAACAAATTGTTGACGCAGTTCACCCCTCTTGGGCTACATCTGCCGGTCCAGCGCCCAATGGCATGTCCCTGTTTGTATTAATTTGCTCAAAATGTAAGTACAATTGAAAATAAGCCTCAATAGGAAAAACTCTCTATAAAATCAGCTTCAGAAGGTATGAATTAACCAGAGATGGCTATTCATTTATATAAAATAGATAAAGAAAGCCCAATACACTGCCTTCTCCACGATGGCCCTAATGGCTCCTTGGTCTTCGTCGAAGCTAAAACTATTGAAGATGACATCTGTTCGACCTGAAACCTATGCCAAATTGCTCAGAAGCTCGAAAATCCCAAAATTGACTATTTTTGCACCCAATTTGGTTCAATAATGAGAGAGTTATGACCTCTCCAAGATTTTTTCCCTAATGTCCCCCAAATCCTCCTCCAAAACTGGAGGAACTCCAGTTTACCGCGCTAATTGGGGGAATCTCTGAAAATGGCGGAAGGCGCTCCCAAACTGGTGGAAACTGTTTGATGTGGCATTTAATGTCAGTAATGGCGGTCACATGGTGTCTCCACCCAAACCACCATCGGAACCATGTGGATAAGCACCAACATTTACTGCGCGTGGAGCTGTCACATAGCACTTTACATGACTTATTAACTGCTCCACTTCGCGGTTAGCAACCTCCGCTAGGGTTCTCCGCTCTGGTCACTTGACGACGGGGCTAGTCGGAACCCCTTTTCCGCTCAATCAGCAAAGACACGACAATATGTTCAGACTTGCACGACAGGTCAAGTCGTTTGCCCAATTGGGCCGGTCGGGTTTCCTCTGCACGAACTGTCGGGTCATGGGTTCAAACCCCTTAGCCCATCAAAATTTTCTTCCTTTCAACCTTAAGCCTGGGTCCACGTGGAAGCCTCAGGGCAGGCCACGTGGCACCCTCTGATAGGCTTTCAATAAAAATTAAAAAAAAAAAAACTTTTTTCCCTATATATATTTTTTATAAAAATGGCATAGTCAACTTAAGTCAAAAGTCCTGTTTTGGAGTTTACTGGGCGTATTTAAACCTCAATAACTTTTTCATACGACCTCAGTTTTGAGAACTGTTTGCGGCGCCAAAATTGCAGCGACGAGACCTTTCCGGTCGTTCGGATTGCAACCACTTCTGAGCAATTTAATTTTTGAGCATTTTTCATAAGTTGGACATGATCTCCTAGTCACGCCTCCCCATTGGGAAGCTTTTGGACCCCAAAAGCCTTCAATTACCTGTTCAGAAGATGATGGTACAACCCCCTCACCTTTTTCACCTCCATCCATTTTTCCTTACTTGGTTTGCTGCCTTTAAGACCAATTCGAAGATAATCAACACTTCCCCTCTTAGAAGTGCGTGTCATCCTGTCAAGGATAGTACCCTCTTTAAGCTCTTCCAAATATTCTGGCGAGAAATATTCTATTGATGGTAGCTAAATGTCACTCCCTTGATCAGCAGTCAAAGGAGGCTCATACAAATGTAAATTTTCCACATTCACAACGGAATACATTTGCATATATGAAGGCAAATCTAGTTGAAAAGCATTATTTCAAACTTGTTTAATAATTTTGAATGGACCATAACGAATAGGCTTCAGATTTTTACCTTCTCCTTTCATTCTTTCTCGACTAATATGCAACCATACCTCATCACCTTCTTGAAATTTATGATCAACTCTGTGTTTGTCATGCCTCTCCTTGTACTTGCCTTGAATTTTTTCAAGCTGTTCTTGAACCTGCTCATGTATGAGTTGAATTCTTTCAATGAATATGCGAGCTTTGTCGATGTCACTATGCCCATCAATGGCAACATCCTTCTCAAGAATGAAATCTAAAGGTGACTTAGCAAAATACCCAAAACAAGCTTCAAAAGGTGAAGTATTTGTAGAAGAGTGCTTGGCCCAGTTGTAAGTATGTTGAATGTAATGCAAGTGCTCATCCCAAAGCTTGGGATACTTGCTACAATAACCTCTCAAAATATGTACAATGGTTCTATTCACTACCTCTGTTTGGCCATCTGTTTGCGGATGGAAAGAATTACTCTTTTTCAACTTAGTGTCTATCATCTTCCATAAATTGGATAAAAAATTCCCAACAAATCTGGAATCCCTATCACTAACAATAGAAGTAGGTAAGCCATAATGAACCCATCCATGTTGAAAATATAAATCAACAGTTTGTTCAACAGTTATAGTTTTCTTACATGGCATAAGAAAACACATCTTGCTGAATCTATCAACAACTACATAACGGTAATCATGTTGCTTTCTAGACATTGATAGACCTCCCACAAAATCCATATAAACACTTTCCCATGGTCTAGAAGGTACCGGTAATGGTGTATATAAACCAAGCTTCCTATTGCTAGGCTTGCTTGTAGCACAAAATGAACAAGCTCTAATGAAACATGAAACACTATCTACCATGCGAGGCCAATAACAATACCTCTGTAAATGTGCCACCGTTTTGCTTACCCCGAAATGTCCAGCAATAAGAGAAGAATGAGTTTCTCTCATGACACTTAGTCTCTCTCCCTGTGGTATGCATAAATTGCCCATATGAAACATCAAATTATCATGCAAGTGATAATAATTCTCCATGATAGACATGCGGTACATGCCTATGTTTGGAAGAGGACAATCTTGTTGCAACTGTATTTCATGTTGAATCTCCCTTTTAGGAGGAAAACCTGTCAGCTCCTGAAACATCTCATGATTTGCATCAACTACATAATATAAATATGATTTTAACTTGGGATAAAATTTTTCAAATGACTCATGATTCACATCAACCTTAGGCTTAACCATAAGAAGCACAAAACTCTTACTAGAATTCACTAGCCTTTTTACTTGTCTAGCATTTACCATCACTATATTTGTCTTTCTGTGATGTACTCTAACAATAAAATCCTTGCCATATTTGAATAGATGATACTTGTTCTCATGGCGATGGAAGATATCTTTCCTGTCATATAAGTAAGGACTTTCCAAAACAATTCCTGATATATCAAGTGGAACAACATCTAGTTCAACTGTGTCAATGAAATGTGCAGTAATTGCAAAGCGCAATATGCACTTCTTTGAAACCTGTAAGTTTGCATCCTTGCAAATCCAAGCAAGTGGATATGGTCTTGGATGTGGAATGGTCTCAAGTTTTAGTTGCTTTACTAAGTCTTCTGAGATAAGGTTCGCTTGTGACCCATTGTCAAACAATGTGTCAATTTTTGTATGTTTTGAAATAACCCTCACATGAAACAATTCAATTATTTCTTCTTCATTTGGAGCTTGTACATGACAGTTTGAAGTACTAGTACTTGGTTTAGTTTCAGTTTCTTTTCCCTTCATATTCTTCAAACCCATGGCTGTAATTTTGGTTCCGTCACCTGAATCATCACCTAAGTCTTGTTGTGTAGTTGTAATAGCTGCAGTTTTCTGCTTCCCTTTGTTTTTGTTAAATTGGGTTCTCTTTTCAGGATATAATTTCCAACAGTGTTTCTCTTCATGGCCTTCTCTTGAACAATGTTTACAAATCACTTTATCACCCTCCTTTTCGATAGATGCATTATTTTTTCCTTTTCCTTTTGAGGTTTTATCTTTTTTTTTCCCCCTTAAAAGTCTTGTTTCTACCCTCTTCAAAAGTATGTTTCCATCTAGCCTCTAAATGTGTGGTTTGGACACAAACCTCATCTAGACTAGTAGGATTGAATATAAGGATAGTATGTCTAAGGTAGCTATGTAAACCACCTATATATTTCAACAAAGTGTCTTGACTCTGCAATTCTACCCCTAATAAGAGTGCTCTTTTCCTAAACTCTTGGGTGTAGTCTTGTACATTTTGTCCCTTAAGTTTTCTGAAATTTTTCCATCATGATAGCTTTTTGTAAATGAGCTAATGGATAATTTTATTTATTTATTTATTTTTATTGCAGTAATGAAATCAACCCATGATAAAATGATCTTACCATGTTTTCTAATCTCCTCCTTGGTTTTGGCTTCCCACCAAAGAAGTGTTGCACCTTCCATTCTCAAAGAAGCTAGCTAAATTTTGGTGTTGTCATCATGAAGGTTCTGTATTCTCAAGTAAACCTCCAACTGCCTTATCCAATTGTCAAGTTTTTCTGCATTGACTTCACCATGAAGCATAGGCAATTCAAACTTAACATCAAGTTTCAAAAATGGACTTTTATCAGTGTTCTTGGACTTGTGAGATTGATTCACTGAAGTTGAGGATGATGATGTAGAGGAAGAGGATGAAGATGGGGATGGTGAATCACCATTTCCTCCATGTCCTTTCTTTGACTTGTCTTCATTTTTATTTCCTCCTGAAGATCCCTCTCCTTCCTTGTGAAGTTTAGACCCTTCTCCTTCAAGCCTTTCATTCCTTTCTTGATAGAGTATCCTCACCATTTCAGTCATGTCTAGGAATGCCTTTCTGAACACCCTTTCTTCCTCTTTAGGATCAATGTCTTCAGGAATTTCTCCTCCTCCTGAAGTCATGCTTATGGCTTCTTCTGCTTCTCTTGGAGGTGAAATTGAAGGTGGAGATAATGGCACTCTTGCCCTCTTTGGTTGAGGATTGCTATGAGCTCTCACCAATTGACCTTCTCCTCTCTTGAGCTTAAGCCTAGTAAGCATCAAAAACCTTGCAAACAGTTAAACAAACCTTGCACAAAGACAATATAGAGTGTAGAACCTGCTCTGATACCAACTTGATCTGAATGGATGATATTTGTTACACTATGCAAAGTATCCAAACGGATATGATAATGTGTGCATAAGGTTCTCCTTCATATTGTAGGTTAAACAATTAGTTCAGGCTTTGTGTTATCATATTTTTGTGTGAGGATTGATTAAGTATTTTAACTATTTATCATTGTACACCAGTAAAGAATAGAAAATAAACTTCACAAAGCACATTACATAGCAAATTGTTCATGTAGTTCACCCCTCCTAGGCTACATCTGCCGGTCCAACTCCCAATGGCCTGTCCTTGTTTGTATTAATTTGCTCGAAATGTAAGTAAAATTGAAAATAAGCCTCAATATGAAAAAATCTCTGTAAAATCAGCTTCAAAAGGTATGAATTAACTAGAGATGGCTATTCATTTACATAAAACAAATAAATAAATCCCAATACACTGCCTTCTCCACGATGGCCCTAATGGCTCCTTGATCTTCCTCGAAGCTAAAACCACTTAAGATGACCTCTGTTCGACCCGAAACCTATGCCAAACTACTCAAAAACTCAAAAATACCCAAAATTGACTATTTTTGCACCCAATTTGGTTCAATAATGAGAGAGTTATGACCTCTCCAATATTTTTTTGCCCAATGTCCCCCAAAATCCTCCTCCAAAACTGGAGGAACTCCAGTTGACCGCGCTAAATTGGGGGAATCTCCGAAAATGGTGAAAGGCGCTCCCAAACTGGTGGAAACTGCTTGATGTGGCATTTAATTTTAGTAACGGTGGTCACATGGTGTCTCTGCCTGAATCGTCACCGGAACCGCGTGGATAAGCACCAACATTTACTACGCGTGGAGCTGTCACATAGCACTTTACACGACTTATTAACCGCTCCACTCCGCGGTTAGCAACCTCCGCCAGGGTTCTCCGATCTGGTCACTTGACGACGGGGCTAGCCCGAACCCCTTTTCCGCCTGATCAGAAAAGACACGACAATACGTTCAGACTTGCATGACAGGTCAAGTCATTTTCCCAGCCAGGCCGGTCGGGTCTCCTCTGCACAAAGTGTCGTGTCGTGGGTTCAAACCCCTTAGCCCATCAAATTTTTTTGCCTTTCAACCTTAAGTCTAGGGCCACGTGGCAGCCTCCAGGCAGGCCATGTGGCACCCTTTGATAGGCTTTCAATAAACATTAAAAAAAAAATAACTTTTTGCCTTATATTTTTTTATTTATAAAAATGGCATAGTCAACTTAAGTCAAAAGTCTTGTTTTGAAGTTTACTGGGCGTATTCAAACCTCAATAAATTCTGAATACGACCTCGGTTTTGAGAACCGTTCATGGCGATAGAATCGCAGCAACGAGACCTTTCCGGTCGTTTAGATTGCAACCACTTCTAAGCACTTTCATTTTTGAGCATTTTTCATAACTTGGACACAATCTCCTGATCAATTTTGATCCCATACATTGATGATGTACTTATTATTTTTATGGAAATGATTGGAGGGAGGAAGGAAGGATTGGATGTGCCCTTTGGGAGAGAGATTCTCCATGTTCATTATGTTGCATGTTTCAGGGATAACATTGGGCAAACCATGATTGTTTCATTGGATCTATTGCTTCCTTGTGGGATGAGTTATTTGATTCTCATGAGAACTTGGGAGGAACATGTCATGGAGGGATGGATTGGGAGATACTTGGCTTATGAGGGAAGCTTATCACATGGAGGTATCACCAATGGAGGGGGAGAAGAGTTACAACACTCACCTTTACATTTTCTTGAGGACAAGCAATATTTGGGAGGGGAGGATTATAATATTCCCAATTAGCCATGAGCTAGTTGGAATATTAATTTTTGTTTTTGCTTTCTTGTTTAATGAATAAGAGGATATGGAGATCCGTAAATCTCCTTAAATAATAATAAAACCAATGCCAATGTGAAAGGAGGAGATCTTATTAGCTTAATTGAGCACCCTTGTGTGTGAAAAGGGGCTGGAACACCTTGACTGGGTCAATTTTGACCAAATCAACAACGTTGTGGAGGAGTAGACATTTATGGAGGGACATCGCAATTTTAGATGGAGACTCTTGGCATGGAAGTAGTGTCATTAATGGATGGGGCTTAGGGTTAGAAAGCTCATCACTAATATAAGGAAGAGGATGGCAGCCATATTTCATTATGTATTGGTATTTTATATTTCTGAATATATGGTCTGTTTAGACATATAGCTTTCTTTAGCTATTTAGCTAAGATTGTAGTGTTGTTTAGCACAGGGTGTTCCTGATCGGGAATCTCACCTCTTTCCTTGAGAGGCCTCTAGGAAGAGTTTGCACTACATTCCACTATCAGGTATTTGGCCAAAGCTTCAGTCTTAATGTACAACTTAGTTTCTGTTGAGAGGTTGTGTTGTGTCGCAGGGTAGAAGTTGTGGATGTTTGATTTGGGAGATTTATATGCTAGATCCCATTGGAGGAAGGTTCCTTTCTCTTGGGAGGCTAGTAAAGAAGGCCCTGGAGCATCATTGACACATTTGGAATCAGGCCATAGTATTTTTATTCCCTACAGTGCAGTATCAGTCTGGATCTGAGTTATTTTAGGGAGGAGTTGCAGGGGTGTTTGCAGTAGGTGATTTGGGGAGTGATTTCTTCAGAGAAGGGGCCAACCTTTATCCTGGAGGATCCTTTGGAGGAGAGCATATTCATTTTATTATCAGCTTCAGCCATTATTCTTCAGTTATTTGTTGCAGCATACTTTTCAGCCCTAGGGTTGCAGCTCGCATTGTATTATTGGGTGTTTTTCCCAGAGACCCTTTGGGGTTCTTTTTCTGGAGGTTGTATAGGGCCTAGATCTGTATTTGATATATCTTTTGAGGCATATATCAGCCCCTCATACTTTGTGTATTCATTTATTGTAGCAGTGCATCCATGACTGCGTTGTATCAATGTCTCCGACATTTTGATATAGTAGCAGCACCTAATTCTTGAGGGTTTACTCATTGGAGGCCTGTTCTATCTTGTTATATGTTTTGTGGCTCATTATTTTATACATATTTGCTGTTGTTATGATGAATGGAAGGTCTCCATCTTCACCTCTTGTTTTGATCTAATGTTTACACTGTTATTTCTATTGTTTTGCACTATATTCCCGCTTTTCCCATTTGGGAATATTACAACTTGTCCTTTCGAGCTTGTTCAAACTGAAAGTGACTAGAGTCACCTTTTGTCCTTTTCTCGAATATTAAAGCATGAAAAGGCAAGTATTGTTTCTATTTTATAAAATTAATTACCCACGATTACATCACACGCCCATTAAGCTATTTTCTTGGCCGATTCATGAGTAATTCCTTAATGATTGTTGTTAAAGCCTCGAATTGACCATCTCTTTTCTCCTCTTATTTTGAGACAAAGTCACCATGGCGGAACCACCCGTTTCTTCCTCCTCTTCCTTACCTCATGGTGAAGAGTCTCTCTCGAGAGTTTCTTCTAAGACACCTTAGTCTGTTGGGACCCAAGATCTTGAAAGTGCCGTCATCCCGAGCATTCAACCTCTTGCCACTCGGTCTCCCCCTGAGGAGCTGTTTGAAATCAAATGGTAGCCCCCGGATCCTTTTTTCTTTCTGAGAGAAGATCCCCCTCAATGCTCGGATTCGCCTGCGACACCATTGTCTAGTTCTTTTCCTTTTACCGCTTGCCAACTTTTCCCTGATAGCATGTCTTCATCCGACATGGATGCCTCGAGTCTTGTTAGTAGTGAAGATACTTTTGTATCTACAGGGGAACATCAATTCGCTCTCGAAGATTTTCCTTATGAGACGACTCAGCCTTCCTCTCAACCTTCCTCTCTCCCAGCTGGTTATCGTTCTTTGGGACAAATAATTTCTGGTGCTTCATCTTTGTATCGAAACCCGTCATGGTCAAGAACTGTAACTCCTTCTACATGATCGTTTGTGTCAGGCCCATCTTCTTCGATTTCCATTGTTTCGACGATTGTCACGTCTGTCCCAACCTATCCCACTGTATATGTGGCTTCCTCCACACCATCTGTTAGTGTGGTTACATCATTTTCGTTGAATTCTATTGTTCGTGGAACACAACCCAGTGCTTCCGTGATGTCTGCTAGACCTGTTGTGAGTGGATCACAACCTCACGTACCGGGAGTCCATCCACCTATTGATAGTACACCTATCTCTTCTAATCCTATTCCGGGAGGTTTATCGTACAACTAATATATGATGGCTATTCAACATCAGAACTACCTCCCACAGGGTTCTCAATAGGTTCAGGCTCCAATCAATCTACCACAGTACTACGATGAGTACGAGAATCACGTATATTACATGGGCCTCTCCCGCAAGTTCTATTGCATGTCCAAACGACTCAAGCTCTAGTTCGTCCAAATCAGTTCACGTACCAACATGGACAACCCTATGGTCCGCAAGGACAACCCTCCCATCTATAGGGACAACCCTACGGTCCTACTGGTCAACCTTACATTCAACAAGGAGCGCCTTATGTTCCTCAAGGGAAACCTATCCACCTTAGGGATAACCTTTTGTGCAACAGAACCATCCTTACGTTCAGCAAGGTCCATCTCTTGTGCAGCAAGGCCAACCCTCCATTGGTTGGCTGGGTCAACATGGTCTTTAGGGGCAGCCTGGCTGATCTCAACCATCAGGCCAACCTAGTTTTCAGGGGTAGCCTGGTCCGCCTCCTCTAGGCCAACCTGGTTTTCAGGGACAACCTTGTCAGCCTCAGGGCCAACCTTTAATTCCTCAAGGCCAACCGTTGGTTCCCCAAGGTCAACCTTTGATGGTACAATGTCCACGCCAAGGCACTGCTTTCATCCCGCAACATAATCCATATGTTGCTCAAGATGAACCTCAGTGGTTCACTCATAATTAGTATCCTGATCTCCAACCAGGATATGGGTAGAATTTCCAAAATTATAATCCTTATGGAAGAAATCCTCCGGGACAGAACCATTAGGGGAATTTTGAGGTCTAAAATGGGCCTCCTAAGGAAAATGTACAATCAAAATTCAATTTATGAGAACCAATCAATTTTTAGGGGATGACATCATCCCTAATGGTTGAGGTGGCTATAGGTTTTAACCCTGAACATAAATTATCTACACACGAATCTTATAACAGAAAATAAACAATAGAAAGAGTATAAAACATAAACAGATAAACACAGAGATTTTCCCCTGGATCCCAAATCGGGACGACCAGCTTGATTTTTCATTATATTCCTTTTAGTGTTACAACACATATATATACATGCCGAAGCATACATAAACCCCAATCCATTAACCCCGGATTAGAACATAACCGTAGTTCCCTTGACCGGATCTACAAAATACCAGGGGCCGAAAACCATCGTACCCCAAAACCATGTGCAAAATCATGCACAAAACATGGGTGGGTCCGCCTATGAGTGGGTCCGCACACCAAACAAATTTTCGCCGGGCCGCTGACCCGGACCCCAACAGTGGGGGCTTCCTCCCCCCTGTTGCGCCCAGTGCAACGTACAGCGTGTGGGGCTAGTCATGGAAAGAATATAACACATGCCCAACATTCTCCCACTTGTTGTTTTCTTTCCACAGGGGGCCACAGGAGAGCTTAGTCATTGGGCCAATTATTCAACACCCATTGTTTCTCTACACCAAGAGAACTTTTGAGTGCTCACAAACTTCGTCAATGCATCTACAACATTCGTCAAAGTGTCCACCTTTACCAGCAACACCCTTTTAGCCTCAACCATATCTCTAACAAAGTGATATTGAACATCAATGTGCTTTGTCTTTGAATGGTAAGCAGGCTTCTTAGCCAAGAAAATCGCACTTTGGCTATCACAATCTATCCTTATAGCTTGCTGTACCAACCCCATACTTGAACACAATCTCTACAACCAAATTTCTTCCTTGCTTGCATGAGTGGCTGCTATGTATTCTGCCTCTGTAGTTGAAAGAGCCACTACAGACTGTCTTTTACTCATCCAACTGACTGCGCCTCCAAATAGGCTAAACACACACCCACTTGTAGATCTTCTTTGGTCCAGATCTCCAGCCCAGTCTGCATCAACAAAACCATGAATGTCCAACATTCTTTCCAATCCTGGTCTTCCCTGGTAGCACAAGCCATAATCACTAGTGCCACGTAAATATTTGAAAACCCGCTTCACTGCTATCCAATGCTCCTTCCCTGGGTTTGACATAAACCTGCTCAATACTCCCACTGCATGTGCAATGTCTGGTCTAGTACAGACCATTGCATACATTAGGCTACCCACTGCACTTGCATATGGAACATGGGACATATACTCCTCTTCTTCTTGTGTCTTGGGACACTGTTCAGTAGACAGCTTTACACCTATAGGAATAGGAACATTCATCGGTTTACTATCCTGCATATTGAACCTCTACAATATAGTCTCGACATACTTCCTCTGGTTTAACCAGAGCTTCCTCTTTGCCCGATCTCTCTTAATTTCCATTCCCAAAATATAGTTTGCAGCACCAAGATCCTTCATGTCGAATTTGGAGAACAGTTGGGTCTTCAAATCTTGGATAATTTCTTTGTCATTTCCAATCAACAACATATTATCCACATACAAGACCAAATAAATAACACGGTCACCAATTAATTTAAAATAAACACAATGATCCTCCTTGCTTCTGGTGAAGCCAAGTCCCCGTATATAGGTATCAAATTTCCGATACCACATCCTTGGTGACTGTTTTAACCCATACAGAGACTTCTTCAACCTGCATACTAGTTCTTTCTTACCCTTCACCATAAAGCCTTCAGGTTGCTTCATGTAGATCTCTTCTTCTAGATCCCTGTGAAGAAATGTTGTCTTCACATCCATCCGTTCTATCTCAAAATCAAATGCAGCAGCAACAGATAAAAGTAATCTAATAGAAGTAACTTTGGCAACAGGAGAAAAAATATCACCAAAATCAATTCCCGGCACTTGGGAATAACCTTTTTCTACCAACCGAGCTTTGTATTTCTCCACCTTGCCTTCTACATTCATCTTCTTCTTAAACACCCATTTGCTCCCAATGGGCTTCCTTCCAGCCGGCAACTCCACCAGATCTCATGCATCATTTTTGTGCAAGGATGCCATTTCATCAACCATGGCCTCCTTCCATAGTTTTCCATCCTCTGAATCTACTGCCTCCCTGACAGTTTTGGGTTCATCATCAGTTATAGTTAAGGCAAAACCTGAATAGAAAGCAGATGGACTATACCTTTCTGGTTGCCTTCTTTCCCGAACTGATCTTCTCAAAGCTGGAGTTTGTGGCTCTTCCTCTTCTGAATCTTCTTCTGCTGTAGAGTCTGATTCATCCTCCTTTAGCTCAAACTCTATCTTCTCAGGTTCCTTTGGTATGATTTCATGTTTAACAATATCTTTCACCTCTCTAAACACTACATCTCGGTTGTACACAACCTTCCTTATTTCCGGGTTCCAAAGCTTGTAACCTTTTAAACCATCC
This sequence comes from Pinus albicaulis, assembly GCA_034641835.2. NCBI lineage: Eukaryota > Viridiplantae > Streptophyta > Pinopsida > Pinales > Pinaceae > Pinus > Pinus albicaulis. The sequence goes on from CM076575.1 coordinate 20,439,639, forward strand.
TTATACCCAATAAAGATGCACCTTTCAGATTTATTATCCAACTTGGTCCTTTTCTCCTTTGGAACATGTACATATGCATCACATCCAAATACCCTTAGATGTGAAAGAGAGGTTTTCTTACCAGTCCATACCTCATGTGGGGTCTTATCCTCCAACGCTGATGAAGGTGATCTGTTAACTAAGTAACATGCAGTCTCCACTGCCTCTGCCCAGAATTCTTGTCCTAACCCAGTACCACTGAGCATGCTTCTTGCCTTTTCCATCAATGTTCTATTCATTCTTTCTGCAACTCTATTTTTTTGAGGTGTGTATGGAGTAGTCTTCTATCGTGCTATACCACACTTCTTACAGAATTCTTCAAATTCCTTCTTGCAAAACTCCCCACCATTATCTGTCATCAGCGCCTTTATCTTCTTCTCTGTCTGGTTTTCCACCAGAGCCTTAAATTCTTTAAATTTGTCAAAGACTTCAGATTTCTTCCTCAAGAAATATATCCATGTATTCCTTGAGAAGTCATCTATGAATGAAACATAGTACACGGACTTTCCCAGTGATGGAACTGACACAGGTCCAAACACATCACTGTGCACAAGTTCTAATATCTTGTTCGCCCTCTTAGCACCAGAAGGAAAACTCACCCGATTATGTTTCCCATATACACAATGTTCACAGAAATCGAAATCCAGAGAGCAATTAGACATACCTTCTACCATACCATTTCTATGTAGTATCCGAAGGCCCTTCTCTCCAATATGTCCAAGCCTTTGATGCCATAGCATGGTCTTTTCTCCAGAGACAGCTAAGATTTCCGCTCCATTTTCAGGAACCACATAACTGTTACACCCATCAATAACAATGCTACCTTGTAGCTTGTATAGAGTTCCAGTCCGAACTCCCCGCATTAATACCAGTGCTCCCCGAACCATCTTGCAGGCATCTTTCTCGAACACTGTTTTTACACCTGCATCATCCATCTTGCTTACAGAAATTAGATTTCTGGCCAATGTAGGAATATGCAGAACACCAGGAAGTGCTCTAATCCTTCCACCTTTCAGCTTTAGCTTGACCTTTCCACGTCCGATGATTCTGGCCCTCCTATCATCCCCTAGGAAGACATCACCACCATCATATTTCTCATACTCGCAGAACCACTCCCTATGGGGAGTGAAGTGAAAGGATGCACCTGAGTCAATCAACCATGACTCATGATCTACATGTGTATTTGAAGAAGCCAAATACACATCCCCACCTTCATCCGAGGTGGTTTTTGCCTCTGCAGAAGGAGCATCATCAGATCCCTTTCCTTTCTCAGGAGCTTTAGATCTGCACTCCTTTTTGTAGTGCCCTTCCTTTCCGCATTTCCAGCATACCTTTACAAACTTTCCAGGAGATTTAGATCTCCCTCTAGATTTGGATCTCCCACTCAAAACCTTATTCTTGTTTCTGTTTTGGGACCTTCCTCGTACAGATAAGGCATCTCCATTCTGACCCTCCATATTTCTCCGTCTCATTTCCTCCGACAGCAAGGCTGAGACAATGTCATCAAAATTCAAGGTAGTTGCATTGCTACCTATTGCAATAACCAGACTATCCCACAAGTCTGGTAGAGAAAATAACAAACTGATGCACTTATCTTCATCTGAGATCATTAGGGGAATTTTGAGGTCTAAAATGGGCCTCATAAGAAAAATGTACAACAAAAATAAACTTTATAACAACCAATAGGATTCAAGATGATGATGTCATCCATAATGGATGATTCACCATTTTTGGAGTAAAAAAGTAAAAATATTAAAAATAATAAAATAATAAAACTACTTTTTCAACTCGTATTTTAAACTTATCTCCCAAAATTTTTACTCAAATTTCGAGCGGGAGTACTCGTTGGATGCGGAATTTAATTCCTCATCCAAGGAGTACCCATGTTGCATACTTTTGATGAACTCTTCTACACGAAAAATGAGAAATACATAAAAAACGTGATTGTAATCACGTTTTTTATTATTATTATTATGTATTTCTCATTTTTCGTGTAGTAGGACCCATCGAAGGTATGCAACATGGGTACTCCTTGGATGGGGAATTAAATTCCACATCCAACGAGTACTCCCGCTCTAAATTTGAGTAAAAACTTTGGGAGATAAGTTGAAAATATGAATTGAAAAAGTAGTTTTTTCATTTTTCCCTCTAAAATTTGATGATGTCATCAAATCTTATTAAATTTTTTCCACTATTATTTTATAATTTCCTTAGGAGGCCCATTTTAGACCTCAAAATTCCTCGAATTTTTAATATCAACAGATGATAGCTGACTTACCATAGTATTGAAGGCGTTCAGATGCTTTGTTACCGAGTCTCCATCCTTCATCCTCAGGTTATACAGCTTTTTCCGTAGGAAAAACTTATTCACCAGAGACTTAGATTGGTACAAATTCCCAAGTTTTTCCCACAAATTCTTCGCCGTAGCTTCCCCAGATACATTTAACAATACTGAATTTGAGAGACACAATCGTATTGTGCTCTTAGCCTTCCTATCCAGTTTCTTCCAGTCTTCATCTGACATTGCCGTTGGTTTATTACCTGGATCTACCGCGATCCACTCATCTTTATCCACCAGCAGATCCTCCATCTTGAGCTTCCACAACTCAAAACTCTGACCATTAAATTTCTCGATCTCTATCTTTCCGCCGCTCGCCATCTTCTTTCACCGCAAGAATCGATCCCGTAGATCTCCCACTGAAAAGGGTCTACCTCAAGCCTGAGAAAAAAACCCTCAGCAGCAAAGGCATCTCCTTGAAGCCGAAACAACTCTGATACCAAATGTAGGTTTTAAACCTGAACATAAATTATCTACACACGAATCTTATAACAGAAAATAAATAATAGCAAGAGCATAAAACATAAACAGATAAACACAGAGATTTTTCCCTGGATTCCAAATCGAGACGACCAGCTTGATTTTTCATTATATTCCTTTTAGTGTTACAACACATATATATACATGCCGAAGCATACATAAACCCCAATCCATTAACTCTGGATTAGAACATAACCGTAGTTCCCTTGACCGGATCTACAAAATACCAGGGGCCGAAAACCATCGTACCCCAAAACCATGTGCAAACTAATGCACAAAACATGGGTGGGCCCACCTATGAGTGGGTCCGCACACCAAACAAAATTTCACCGGGGCACTACCCCGGACCCCAACAGTGGGGGATGCCTCCCCCCTTGTGACCCCCCTGCTGTGCCCGGTTCAACGTACAACGCGTGGGGCTAGTCATGGAAATAATATAACACATGCCCAATAGTGGCATTGCTTGAGTTAAAGGTACTTACTTGTCACATTCTCAATGGTGGATAAAAATTCATGGTTAACCATGGTAGTGCTCTAAGTACTTTTAAAGTCAAAGTAAAGTACTCATAATAAATGTCATTTCACACTTTTTGAATAAAAATATATTATTGTCATTTCATATTTCTTGAAAGAAACAATGCATATCCCTATACATTTATTATATTATATTATATTATTTTTATATAATATATTAATTACATGTTATTATACAATTTAAATAATATAAATTTTAATTAATAACATATAATATAATTAAAAATTTAAAAAATTATATTTATATTTTATTTTAAGTTATTTAAGTACAAAGGACAAATGCATTAGTTGTTCAATGATAATGATTTTTTTTTTTTTAAATCACATTCTTATTTATAGCCATATCAATACAATTTTTTTATTAATTTTAATTTGGTACAACTTTTGAATTGAATTTAACTATGGTTATATGGATAGTGGTGAAAAAAGTGAATTTAAAATTCATAAATATTATTTTATTGGTTTAGATATTATTTTATTATTTCCTTAGGAGGCCCATTTTAGACCTCAAAATTCCCTTAATTATATGGGCTCAAAATTTTTCCTGCCCTGGTTGGAACCCTAACGCCAGTATTTATCAAAGGTCTGTGATGCCTTTTAATCCACAGTTGTCATTCCTTGCTACATTGGAACTGCCTGATGTGTCGAAGTTAAAAAGTGATCCCATTCTTCATAATCCATATTGGCCCCCAGTTCCCTCCAAGATTCCTGGCGATTGTCCCAAGCTCAAAGGAAAGTCTAGAGAAGACCCCCACGCGCATGTTATGACATACCACCTATGGTGCTCCTCTAAATCCTAGATTGATGATTCCATTCATTTATGTCTTTTCCAAAGGAATCTCACTGGTGCCGCTGCAAAATCATACATTGAACTCTCTCGTGGTGTCTTCCAATATTTCAACTCTCTTGCAATGGCATTTCTCACACACTTTCAGATACCAGTTCGCTATGAAACGAGAAAACACCTCCTTACATCCCTGAAACAAGATCGGGCCACACATATATCCGATCACATTCATGAATGGAGACAACTTCATCATTTTATCAAGTTTGAAATCCCTGATCAAATTCTGATTGATTGGTTCACTACCTCTTTTATTGGTCTGATAGCCAAGGACATCGCTATGGGGGCATGTGTTACTCAGGAACATGCCATTGCTCGTGCCCAGTACCGTGATCTAGTGTGTTATCACTCTAATAATTCCCAAAGTTGTGAGATATTTGATTTTATAGTTTAAAATTTATTAGAGGTACCCATAGACCTGCTTTCAAGCTTTAGGATCTAGTCTTCCTAAGGCTCATAGAGGGTTCTCTCTATAAGATTTAACTTTGTTTTTATTTTTGATTTTAGGCTAGTTATATAGGGAAAATTGGTTTTGATATTTGGTTTGGTTTGGTGGGAAAAATCACTTAATGAGATGGATAGTAATAGATCTGATTTTCCATTGGGAAAATGGAGTCAATGTGTCAAGCAGACAGATCATGATCAAGGTCTAAAGTCAAATATTTTTAGGGCAAGATAGCAGAGTCACTCAAGATATTTGAACGCTGATTTGTGAAGTGGTTTTAATCGAGATAAAGAGCAATTAAGGGTTCTTTGATTCGGATAAGGAAGGAATAGGTAGGGGTCAATCGAAATCAGGAAGCAATTAAGAATTCCCTGGTTTGGGTATCAGCATAAAAAATTTAAATGAAAATCAGTAAATAAAGAGTGCTTTTAACAAATTCTGATATATCACTTCCTGATTTCACATTAAAATTTAGAACATATTTATGAATGAGTGAAAACATAAGAATATTTAACAAATAATAGGAGAAAGTACTTCACTTAAGTGGCCCAACACATGAATCCTGAAATATTATGCTTTATTACTTTGATCCAGCTCGCTGACTTGAACTTGGTACAAAAACCCTTCAGGTTCAGAAAATATAGCTATAGAAATCTTCAACAATTTATTCCACACTAATACTTCAAATAATGAAGTATATATATAAAAAGTAATGCAAAATATCATAGAATAGTCCTAGGAATGTTTTATGGAAAATAAAATATCTTTTACAAAAAGATAGTGACAGTTGCATAAGAAACTTGCAAGCTGTCCTATTCATTAAATAAAATTTCTTTCTGTTGGACTTAGGCAGCAGCTGTCTAGTTGAGTTGTCTTTAACGCTAACAATCTGATCTTCAATCAGTTTTTAAGCTTTATCTCTCACCTAATACTCTTTAACTGATACACTTTAACCTCTAATACTCTTTAACCTCTGATACTCTTTAACCTGCTGTTATGATTGTTTTATTGCTTTAAAAATCTATTTTAACTATGTAAAACAAAAACTTTGTTTTTTCATCCTCTTTCACTGTAAACTATCTTTTACAGCAAATCTGTGAGCTTCTGCCAAAACTCTTCATCTGGTAATTTAATCTTTGTGAGTTTTCTGAAATTCTCATTAGCCTCTGTGTATCTAACAAAAGTTGGCTTGACTACAAAGAGGTGTTTTATCTCATGTTGTAGATAAAACAAGTTTTCAATACTTTTGTGTAACACTTTACCTGTTGGAACTCCTTGCCAATCTGTCTTGTTCACTTGTTCTTTGGCAAAGTCCCTGATCTTCTTGTTGTAATTTTCTTGTTTCATTAGTTTATGATTGATGACAAGAATATTTGGAAAACCTTTTTGTTTCAATGTGTCAAACTTAACCATGAATCTAGTTATGGCCATGTCCATATTTTGACACTTCTATTCCAACTATTTTGTTATCTCCCTGTAATTTCAGCAGATTGGCAAGACTAAAACTGCAGGGGCAACATGTGAACCATTTTGGGATTCTAGGATCTAGCCCTCCTAAATCCAGATAGGGATCTCTTTATAAAGTGCAAATATTGATGTATCTTTAAGGCTTGAAATGTGATATTAGGCTAGGTATGAGGAACAAGGTTTTGTTTGTTTTGGTTGGGCTAAGATAAATGAAGGTGAAGGAAGTCTACATGAAGGGTGAAAGTGTATGCAAGTGAGAGATTGATTCAGTTAACAAGATATGCAAGAAACAACTTCAATCCATTGGGCTACGGAGTCATAGTAGGATTTTAATTGGAACAACAAGGTTCGAGATTGGTCCATGGGGCAAGTCATCTATGTCAAAGGATCTCTTTAAAGTTGATTTTATGGAATGGAATGAAACAATAAGAAGGGGAATAAAGCAAATGAAGAACAAAAGCGACTTAAGGTCAAAGTAAAAGTACTTTGAAGTGTATCTTTGCTTTTCGGCATACACTTAAGAAAGACATAAAAGTTATCTAAGATCAGGTAAGTACTTTGAAACTAGTCTGCTTTCGATGCACTTTCAATAGAAAACATTTAAAACACAAATAGAATATCTTAATATAGAGTAAGGACTTTGAACCTATCCTGCTTTCAGCATATTCAAAGGGAAACTTTTCAAAGCAACTGTTGGAGAAGAAAACTAGAGGACATGGCCAACCATAGACTTCCCTAGTTCATTCTTTAATTAGTAAACTTATCAAGACAACACTTAAGATAAACAAAGAATAGTCTAAGATTAGGTAAGGACTTTGAACATAGCCTGCTTTCAACATATTCTTAGGGAAACTTTCAGACAACCTTTGGAGAAGAGACTAGAGGACAGGGCTAACCATAGACTTCCCTAGTTCAACTTTACTTAGCAGACACTGAAAATAACATTTAAGAACAATGTTTAAAATCTAGACAGTAAGAGAAGGGAACACCAACATCTTGACTGATTGGACAATATTCAATCATTCTTAAATAAAACAATTAGAAGAAAACATTTAGATAAAGCTTATCAGTGAGAGCAGGGTACCTTTGACAGTAAATCCTAACTCTATAAATGCTGTTCTTTATCAGAGAAGATGGACAGAATGAAAACAGAAATAAAATAACAAGTTACAATAAGAAAAACATCACCGTTGACATAGACCAGGATCCCATAAATCAGCTTGTATTTGATGCTTCAAACTAGTTACAATCTTCAAGTCCAGTGGGTCTCTACAGCTTAAAACTTTTCATCTTAACTTAGGTATCTTCAATTACAAACAGAGCTTACAGCAGCTTCAGAAAACTATTTACATGCAACAGATATTCAGAGACCAACCATTGCCTCATCTTCTACAGGGTTATTTATAGAAGAAATGAGGAGGTGGAATGTACAATAAGATCTTTAGATTCAATTAATACAATTAATGCTTCTCGTCCTTTGAGGGGCTCAATGGAGAAGGATTCTGATATTTCCTCGGTATTAATTGATTTTCATTAAGTATTAAGCTTGCTGGGAGATTTTGTTGACCTTAAGGCTCTTTCTTATCTTTGTAATAACTCTATTGATAGTTTACAATAAGTTCCTTTGGTTGAATTAACTGTTCAGCTGTCTTTAGGCAAAATATCACTAACTAAGGCAATAACTCTGCCTCCTTGGAATGCTTTGAGGCTGCAGGTGGATTTTGGTAGCTGAGAGGATTCAATTAGCCTCTGATGTGGCAGTGGAGGTTTCTCGTATTGATAGAATTCTTTATCTTTCCCTAAACACCTTTAATTTACTTGAGTTTTGTGTTTTAGGACAGATTAGGCTTAATCTGTGTCTTCCGGTCTTCATGCTATCTTTAAATGTGGATTAGGCCTTTGATTTGCTGAATGTGTGTCTTAATCCTTCAAAACTATGCTAATACCTTTGATTTCTTCATCTCTGTTGTGAATAGATCCTTTAACACCGATACTCTTTGTCTGTGATGTTTGCTGTGTTTTTATGCTGCGCAGGCGTTATAGATGGTTTTATAATGTCGGCAGTGTTCATGAGGCACCGGTGAATCACGATGTGAAACCTTGCGGAATGATCCTCCCTATGAATAATGGCTTGAGCGATCATCACCCTCGGCCTTTGATTTTCTTTTTGAAACAATGGAAAACCTTTAAAACCTACAAAAACAAGCAAAAAGTTATAAAAATCCTGTGTGGATGGGTAAAAATGCTTTGGAGGTTGAGGTTAGATCACAGCCGTTGGATGAAAGCATCCAACGGCGGGGATTGCTCGCTGGGATCAAAAGGGGAGGCGGTGGACAAACGGTGGTGAAATTAAGTCAAGGCCGTTGATCTACAAAGATCAACAGTCGAGATTGATCGGGTTTATATAATGCAAAGGGGGCCATATTATAGCGAAATGGAAGAATATACAAAGGAAATGGGTGAAAAACCTTTGGCAGAGGAAAAATAGGATTAAATGAAATTTCGGGTTTCGGAAAGACTGTGGGCCGTCGAATTAGATCAACCAACAGAGATCAACGGTGGAAAATAAAAACGAGGGAATGTAATGTAAATGGGGGAAAGGTGGTTTGGCGGAAAACCATAATGGTTTTCGTGTAGGTCTGAAGCGGAAAGACGGTATTGCCTTTTTGAACGTGATATGCGTTAGAGCTTAACACATGGCTTTTTAAAACCACCCATATCGCGTAAAATTAAAACATTAACCTCCGGACGTGAAATCACGCGAAACCGCGCGCTAGCCATCAGATCTGGGGCATCAGATCGGACGGTTGTGAGGAGAGCGTGATGGAGGTAAGATGCACCGGCGGAAAATGGTGGGCCGAGCAAAGGCGGTCTTAATCTGGGCCGTTGGATCTATGAACGGACGGTGAGGATTTATTGATGGGCAGGTAGGTCCCAAAGGAGTTGGGCCTATCGGGTTTAATCTAGACCATTGGATGAAAGAAATGAATGGTCTAGATTAAATCTCAGGGTAAATGGAAGGAAAATGAAACGGGGGTCGGGCGGAGATCAGGAGCAATGTGGACCGTTGATCTGTAGAGATCAATGGGGGAGATTTGATTGGAGGATCACAATCAGCGGGAGGAAAAAAAAAGAGGTCAGTGGAATGTGCCAATGCGATTAAGCGCAGGCCGTTGGATCTAGAAGAGATCAACGGTGGAGATTCAATCGGCGGGTGCAATGGAAATGGCTTATGGTGGAGGGCGATTAAATCTGGGTCGTCGGTTCTTATGGATTCGACGGTCCAGATTGGATTGCAGGATTTCAGTCAGCGAGGAGAAAGAAATGGCATAAAGGTTTTTTGCGATGTGATTGGATTAGAGCCGTCGATTTTAGAATAAAATCAACGGTGGAGATTAAGTTGTGAATGCCAAAGGCGGATATGCGGGCTTTGGAATAGAGCAATGTGGACCGTTAGATCTGGGTATGGTGGAACAGATGAACGGTTGGGAAACCATCGGAATGTTGCAATCGGAGGTGGACAATAAATATTTGAAATGTGTTCAATGAAAAACTCCGTTGCGATTTGCCGACGATCGTTGATCGGCTTTAGATCAATAACTGATATTTGCTGATACCAAAAACTGTCGGGTTTTGTTATAACATGGGAAAATTGGGTTTTTAATAAAATACAAAGGAAATTTAAGCTTCGGGAAGGGTTTTTTATGGTGTTTAGCACCCGATTATGGGGCTCGGGGTTATATGAAAAGACGAAGGGATCGGGAGTTAGAAGAAAAGGGGCTAATCGCATCGGAAACCTTTTAAAAGAAAAGGGTAACAAGAAGAAAAGAAAACCCCGATTGCGATTGCGCGAAAGGGGCTTAACTGTGGGTCACCGCTCTGGGTCTTATGCAGAAAAAGGAGCTGGGGGCTAAGGCCAAAGGGGCTTAAGGCCTTAGTTAAAAAATGGATTTTTTAGGCCAAAATGACAAATTTTCAAGGATTTTTTGGCTTTCAGTAGAAACGGAAAAAGGGTTTTTTAAGCCTTCAAAGGGGATTTTCAAAGGTTTAAAGGGAATTTCAGAGGAATGAAAGGTAAATGAAGAGTTTTATGAATGAAATGGAGAAGAAAAAGGAGAAGGGAAAATGGGGAAAAATGGAAATTTTCAGCAATCTTTTCTTTTGGTAAACAACAAATTTTTCAGTGTTATGAGGGGAAACAACAGATGAAGGTTTCCTGAAGGAAAAAGAGACATCACTAAGGCTTCAAGAACTCACAATTGGGAAATAAAATTGTTTATTGAAGGCTATAAAGATCTATTCACCATTTGATATGACAAATTTTTATAGGTGGCTAACAGTGGCTCCACATGGGGATGGTGCCTTCTTGAAGGTATCAAGAACTCCAGACCTGTCTTCTCTGGAAGCTGATCAATGCCTCATCCATTGGGCTGCAACTTTCTTTACTTTTCTGATCTTCTTTTGCTTTGACAATGTTAGTAGCCATTAAAACCAATGGAATTCTATCAAAACCAGCTTTCTGCCTACCCAATATTAATGATCTAACATTTTTTCTTCTTTCAGAGTGCATTTGGACTGGAAAACTCTTTTTACAAACATTTTATTCTTTTGGCAAAACATAAAACTATTCTATTTTTAACCTTATTTTTCCATGAACTCATATTAAGCTGTTGAGCTCATAAGCTTCTCTACCTAACTACTATCTGTTAGGATTAGACTGTCTAACAGATTTTTATTCACTAAATTCTAAAACAGGAAATTTAAAAGCAAACAAGCCAGGATTGAACAGTCTAACTTGTTGCTGATCTATGGCATAAAAACAAGCCGCAAATAGATAATTATTTGCAGAAAATTAACTCAAAATGGTGAAGGCTTAAAATCTGAAAGTTTAAGAACATCCTTCTTTTTTTTCAGCTCTGTTTTTTACTTTTGTTTGAGCTGTCTTACATTCTTTTCTGGTTCAAGTTTTGGGCATATTAGAACCATTTTTCTTCTATTTTTGGCTCAAGATGAAACAGATTAGAGCCATGCTTCTTTTGAAACTCATAGGTTCAGATTTTGAGCTGGTTCGAACCATTTTTCTTCTATGCTAATCTTCCTAATTGATAAGCCAAGACTAAGATGTTTGGGAAATCTATTTCACTAACCTATCAGCAGTAAATTGAAAACTAATTAGTCATGATTAGGCTGTATGACTAACTAGGAGTGTGTTTCTTAGGAGTGGCATTTGTGCTTGCACACTTTCAGATTTGTTTTTCTTTTTTGGTATGGGGCTATACCTTTCTTGTTTTTACAATCTACCCTCTTTTTCCCGTTCTATTGTTTTTGTATTTTTGTATTTTCTAACTTTGAATGCAATGATGGATGTAATAGTCACAACGAGAAAAACTAAAAAGGCTTCCAAACTGATATGGTCAAGAAAAATAATGTTTGAGCATCCTGCCATAGACAGGACCCCCAAACATTTCATCTCCACTCAATTCTTGTAAAAAGTAGGCATTGTTACCAACAGTAGAATGAATGAGATAAGGGCCAAGCCATAAGTTATCAAATTTCCCATGCTTACCCTTATCTTCTGTCCTTGAATCCCACTTTAACACTTTGTGCCCAATGTTGAAATTGCTGGCCTTTGTCCTTCTATCAAAAAGCTTCTTGATGCTTTCTTGATTTTGTAATGCTCTGTTGTATACCTCCTCTCTGGTTTGTTGAAGATGTATGGTCTGATTTATTCTTATGATCATGTCATTGCCTTCAGACTACGTTTCTTGGATTAGCTTCATGACTGTCACTCCAAGGCTAGTTGGAAAAATTGCATCCACTCCATATACAAGCTGGAAGGGTGACATCCCAATTAAGTTTTTAAGTGTTAATCTGTCAGCCCACAGTGCATGTACCAGCTTTGTGTGCCATGAATTCTTATTGTCCTTCAACGACTTCTTGATTATGTTCACCAAGCTTTTGTTTGAGGATTCTGCCAGCCCATTACCTTGAGGGTAATAAGCAGTAGAATGACCCAATGTAATCTGATATTTGTGACAGAATTCAACCATATTTTTGGATCCAAATGCAACAACATTATTAGTAATAATCTTCCTAGGGCAGCCAAATCTAGACAGGATACGAGTTTCAAGAAATTTTATAATAACAGAGTCATTGGCTTGCCTAGAAGGGATGGTTTCTATCCATTTGGTGAAGTAGTCTGTTGCAGTGAGAATCCATCTATGTTGGGTAGATGATGGGGGATGTATTTCTCCTATGAAGTCAAGTCCCCACTATTCAAAAGGGGCTTTAACAGTGATTGGATGCAAAGGTAAGGGCAACAATTTTCTTTTGCCTTCAAAAAGTTGGCATTTATGATAGGCAATGATCATCTTATGGACATCCTGAAAGAGGGTGGGCCAATAGTAACCAACTCTAAGGATTTTGTTGGCAGTTGTCTTCCAAAAGAGGTGGCCTCCACATTCTCCTTCGTGGAACTCATGCTTGACCTTTTCTGCATCATTCGCAGGCAAACATTTAAGAAATAAACCACTAACATTTTTCCAATAAAGACATTTATCTAAAATGTAGTAGTTCACAACCTTTAACTTTAAAAACCTTGCCTTTGTTTTTGTCAAACTAGGAGGTGTATTCAGATTTAGAAAAACATATACAATATCAACATACCAAGATGAATTCAAAAAATAGTTTTCAATAATAGGAATTGATAACTCCTCTTGTTCATCTAAGGCATTTATCATATTTATATCAAGAGCTTCAAAATTTGATTCAACCATTAATCTAGCTAATCCTTGGCCTTTAATGAGTTTAGTGGGCTTGATTTCTAAATCATATTCAAGTATCACAACTATCCACTTACCTCTTTTTCCATCTGGGTCCTGTGTTAGAATGTCTTTCACCACTGAATTGGGCATAAATGCAATGATGTGGGAGTGAAGAATGTAAACTCTGAAGTCTTTTAAAGCTTTGACCAAAGAAAAAGCTTGCTTTTCCATGATGTTATACTTTAGAGGTGCATCTCTCAGTGCCTTACTAAAGAATGCAATTGGCTGCTCTTGTCCCTTTTAATTTTTCTGTAGTAGGACAACAACCACTGTATGTTCCGATGCAAACGAAAAAATGAAAAAATATTTTGAAAAATCAGGACTTATAAGAACTGGTGTTTTGGTTAATGCTTGTTTTACCAGCTCAAAATATTTCTTTGCTTCCAAGGTCCATTTAACTCCTTGTTCATTTTTCAGCATGTTTGTTATGTTTCTAAGGAGTTCAGCCAACATGGGTATGAACCTTCTCAAGAAATTTATCTTTCCAATGAAAGATTGAAGTTCCTTGTTGTTTCTAGGATGAGTGATTTGCAATATGCCTTCAATCCTTGCTGGGTCTATCTTTATTCCCTCTTCTGATATGATGTGCCCAAGAAGCTTGCCTTCTTAGAGCCCAAACATTGTTTTCTTAGGATTTAAAGACAACCCAAACTTTCTGCATTTCTCGAAAACTATTTTCAAATGTTCTAGGTGTTCTTCATCTGTTTTAGAAAACACAGTGATATCATCAAGGTAGATAATGATGAAGTACCTAGTTCTTCCGAGAACACAATATCCATGGCTCTCTGAAATGTAGCACCAGCATTCATTAAACCAAAGGGCATTTTCACGTACATGAAAGTACTCCAAGGTGTAGTAAAAGTTGTCTTTAATTGATCATCAGGATGTACTAAAAATATGATTGTATCCTGAGAAGCCATCTAGCAAAGAAATTATTTTAGAAAAAATTCTTTTAGAACCAACTACCCTTTGTAAAATATGATCCATCTTGGGTAAAGAGTAGTTGTCCTTTAATGAGGCTTTGTTTAAGTCTCTAAAGTCAATACAAAGCCTAATCTCTCCTGTTTTCTTCCTAACTGACACTAGATTAGACACCCACTTTGAATATCTAATAGGAACAATAATTCCAGCTTCATACATTTTCTTGATTTCCTTCTCAACCAAAGGTAACTAAACAATTTTTATTCTGCACAGTTTTTGTTTGAAAGGTTTTTGGTTTTCTTTGAGGGGTATTTTGTGCTGAATTATTTCTATGTCATAGGATTTGAGATCCTCATAACTCCATGCAAAAACATCGGAAAATTCTTTAAACAACTCTATGTATTTCAGTTTAATGTGAGCTGGTAAATTCTTAGACAGTTTAATCATTTTTGGGTTTAATCCACTGCCTATATTACACTCCTCCACTTCAGTTTCCACGGGCTCCAGTTTTGGCTTTTTTGCAACATCATTGAAATCAAATAACTCTTCCAATGGGACCAGTCCTTTTGGAAAATCATGTGTGTTAGATTGCAGTGTTTCTAAATCTTCTTTTTCTAAATCTACACTAATCTCTGGGGTGTGTTTAAGTTTATTAGTCAACAGATTTATCTCAGCAATCTTTGGAGAGGTTTCTTCTTCATCAAGTAGATTTTCTTCATTAGAACAGTCTATTTCATAATCTGAATCTGAACTTGGTAGTTCAAATTCATTTATGGACTGTAAGAAGTCTTCTATTTGTTTGTCTCCATCAAACACTTGCCAATATTTCTCATTGTCAAGAACAACTGGTCGAAATTTGATTTGGGTAGTGCATAGTTTGGTTTCATAAGGTGTCAAGCATGTCCTAGCAGCAAATGCCAAACCATTAGCAACAATATTATGATTTCTTGGGACAAAGAGAAGCTGAAAATCATCAAATGTTTTCAATAAATCAAGGGTATCATTCCTATAGGCTCTAAGTTTGGGATGTTTGGCGCAATATTCCCCATTCACTTGCCTAATTATCAGTTCAGAATCACCATGAACTTTTATTCTTTTGGCCCCTAATTTCTTCAATAGGTGCAGGCCTAAAAGGAGGGCTTCGTACTCAGCTATGTTGTTAGTGCATTGAAAATTTAATTTATAGGAATGTCCTTCAACATGATTGTTCACTATATTATGAAGCCACACTCCTACACCTGCATCACTCTTAGTACATGATCCATCAAAGTGCATGCTCCAAAGAGGACTAGTTTCAGACTCACTAGTTTGATTACTATCCTCTTCATCTATAGTGCTTTTAAATTGTTCTTGAAGATCAGCACTATGTTGAATTTGTTTTATTTCCTCATGTTTTTCATTGTGTTGAGGATTTGTTTCCTGACTCTCAAGGTTGAAAAGCAATGGATGACTGATTTGCAGCTCAAGACCTGTGATTAGTTTGCTATGATTTTTAGATTCAACAAACTGTTTTGGAGCTTCTGTCTTATCTTCCTCTTTATCTATGTGTGCCAGTATGTTATTATGAGGGGTGGCCACTAATTCAGTTAAGGTTTCTTGCTCATTAAAGGTCTCATGATTAAAGAGTATGAATGAGTCAAGGCCAGTGTGTACAGAGTACAAAGGAGAATTTTCACGTCTGTCTTGGCTGGTAACCATGTATTGCATGTGAGTTTCCCTGTAAAGTCTTCTAGTCTAATTGAAAACATGGATGGTTGCGTAAGTCATGCCCATCTGCATTGTTCCTTGTAACTTAGCTCCCCAAGATCTTGATAACAACATACCATACTTGGGGGGAACATCTGCCACTACAATATCCATTACGAAACATTTGGCTGGAATCTGGGCTAAGTTTACACAGAGGTCTTTGATTAATCCTAAACATTTCACTCTGCTTGAGTCAAAAGAGTAAAGATCTTTGTAAGGTCAAGTGATTTCAAGGCCTAGACTCTCCATTACAGCTTTGGCATTGTGAGAGGCCCCTGAGTCATGCATGGCATTGTGCAAAATATTGTCATGAATATTCAAACTAACATAGAATGGAGGAACTGGCCCTTCTTGGTATCTACCCTCAATCTTCGGACCAAATAAAAGCTCTGGTTGGTAATCACTAAGATTGACAGTGTCATTATTCTCTCCTATGTTAAAAGCCTTCAAAATTTGGGATCTATACACATCTTGGGTGGCTAATTCAGTCAGAGGGATAGAGATTTTTATTTTGGAAATTTCTTGCTCCAAACTAAAAGGAATCTGATTCTTTAAAGTGTTTGTTTCAGCCTTATTAACTACCACTTTATCAACAAAATCTGTTTGTTGATTTGTTCTATTTACATTGGTCAAAATTGTTCTAATAGGAGCATTAGCTGAGGTGCTAACGTTGCTAAGGTCTGCATTATGTTTTTCATTGTCTTGAGTGCTTTTCTCTTTGTTTTTATCAGAATTTACAACCACTGTTTTGTCTTTCTGTTTTGCAGTCTTGGGTTTGTTTACAATGCTGTCTTTTACAAATTTGTCAAAGGTTTGGGATTTGGGAGTTTCCTGATTGCTCTTACTCCTAAGGTCATACTCTCTTGAATTCTCTATGATGACATTTTCCATTTCTTGATAATAATATTCATCCTCAGCTCTTTTATCATCATAAGGTGTGTATAGACCTTGTTTCCTATTGTAATGAACTTCAAAATCATCATTGTCTACTCCCAACATGTTTATTTCATCTTCCTCTATTTTTTCAGTTGTTTCTTCAACCTCACTCACATAGTTTTGGTGAAAAGGAGGTGTAATATGTTGATCATCCTCCCTTGGTCTATTTTGAGGTTGGTTTCTCCTAAAATTCTGATTTTGATTTTGATTTCGGTTTTGAGGAGCTTTTTGGATTTGACTTTCTTGTGCTCTCTCAAGGATGCTCATCTTTTTCATCATCTCCTCCATCATTCTTTCCATATTTGAGCTAGATGTGTAAGGTGTAGATTCATCTCTAAAGGACACTCTCTTCTCATTCTTCATTCTTTCTCTTTTCTCCACTAAATTAACTTCCACAACTAAGGCTCCTTTTTGCATATCTTCAAGAGTCAAGGGATCTCTTTCTCTAAGTTGATAAGCCATTTCAGGATCAAATCCTTCAAGAAAATTGTTCAGAGCTGAGCATTGTGGAGGTTTTAGATCTGGGGGAAGTTCATTATACACACTGTTAAACCTAGTACAATAGGCTTGAACACTTTCCCCGGTGTTTCTTTGGAGATTCTTGTAGTCCAAAAGTATTTGAAGAGGGTTTTTCTTAACTTCCCATTTGTTTAATAATAACTGATGGAAGGCTTGGAGATCATTAATACTGTGAGGGGTTAAGCCTTTGAACCATTTTCTTGCTTCTCCCCCTAAACTTTGAGCAAATAATCTAAGCTTGACAGAGTCATCATCAATCTCATTTCTTTCAAAGTAGTCATTCATCTTATCCACATGTTGTGAAGAAGTAGTAGCATTACTGGCATCATACAATGGTATCTTGGACTGATAGTCCTGTGGAAGATTGAATAAGGGTAAAGGAAGGACTAGAGGGGCATACCATGTTGCCATGATAGGAGGTTGTGGAAAAAGTGGGGGGTTTACAAGTGGAGGGGGTTGATGGAATGGTGTAGTTTGGACAGTGGATGTATGGATAACAAATGTGGATGGATCAACAAGAGATTGTTGAGCAGACCTAGGATGAGAGAAACCAAAATTATGAAGGAAATGTAAATCAGGTGGTGTAGTTTCTCTGCTACTAGGATGCTCACTTCAGTCTTGGGTTGAAAATGGAGATTCAGAATCTATTTGAATTATATCATCAAGTGACCTGGTTTTAAATGGGTTTCTTAAGTCAACTTGTGATTGTTGTAAAGCTGTAAGATTATTTGGGACAGAATTAGCTCTATGGAGTGATCTGATAATATTTGAAGATGTGGCCTTAGGAGACTTCCTAAGTATTCTTTCAGGGTTGTCAACTATCTTAGGAGGGTCTGGATCAGGATGGCTCCTAGTATGAATTCTTTTAGAAGCCACTATGCTATGTTTTCAGACCCAACTTAAAACAAGAAAAGTTTAACCAAATATGACAATCTTTAGGAGGCTAACTGATCTTTAAAACAAGAAAACTTTAATGCTTAAAGTCTTCTGACTGAGTTTGTATGATGTTATGAGAGTAATGGGTTTCCCAGTGGAGTCACCAGGTGAAAATTTTTAGCTCTTTTGGAGGTAAAATGTTTTATGGTCCACCACCATGTTTATTTGAATACCAATCTAAAATGTTTTTGGGTTTTTCTGAGTTTTTTCAGTCCTATTGGTTCTAAGAGTGTTCTAAATCTGCTTCAACACTTAGCTACGGTGATGAGGCAAAGAAAGTTTACTCTTATGGCTTAGCTAGTTGATTCCTTCAAGGTTTGATAAGAATGTATAAGAATCCTAAGGGTTCCTTAGTTTGTCACTGATTCAAATAAGTTTTATCATGATTACCATTGCTTTGGTAGTGCTTGAAGAGAGCTGCTTATATTTCACTGAACGATGTTCTTGAATTAAGGGTATTCTCGAGATCTTAAGGGTATCTAAGATGAAATTCACTTAGAAGTTCCCCAGTGGAGTCGCCAGAATTTTATCTCCCTATAATTTCAGCAAATTGGCAAGACTAAAACTGCAGGGGAAACATGTGAACCACTTTGGGATTCTAGGATCTAGCCCTCCTGAATCTAGAGAGGGATCTCTCTATAAAGTGCAAAGATTGATGTATCTTTAAGGCTTGAAATGTGATATTAGGCTAGGTATGAGGAACAAGGTTTTGTTTGTTTTGGTTGGGCTAAGATAAATGAAGGTGAAGGAAGTCTAAATGAAGGGTGAAGGTGTATGCAAGTGAGAGATTGATTCAGTTAACAAGATAGGCAAGAAATAACTTCAATCCATTGGGCTATGGAGTCATAGTAGGATTTTAATTGGAACAACAAGGTTCAAGAGTGGTCCATGGGGCAAGTCATCTATGTCAAAGGATCTCTTTAAAGTTGATTTTATGGAATGGAATGAAACAATAAGAAGGGGAATCAAACAAATGAAGAACAAAGAACAGCCTAAGGTCAAGTAAGTACTTTGAAACTATCCTGCTTTCGGCATACACTTAAGAAAGACATAAAAGTTATCTAAGATCAGGTAAGTACTTTGAAACTAGCCTGCTTTTGATGCACTTTCAATAGAAAAAATTTAAAACACAAATAGAATAGCTTAAGATCAAGTAAGGACTTTGAACCTATCCTGCTTTCAGCATATTCAAAGGGAAACTTTTCAAAGCAACTGTTGGAGAAGAAAACTAGAGGACAGGGCTAACCATAGACTTCCCTAGTTCATTATTTAATTAGTAAAATTATCAAGACAACACTTAAGATAAACAAAGAATAGTCTAAGATCAGGTAAGGACTTTGAATCTAGCCTGCTTTCAACATACTCTTAGGGAAACTTTCAGACAACCTTTGGAGAAGAGACTAGAGGATAGGGCTAACCATAGACTTCCCTAGTTCAACTTTACTTAGCAGACACTGAAAATAAAATTTAAGAACAATTTTTAAAATCTAGACAGTAAGAGAAGGGAACACCAACATCTTGACTACTTGGACAGTGTTCAATCATTCTTAAATAACACAATTAGAAGAAAAAATTTAGATAAATCTTATCAGTGAGAATAGGGTACCTTTGATAGTAAATCCTGACTCTATAAATGCTGTTCTTTATTAGAGAAGATGGAAAGAATGAAAATAGAAATACAATAACAAGTTACAATAAGAAAAACATTACCGTTGACATAGACCAGTATCCCATAAATCAGCTTGTATTTGATGCTTCAAACCAGTTACAATCTTCAAGTCTAGTGGGTCTTTACAACTTCAAACTTTTCATCTTAACTTAGGTATCTTCAATTACAAACAGAGCTTACAGTAGCTTTAGAAAACTATTTACATGCAACAGATATTCGGAGACCAACCATTGCCTCATCTTCTAAGGAGGTATTTATAGAAGAAATGAGGAGGTGGAATGTACAATAAGATATTTAGATTCAGTTAATACAATTAATGCTTCTCGGCCTTTGAGGGGCTCAATGGAGAAGGATTCTGATATTTCCTCGATATTAATTGATTTTCATTAAGTATTAAGCTTGCTGGCAGAGTTTTTTGACCTTAAGGCTCTTTCTTATCTTTGTAATAACTCTATTGAGAGTTTACAATAAGTTCCTTTGGTTGAATTAACTGTTGAGCAGTCTTTAGGAAAAATATCACTGACTAAGGCAATAACTCTGCCTCCTTGGAATGCCTTGAGGCTGCAGGTGGCTTTTGGTAGCTGAGAGGATTCAATTAGCCTCCGATGTGGCAGTGGAGGTTTCTCGGATTGATAGAATTCTTTATCTTTCCATAAACACCTTTAATTTACTTGAGTTTTGTGTTTTAGGACAGATTAGGCTTAATCTGTGTCTTCCGGTCTTCATGCTGTCTTTAAATGTGGATTAGGCCTTTGATTTGCTGAATGTGTGTCTTAATCATTCAAAACTGTGCTAATACCTTTGTTTTCTTCATCTTTGTTGTGATTAGATCCTTTAACATCGATACTCTTTGTCTGTGATGTTTGCTGTGCAGGCGTTATAGAGGGTTTTATAATGTCGCCAGTGTTCATGAGGCACCGGTAAATCACGATGTGAAACCCTGTGGAATGATCCTCCCTTTGAATAATGGCCTGAGGGATCGTCATCCCTGGCCTTTGACTTTCTTTTTGAAACAATGGAAAACCTTTAAAACCTGCAAAAACAAGCAAAAAGTTATAAAAATCTTGCGTGGATGGGTAAAACTACTTTGGAGGCTGAGGTTAGATTGCAGCCATTGGATGAAAGCATCCAATGGCAGGGATTGCTCGCTGGGATCAAAAGGGGAGGCGGTGGACAAACGGTGGTGGAATTAATTCAGGGCTGTTGATCTGCAAAGATCAACGGTCAAGATTGATCGGGTTTATATAATGCAAAGGGGGCCACATTATAGCGAAATGGAAGAATATACAAAGGAAATGGGTGAAAAACCTTTGGCGGAGGAAAAACAGGATTAAATGAAATTTGGGGTTTCGGAAAGTCTGTGGGCCGTCGGATTACATCAGCCAATAGAGATCAATGGTGGAAATTAAAAACGAGGGAATGTAATGTAAATGGGGGAAAGGTGGTTTGGTGGAAAACCATAATGCTTTTTGCATAGGTCTAAAGCGTAAAGGCGGTATTTCCTTTTTGAATGTGATATGCGTTAGAGCTTGACATGTGGCTCTTTAAAACCACCCATATCGCGTAAAATTAAAACATTAACCTCTGGACGCAAAATCACGCGAAACCGCGTGCTAGCGGTCAGATCTGGGGCGTCAGATCGGACGGTTGTGAGGAGAGCGCGATGGAGGTAAGATGCATGGGCAGAAAATGGTGGGCTGAGCAAAGGCGGTATTAATCTGGGCCGTTGGATCTATGAATGGACGGTGAGGATTTATTGATGGGGAGGTAGGTCCCAAAGGAGTTGGGCCTATCGGGTTTAATCTAGACCGTTGTATGAAAGGAATGAACGGTCCAGATTAAATCTCGGGGTAATGGGAGGAATATGAAACGGGGGTCGGGCAGAGATCAGGAGCAATGTGGACCGTTGATCTGCAGAGATCAACGACAGAGATTTGATCGGAGGATCACAATCGACAGGAGGAAAAAACAAGAGGTCAGTGGAATGCGCCGATGTGATTAAGCGCAGGCCGCTGGATCTAGAAGAGATCAACGGTGGAGATTCAATCGGCGAGTGCAATGGCAAGGGCTTATGGTGGAGGGTGATTAAATCTGGGTCGTCGGTTCTTGTGGATTCGACGGTCCAGATTGGATCGCAGGATTTCAATCGGCGGGGAGAAAGAAATGGCACAAAGGTTTTTTGCGATGCGATTGGATCAGAGCTGTCGATTTTAGAATAAAATCGATGGTGGAGATTAAGTTGTGAATGCCAAAGGTGGATATGCGGGCTTTGGAATAGAGTGATGTGGACCGTTAGATCTGGGTATGTTGGAACAGATCAACGGCCGGGAAACAATCGGAAGGTTGCAATCGGAGGTGGACAATAAATCTTTGAAATGTGTTCAATGAAAAACTACGATGCGATTTGCTGATGATCGTTGATCGGCTTTAGATCAATGGCTAATATTTTCCGATACCACAAACTGTCGGGTTTTGTTACAACATGGGAAAATTGGGTTTTTAATAAAATACAAAGGAAAGTTAAGCTTCGGGAAGGGTTTTTTATGGTGTTTAGCGCCCGATTGCGGGGCTCGGGGTTATATGAAAAGACGAAGGGATCGGGAGTTAAAAGAAAAGGGGCTAATCGCATCGGAAACCTTTTAAAGGAAAAAGGTAACAAGAAGAAAAGAAAACCCCGATTGCGATTGCGCGAAAGGGGCTTAATTGTGGGTCACCGCTCCAGGTCTTATGCAGAATTCACGCACTTAGCTCTTCTTTTGTCTTCAATATTTCTTTTTTGGCTACTTTAAGCAAGTCTTTATTTTCATATATCACTCTAATGGATGGCCAAGTATCATTAATTGACTCAATGATTTTGGACCATAGTTGATTCTCAATGTATGCCATGGGCTCTTTTAAGGTTAATTATGTTTCTACTTTCTTTAATTGTTCACTTAACCTTTTGGCCTTTTGTTCCTCTGTTTTAGCATTTATCTATGCTAATTTCTTGGCATCTTCCAAGTTCTTGATTTTATCTTTCAATATTTTTATCTCATTATTCTGTATTGACATCTCTTCCATGGCTTTAATGAGTTTGTTGGCCTCATCTGTCCGTTGAACTGCTGAAGTGGAAGATTCAGTAGCAGAAGTAGTGGAAGAAGTAACTGTCACAACTGTGGCTAATGGGACTTTTGGTGCTAACTCTTCTGCTAGAGTTGAAGGAACTACTGTTGTTACCATGGGAATGACTGTAGGAGGAACATTTTGTGTCTTTGCAGTTTCTTTTTCTTGGAAAAGCTTGTCCATATCAATTTCCATCTCCTTGATCTATGCTGTCATTTGTAGTATGAGACTCATCATCTCATCTTTTTGATTTTCCTCTTGCACAATTTTCTTATCCTGTGGATGCTCTGTTGGTGGTAATTTCAATTGCTTTCTTAATGCTACAATATCAACATTTTTCTTCTTCACCAATTCTTCTGCAGTTTTCACATTACAAGGGTCATACCCTACTTCAATCACCAATTCCTCTAAAGACTTGATTCTGGTGTCTTTAGCATAAGAAGAAGTTTTTTCAACCCTAAGTTGATCTCTTGTATTTGTCAAAGTGTTCTAAAGATTCTGGGCGCTCATTGCTTTTGTGGTCATGGTAGAATAAAGCATTTCTGAGCTTTGATTGTGAAAATCAATCTGATCCAAGGGATGGATGTTCTCTATTGGAATTTCAATATCATCTCTCTTGTAATATAATGCTATTGTAGGTTTAGGCACTATTGTTTGTAGCACTGTCATTAGAAACTTTTTATTTGTATAATCAAAGGCTGAAAGCAGCCTATTTTGAATCCCTGGAGTTTGCTTCAAGTATTCTGAATAAATCTCATTCTTGATCTCCTCATTTTTGGCCTTGATTTGTTTGTACTTTTCTTTGATATCTATGTCTTTGTCTTCTATCTGCTGTGATGAATATGCTTCCATACTCTATTGTTCCTCAGTCACCTGTATGTTAGAAGTAGCAGGTTGCTGTTCATTTTCAATAACTGTAGTAGTTTCAGTGTTCTTCTCTAGATTCTCTTCATCTAAAACTTCAATTGTTTCATTTTCTTTGTCCACTAGATTAATCTTTGGTTTCTTATTATACCTGAGCTTAAATCTGGTTCTTGTGGTTGTTTCAGTAGTAAATGAGCTTTCTTCTCTATCTCTTTATGGTTCTATCCTTATGAATAGGAGTCTGCAAAGTGTGACTAGTATCACCTTGCTTGACAGATTCCATCAATGTATTTTCCAACCATTCTACTTGGTTTTCAAACTCTTCAATTTCAGGTTTCTTGTCATGGATGTAAGGGCTTAATTTTCATTTCACCCTCATCTTTTTGATTATTCCATAAGGATCATAGTCCCACGGGAAACTTTCATCAAAATTATACTCTAGCAATTGTTTTGCTGCCTCTGTACCTGCTTCCCTGTTGTTGCATATGAAAGGACCCACTTGGTTTTTCAATTTGAATTGAGTTTTCTTTTTAGCAGCCAAAATTTTTATAGAATCTGAGTTTATAATTTGTCTTATATATTCTAATGCAAACACTCTCATTGGCACATACTTTGGCAGTTTGTAGGGCAAGAGGTTTGACCCATAGACTCTAACCTCTGTATGGTTTTGGTATAGGTACCAATCACCAGTTATATTTGCTTTGATAGCTGTAAAAATTTCTTAATTTCAATACTTATCCTTGTCTGTACAATGTTTGTAAGAATTTTTACCAATGGGTGAATAAAACAGTCGGTGAAATCAGCATAAGTGAACTCAGTTGACTATTTTATGATTAAAGAAGTCCAGAAAATAACTAACAATGGATTTCCCTCTACATCCAAATTTTGAAGGGTTATTGGGAATTTATTTGACTAGTAGTAGAGGAACATATCAAAGATGAAGGAGGTATACCTAAATACTCCTTCAGTAGGAAGTTTCACAAGTTGATCATGGATATTATCAACTATATACTCAAAATAGTTATAAATGATTAAAGGGGGCTGACCGGGCACAAAAGTGGATAGAAAACCAAGTATAGACTCATCAGTGTGCTCATCAGTATAGTAACCAAGGATAAAAGACAATGTTGAGATATTATGTCTTGATCCTTCTGGGAATTTGGAGGGTTAATATTTGGGATTTCAACATATGAAGGCATGAATATTTGCAAGATTTGAAATCTTTTAGGAAATTCTAAATCCAGATAAAGCTTTGTAAGGGCTTCTATAGACAATGGGACTGCATTAGGATATGGTTGTAATTGAAGCATTTGGTTTATTGATTCTGCAGTGATAGTGAATAATACTTCTTTCTTAGCATTAAGCATAGCTCTTAGGTTAGGGGAATAGTAAGCTTGACACAGTCTGATGACCTCAGGACACTGATGGGTATGGGGAACTACATATTTGGGAAAGTTAGACTCCCAAATTTGCACTTCATCTCCCTGATCCAAAGATTTTTCTAGGCTCCAGCAGTGGAGATCAAGAAGATTGAATTCAATTTCTGGATTAGTGATTTTATAATCAACATCAGCTAAAGGAGTGTGTTCAACATCTACAATAGGAGGTTTTAGTGGATTAGTAACAATGGTTCTTTTAGAAGCCATTTCTGGGTTTAATTTTTTGACAATTTAGCCCTCTGGATCTTAAAAAATATGTTTTTTAGGTTTTTATACACTTCTGTAAGCTTAGGCTATTTACAGAAGGTCTTTTTGGTATGGTAGAGGTCTCTTTTGAATAGCAATAGGTAAAATTATGGTTTCTTCAACTTCACACTTTTAATTTCTACTCCAAAATCAATCTTTAAACCTTTTTACAGACTCAGGAAATATTTAACAAGACTTTACTGCTTTTCTCTTGGATAAAACAGACCTAAAACAGTCTAATTCATGCACAAAGGGATTCTGAGCATTTGTAAAGGATTTTGGATCAATTAGAAGGTCTCTAAGGGTTTGAAAATGGCTAAATTTCTTCAATTTGCGTAAAAATAGGTTACAGTCTCCAGAAACTATAAAATTATTCGGGTTTTGAAACAAATATGACTTCTGGAGGCAATAAGGCTATTTATTTAGGCAAACAAGATTCACGAAGGCTTAAATTCACGAGTATAGCTCTTTTCATGGAGAAATAGGTTCGCTTTCTGAAAAATACCTGTTATTTTAGGTATTTTTGACTCGAAAAAAGGGTTTATGGAAGTCTGGGAGCTTTCGGAAGCTTTGTTGAAGTCTTTAAACGCAAATTGGAAGGTTTGAATGGTCGCAACAGTGAATTGGGCCGAATTCTGGTTGTTTTTGCATGAAAATAGGGTGGCAACGTCTTTTCTTCATTTGAAAATAGTCAAATAAGAAGAAAATGCAGTGAAAAGGTTTAGACGCGTATAAATTTGCTGTTTATAGAAAATTTAGTTTAAACAGTGTCTGCATTCAATGCCAATAAATTCAAATGGGAAGCGATTTGGTGCGGGGAGGTTAAATACCGTCAAGCGATTATTGCATCTTTGGAGGGTGGTAAATGGTTTTACTCTGAAGGATGCGATCCATTCATGTTATGCCGCGTGGAGGAGAGATAATGGGGCAATACCACCCATATCGAAAATCCAAAAATGATTAAGGATCATTCCATTAAATTTGCGATATGGCTTGTGAGTCGTCAGATCGGGCAAAGGGAGTGCGAACGGTCCAGATTGATTGATTAAGTTGTTGGGTAAATGGGCGTGGGGCCCGGCATCTTTTATGCGGTGGGGTTAGTGTTTTATATGTTTAGACATAGTTTAAACATATAAGTTTAGTGTTTAAATAGATATGCGGGATATGTGGATATTTAATATTTTACACAACAAATGAACTATATCCATGTGTAATGTAAACTTCGTTGGGTTTATATAAAATATATGTTTAAAACTATGGGGGAGCGGAATATATCACGTGGATTAAATTAAACCATAGGATAAAATAAAAATGTGGGTTTAAGATATTTATATAAATGAATTAATATAAATACAGGATGGGGTATTATAGTGGAATTAATATATTAATTTAGTGTTAATATAAAAAATGAATATGAGCAGAAGATACAAAATACCCTATGTAAAGTGTAATTTAAGTGATTGAGCGCAATTTTCATAGTGGTGGCCCCATTTCACACTTATACTTTAGGATAATGTATTTTTGTGGGTTTTTTTGAATATTTTTGTATGAAATGAAATTAGTTAAGGGGCTTTTTACTTTTCCTAAGCTAAAAATGTGTTTTAACTTAGGAAAAGGGATTTTATCTTAGGAAAAGGGTGTGATGTTGAGGAAAAGGGTTTTATTGAAGGGGATTCAATATTTAGTGCCAATCAGTCATTAAGCCTTGGGTCCGGTCCCAACAAAAGCTAGAGAAATTCTCCGAGCCTTTATAACTGAAGGTTTTTAGTACTGGAGTGTATTGTGGGGAGGGAAAGTAGTAATTTGCCAGATGATGTTTATACATGCCTTGTGTAATTGCTTTCTACCTACCCATCATTTATTCTACCGTTTTCTTTATTTGCATGGGTGCATTTTAGCTTGCAACCCTAAATCCATTTTTCTTTTAAAGCAGGAAACTATCTAATTCTAACCTTATTTCATCAGAGGGCTTAGATTAAACTGTCGAGCTCCTCATTTATTCTCTAACTATCTACTGATTTTTCAAGTTTAAATTTTTTAATAGATTTTTATTTTCTATCTATAAACATGAAATTTAAAGCATGAAAAAGTTAAGATTAAACTATTTAACTCATCATGGATTATGGAATTTTGAACAAGCTACACATAATCATTATTTTTGCAGTAAAAAGTAAATAGTAGTGACATTTTGACTTGCATCACTTTGATGTCTTATTCTTATCTCTTTTTTGTATTTGGAGTCTATTTTTTATTCTTTTGATCTTTTTCTTTTCAAGTCCTTTGATTTATATTTTAGGACTTTTACCCTCTTTTCATTTTTTATTTTCAAATATGGGAAAACAACTTGCAGAAAGCAAGGTATGTACATATTTACAAGACTAATCAAAGTCAATTCAAAAATTATGAACCCTATTATTATAGGACCCTAACATAGTGTACTCCCAGTCTAGCACGCTTTATGAACTCTTGCCCGATGCTCCACGACCTGGAATTTCCAAAGCACTGGCGACACGACACCATCTGTCGATGGTATCATTGGTTATGTTTCTTAGACTTCCCGTAAGTTCTCTCATAATCCTGCGAATTAGAAATCCACTCCCACCAATAGTGCTTCTCAGCCACACTCCAATCTTGGAAAAACCACGGAAGTGAATGTCGTCCAATCTACTTCGGTGGACAAAGCTTCCAAAGGTAAGAAAAAGGGTAAATGCAAGGCCAAATCCGATACTCCAAAACATGATTCTCCTAAAACCAATACTGATGATGGCTCAAAACGTAAGCCGCAGTATCCTTGTCTGATTTGCGATGATGAGAATTACACCAAGGACTGTCCACGATAGACAGAGATGAGTCGACTACTCAAAGGCACCTAAGGAACTCCGATTATTCTTAACGAACCGTTCCCATCACAGCAAAATCAAATGGTGGAGCAACCCCAATCCTCCACCGCTTTTGGCTCTCAAGTTTTCATGATGAATGGTGCTGCACCCATATCTATTGCTACTAGATCGAAAGATTATACTGAATTGCGTCAAGCGACGGAGAAAGAAATTGCAGATGGTTCTCCTCCCCCGCTTGCTTCTGGCCCTCTTCATATTGAAAGGCCTAGTTCTGAGCTTGTTGTATGACCACCCTCCAAAGGCGTGCTCCATAAGTCCTCCTATAACCTGAATGCCCGTGCCGCTCAACATTACAATATTGTTGAGGATTTGGCTCAGGCGCCATCCGCTATGTCCGTGCTGGAGGTACTTCAGAGCTGTCCGTCACAACGGAAGGCTTTGTTATCCGCTGTCGGAGGAGTTGACCCTGCCGATTTGATCCTTATCACTTTTGATCTGGAAAATTTCATCCCGCGTCTCCCTCACCAACTTGCTTTGATTATCCAAGTTGGGATTAATGGTAAGAATATCCATCGAGTAGTCGTGGATGAAGGTGCATCTACTTGCATCATGTTTATTTCATGTTTTAAGCCATCACTCTCGAGCCCTTAATTAGTATCCAAATTCTCTAGAAGCTTTCGATGGAAGGGAATCTCGCCCTCTTGGAATCCTCACCAGCCTATATATCACACTCGAAGGAAAAATGGTTAATGTCAAGGTTGAAGTCGTTGACACCAAACTCAACTATAATCTCCCCATCGGTCACAGTTGGACTCAGCTATGTGTATCATCAACTCTCTTTCGTGTTCTTCATTTTCCGCATGAAGGAAATATTATCACTATTGATCAGTTATCCTTTTTCAGTTCCACTTCTTCAGAGAGAAACATTCTGTATGTAGACCATATTCCCATGCCTTATGGAAGTGCGGGGCTATGACTTTTCAAAGATCTTTCCCCTATGGGTCTCTTTTCTCTTCCTTCGCCCAACACTGCTCAGGTTAATATGATCTCCATGCCTTATGATCCCTAGATCATCCCTTCACCCGATCAGGTTGATTCGTTTGGTGACGTAATGTCATTAAGCCCGTTAAAAATTTATTATTGTGAAGTTATCTTGGCTTCGGAATCTCCTTATAATCATACTTCTTCAAGTATGCCTCTCGACACCTATTCTCAATCCCCTTGGCTTGGTGCTTCAGATTCTCTTAGATCCCTTGAACGAGACGTTTACAACTGATGAATCCATCGTGGAAACCATGTCTCTCAAGGATCCTCCCTAGGACGATAGTCATCATCGTTCCTATTTTTTGCCTAGTCTTGGGGCAATGTCTACTTGTCTTGAGAATTTTGCTTCCTAAGCTCCTTCCCAATCGCTTCAAACGCCTGTTTTGACACATGAAGTTTTCACGGAAGGCAATATGGGAAATATCACTCAGATGATGCCTATTGACATCTCCGTTAAACCGGGCGTTGTTGAGAACATCCATATTGGGGTGACCTGTTCTCCTGATGAGATCGAGGTATATGCTAGTCTCTTCCGTGAATTTTGAGACATTTTTGCTTGTTCCTACGAGGAAATGCCCAACATTGGTCTGAGTATAGTTTTGCACGAGATCCCTACTTACCCTAGTGTGAAACTTGGTCGCCAACGCCTTCGTCCCGTGCACCCTGGAAAGGTAGCTTCCATAAAGGGATAAGTTGTAAAAATTCTCAAAGCAGGCTTCATTTATCCAATCCTCTAACATTTTCCCTGTGGATAAAAAGCAGGGCACAATTTGAGTTTGTTTGGATTACCGCGATATCAATTGTGCTTGTCCCAAGGATAACTATCCCACTCCCTTCATTGACCAGATAATTGACGAATGTGCTGGGAGTGAGATTTTTTCCCTTATGGACGGTTTCTCTGGTTATAACCAGATTAATATACTACTGGATGCTCAACACAAAACCTCCTTCATCTGTCCATGGGGCACTTTCGCGTATAAGAAGCTCCATTTTGGCCTAAAAAATGTTGGTTCGACGTTCCAACGAGCAATGTCGTATGCTTTTCACGATATTAAGCACATTGTTCAACCTTACCTAGATGACCTTCCGGCTCATTCCGCTAAGCGTCAGGACCACCCGAAACACCTCTGTCAAATTTGTCTTCGCTGTAGACGCTACAACATTTGGCTTAATCCCCACAAATGGTTCTTCTGTGTCAATTCTGGAAAACTCCTTGGGTTTGTCATTTCTAAAGACGATATTCGTCTCGCTCCTCTTAAGGTCAAAGCTATCATTAATCTCCCCTCCCCTTCCTCTTTATAGCAGTTGCGGAGTTTGCAAGGGAAAGATAATTTCCTGCGTCGTTTTATACCAAACTATGCTGAAGTAGTCAAAGGTTTTACGTGATTTCTTAAGCAAGGCATTTTGTTCCTATGGGATGAGATTGCCCAAAAATATTTTGATGCACTGAAGACTATGCTTGTCAATGCTCCTCTTTTGCGTCCCCCAAATTATCATTGCGACTATTCACTCTATCTGGCTGCCTCTTTTAGCACTATTGCCATGGTTATGGTACAGGATGATGACGATGGTAGTGAGCATGTCATTTATTATCTTAGCCGCAATATTCTCGAGACTGAAACGTGTTATTATCATGTTGAAAAATTTGTGTTGGAAGCTGTTCAAGCCATCCAACATTTCCGCCATTATGTTTTACTCCGCACTACGACCGTGATTTCTGATTGCAAACCCATGACCTATATTTTAACTCGACAATTGCTGGGGGGAAAGTACTGTAAATGGATAGTTATCCTCCAAGAGTTCGATTTGGAGTTCACTACTGAAAAATCGAAGAAGTCATTGGTTTTTGTTGAGTTGATATGCTCTTTACCCTCTGCCTTTGCTCCTTCCAGTTCTGAGGAACACATTACAGATGATACTCTTTTTCACATTAGCACCCTTGATCCATGGTACAATGATATCATCGTTTATCTCCAGACTTCTACTTTCTGGTCCAAGTTGACGAAAGATGCTTGTCGACATATCCATCATCATTCGCAACCCTATCACATAGTCGGAGATACTTTATACCGCATCGGAGTTGATTCAGTTCTCCGTCGGTGTTTGATCCTCAAGGAAGCTGAAAAAGTTCTTAATGAATGTCATTCTGGCACATGTGGCGGTCACAAGTCTGGGTATGCTACTGCTCAAAATATTTTTCATGCCAAGTATTTTTGGCCTACCATTTTCAAATATTGTTGCCTCATTGTTCGTAAATGTCACGAGTGCCAGATCTACTAGCACAAGATGCGCGCGCCACCCGCTC
Organism: Pinus albicaulis; assembly: GCA_034641835.2. Lineage (NCBI taxonomy): Eukaryota > Viridiplantae > Streptophyta > Pinopsida > Pinales > Pinaceae > Pinus > Pinus albicaulis. The sequence goes on from CM076575.1 coordinate 20,471,177, forward strand.
ACCTCCATCATGTCATTACCGTTGGTCCCTTTGCGAAGTGGGGCATCAATTTTATGACGTGTAACCCTCGCTCGGCCGGGGGGCATGGTTATATTATTGTAGCCGTAAAATACTTCACTAAATGGGCCGAAGCAATGCCTACACTCACAACTGACGGTAAGACGACCGCCCAATTTATTTTCAATCACGTGATTACCATGTTTGGAGTTCCTCAAGCCATTGTCACTGACCATGGCTCCCATTTTTGCCATTATATGATGGCTGCGTTGACTACTAAGTTGGGTCTGCGTCACGATATCTCAACGCCATACTACCCCCAAGCCAACGGCCAGGTCGAAGCCGTGAAAAAAGTTTTAGTCACTATGCTTTAGCGTAGTATTGGGATGCACAAGTCCAATTGGCATCTCATGTTGTTTCCATCTCTCTCAGATTACTGAACCTCGACGAAGGATGCAATAGGATTCACCCCATTTTAGCTTTTTTATGGTCTGGAAGCTACCCTTCTGATTGAATGTGAAATTCCTTCACTCAAGATAGCTATTGAATTACTGCCGAATACTTCGCCAGAGGAAGAATGTCTTCTATATTTGGAGAGGCTTGATGAAACTCGTTGCTTCGATGCTCTAGTCATAAAACCACAGAAAAGTGGGTCAAAGCCCACTTTGACCAGACAGTTTCTCCTCGTACCTTCGTAGAAGGAGGCTTGGTCCTCTTATATGACCAAGCCCATGATAAGCCGGGGCAAGGTAAATTCGAACCCATGTGGCATGGGCCCTACATCGTAAAATGTGTTTTGTAAAATGGGGCCTATGAGCTTATTGATTATGAAGGTTATCCCTTGGATCAACCCCGAAATGGGTTATATCTCAAAAAGTATTATGCATGAGTTTTTCATGCATTTATTTTGTACATAAGTGTGTTTGTCATTTTTGTACATAATTGGCTTGGTGTGCTTTGCGATTAGTTTTTCCTGCTTATTATGTCCTTTGCTTACTGTGCAGATGTCTGCCACTCCTTATGTCCGTTTCGCTGACGGTGCCTCCCGCAGTACCCGAAACCTATCCTCTGCGGCTTGGGTAATCTACGATCCTAACGGTGATTTAGTAGACCTTCAAGGAATTTTTCTAGGACGTGCAACTAAAAATGTCGTTGAATACAATGCAGTTATCAAACTTCTAACTGAAGCTATTGCCCTCGACATTCATGAATTAATTGTAAACCTAGACTCTCAAATTTTTGTTCTCCAGCTCAATGGGCGTTATTCTGTCAGAAACCCTCAGATTTTAAGGATGTATTTATGTGTTCGTTTGTTAGAAAGGAATTTTGATTATATCACATATCAGTATATTCCCAGAAGAATGAATACGTTAACTGATGCAGTAGCTAATATTTTATTAGATAGACATTATCTGAATTTGTAAAAGCAATCATCATCACATAGTAAGATTTAGATAGAAAAATAAGCATATATATATCTATTGTTTGCATCAGCTTGTACATCATAGTTCAAAAATATATGTGTTTTGGTTACATCCTGAGACGCCATGTCTCTAAAAAAATATGCAGAAATGAAACCTAGGAGTCTAATCTGCATGGTGCTCATGATAGCACATCACTGCCCATACGACACGTCTCAGTAGTCTATGGATGCAGTTAGAAACTATTGTAGTGTGCCTCTGGTAAACACGAAGAACGTCCTCGAATCTCACATATTTTGGGATCTTAGTTGTGAGTCCCTCCAAGTTACATGCGATTTCTTCCTCATTGCTTCCCTTGCCATGAGGGGCCACTTCGAAATATCTTGGGACCCTTTGAGCTATTGGGGACATCCTCGTGGGTCTCTCTGGTCCAACATCTGCAACACATGAGAAAATATCAGAACATATATATATAAAAAACCAAAAAAATTCATAATACTCATAAAAAACCAAAAATGAGTTTTTACCTCTGTTCTCGTCCTAGTAGTCCCCTTCTGGAAGTGGAAGATCTAGATCCTCCCTGAAATCAGTGTCGGTATACGACCAATTCTCCACCATGATGAGTTGTTAGTGCAACCAATCAAAGAACTCTGGTTTCCATGACATGCGTTGTCCACCTCCTGATCGAGGCATCAAATCCACCCAACGGACCATCAGTGGCTCTCGTGCTACTCCTGACATTGGAGTATTGGTAACCATTCTAGGATGAACGATATCAATATGGACCCATATCCAAACTGCTTCAGCTTACCATTTTTGAATTTTGTTAGCTTATGTTTCATGTTGATTGTTACTGCTTCCTCCCAATTGAAAATAGTCAGAGCCATGTAATCTACGGCCAATTGGAGTTGCGTCTTTGTAGCTTCATGGGGAGCCTGAGATCCGGTAGCCCAAGTAATGGTATGTAGCACTACTCTCAATGGTAAGTCGGGCTCTTTCTGAATGTATAGCTTGCCACTCTTAGATGCTTTCTTTCCTCCATGACAAACTCTATCTATCAACATGCCCATGCTCTATCCAAGGCCCCGAGTACCTATCAGCAGTGGTCTCTCTCCCCTCCGCGAAAATCTAGCTATGAAGTAGATATCAAAGAATTCTATCTCTAGTTCTTGGTCATGAATGATGAATCTCTCTCGATCGGTGTCCCATACACTGATCAAGTATTGTAGCAGCTCTAGCTGAGCCCTTAGACATGGGGTCACAAAGAATTTAAGGAGCCCACAATTCCTCAGGGCGTCCATACATGCATCATTTTCCATGGTCTATTCATCCTCTTCCCCATGCTCTCACTCTTTCCACTCTATGACCATTTTAGTTGCTGATTCTTCCTATAAAACCAACATACGAGCTTTCATTAGCCATAGGGTTAAGATTTGGATTGTTTTGGCCAAGAATTTTGAGGGAAAACTTGAAAATTCTTGGGCACAGTGTTCGGTGCCGCTGTTTTTAAAACAACAACGCTGAACGACGCCTTCCTGTTCAAAAAATCTGGAGTTGGGTGCGACTCCGTGCTCGGAACTGACACCGACCTCTGCAGCCAATATTTTTTCAAAATCCTACACAAAATACATCAAATCATAAAAAAAGCAAAAATGGATGAAATTGCAGGAGAAGTTCAGAGCTCTTACCTGGAAGAAGCAGATTCGTTGATGGCCTCCTGGATTTCCTACTATCAGCTCCCCAAATTCACAATGGAAATCGATAAAATTTATCACAAGAAGGGGAAAAGGTCAAAGTAATTTTGTTTTACTATTTGCATTGTTTTATAGCCTTTTCTAACCCTAATTAGGTTTTTGGAAACATTTTTCGATTATTATTATTATTTTTCTCGAAAATGGGTTTTACGTTCATTTCTTGTGCAGCAACAGGTCCTAAAATTAGCGACGATGAGGAAACGAGTTGTATTTTATTACATTTTTGGACTTGGTAAAAACATGAAAAATTCACTCCCTAGAGTCATCTTTGAGCTATTTTCTGACTCTAAAAAATATAAAAGATTGTCGAGAATCTTGTCGTTTTGAACTCGCTAAAGGCTGCGAAACGTCATCTGCCCAGTATACGTTTACCCCTTTTCAGGCTGGGATAGATTATTTATGAAAAAGAAATACCTTAGTTTCACATGGATAAGAGGTTCTCTCGGATATTTTTTTCTACCTTTTCGGATCTGAGGGACTACCTACGAAAAGGGACCTTTTAGAGTTTACGTTTTTCCTCTTTTCAAACTCTCTAAACATGAAATGACACTGAGTTTTACCTTTTTCAGACTCGTTAAAACTAAATGACATTGGAAGCCATCACCGTGACGTTACCGAGTTCCTCCTTCCTAGGGCTCGTAAAATGTACTAGGATAGATTTGTCAGAAGGAAAAACTTACACGAAAAGCATATGCTATCCCCTTCAAGCTTGTTTCTAAAAATGATTGGAGTAATCGCCAGAAATGGTGGGGGAAAATGGAAGTAGTTCTCAGTTGTCTCAGCAGTATGTCGCTCTTGAATATGACATTTTTCTGTAGTTCGTGTCGGGTTGGGGACATACCACATTCGTCATTTTTGCCTCCATGGGTTTGGGTTATCCATTTTGACCTCTCATCTGCTCTTTGCCTTGCTACCATGACCTTAGATCCCTTGATGTGAAATACTACCAAATTCCGGAGTCGTGTCACCAATATGTTCAAGAGAAGTTCCTTCTGTAGTTTTCAACCCCTGATCCTCCGTTCAGTCTTGATTCATTATCATCTTATTCCTCTATCTCGTGTCGATGATGTGGGAAAAATTATGGCCCTCCTTCGATAGGTCACTTCCTGTCGACTTCAGCTCATTATCCAGGAAGCTGATATAGAGACTCCCTTCTGGTACCTTAGAGCTTGCATGCCTTAATGGAAATTTCTTCGCATTCAACGACAGGTTCTCATCATTGGCCTTCGATCGGGTGATTTCACTGATGTTAGACTCCAACTCATTGTTCACATTCCATGGATTGTACTAGCAGTACCTTGATAACCATTTTCATTATTGGTGGTTTCTCTCACGAATGTTAACAACATTCATCATTGGCTAGTAATCAAGTGACGTTCTTGAATGTTAGACTTAAGCTTATTCATTCACATGCCTAATTTGTACTTGTTCGGGTCAAGATGGAGTGCAATACCCTGGTTTTTGTCTGATGAAATCCAGGCTGCGAGATGATTTGGTTTATCATGACTGTATGCATGACTCTTCTGATTTGAAGGCTGCGACCATACCTGAGTATATTTGATGATCCTTCTCACTGGATGGATGTGTCCATACCTTTGATCTTATTACATGTTCTCTATTTTGGATGCCTGCACCCATACCTGGATGTCATTTTTTAATCAGAAATATCATTTGTAATTGATCTTGCAGGTCCTCTAATGGCAACGTTTTGGTTTGGGCATGTTCTCATAAAGCATTTCACCCCTCCCTCTCTCTCAGACTTCATGCTTTAGGGGGCATCTTTTACAGAGTATTTTTTCATCGTCCTTGCATTCCCCATCCTGAATACTGGAGGACTATCAGTGCGACCCATATGTACTGTCACACATCAAAATGGATTTCATTGCATCCCTTAACATGTCAGGAACACAATCTCTGTTGACCATTCCAGAAGTTGACCCTTTAAAACATATGCTTTTGGGTCGGCGCGGTTGTGTAGTTATGATATCGCACCGATGCCCAGATTTACACTAGGACCCATGCCATGGTCGCTCTGTCTCTGAAGGGCACCCGTGCCAAGCTACTTTCTGAAGGTTTTTTTAATATGGAAATGAAGCTTCTAAGATGTAACAACTTCGTGAGTGGAGTCATGGATGTTTGTTCAAGTGGATGAGGTCGATTTTCTCCCTCTGGCCTTCTAGTTCCTACAAAAATGAAACTTCCCAAAGGGATAGACCTTTCCTCCACCATATGTGGATCCCAAAGCTCATCCTCCACTCCTATAAATCCCTCTTCATTCCATTGAATCAGCTAGGCAGACATAGCTAGAATAGACTAGGAGTTGATAATAGAGAATAGTCCATAGTTGTGAGAGAGAGTTTGAACCTTTCGCCTCTTCGAGCTGAAGCGCCGAACGAATGCTTTGAGACATGCTTGACTGAACCCATCAAAAGAGATGTACAACATCAAGGCATAGGTTTTAAAATCCCTTTTATATTTATTAATATGACATGACTGATTTCTAGTTCCATCTTTGCCCATGTTAAGGATTAAAGTTTCTGACTCTCCTTGACTAATTGGATAGTTGTAAATGAATATGTATGCTTGTATGATTTTAGTGTTTGTTTGATCTTTGTGCAGGTGTATGAATGTCGCAACCAACAGAGCGCAAGGCTTGAAGAACGAAGATCGAGGGATCAGTGCAACATACTACATCAAGAGCGTTGGATTGAGGTAGGACATCTATTCTAATCCACATTTCCTTTATAAACTAGGAATTTAGAAACCAACATGTTCCCTTGTTTCTAGACCCACCATAGGGATAGAGGGAACACCTCTATCTGTAGAGGTTATTTTCCTTCACAACAACATCGCAAAAAATTCAACATAGGCAACAATAGAAAAGTCAACGCAACGAACTAGGGCTTTGGTAAAAAAACTAAAAATTCCTCGATTTTAGTGCCCAATTGTACGACCTCCTAAAATCATAATTTCCGTAGAAGATTGAGGTAAAACGACTAAGGGTTGACCATGGTCAACGCTGCAGCAGAAAGCCCTAAACAGATCAACGCAAGAAAACAAAAATCCCTAAAAAAATCAGCATAGAAAACAGCAGCTTCGCTCCACACGTGTGAGGGAAAAAGGTCTCCAAAGGCTATAGAACCAATCAGATCACAATGAGAGAATGTGTGATGAGATGATGAGAAAATGACCTCCAAGTCTCTCCAATTTATATTCATCAATAAGGGTGTGTGACACATCTCTTAGGCATGTGGGATAAATCTGGACAACCTTGCACATGTGGAAAATAAATTCAAAATCAATGTTCTACTCATACAATCAAGATGATATTTAAATCAATATTGCACCTCTCCGAAAGAGGAATCCAACAAAAATATGACCATTTTCATATAAGTAGTGCAACATGGAGTTTGGAACTAGTTTCCCAAAATTAATAAGACACCTTGAAGGATACTTGAAGATATTTGGAAGACTTGTAGAAGCTGGTCTTGGAGATATTATTGGAGACCATGATGCATTGTTGAATTCATCATGAGGTAACCTTGAATAAACTTGTTTGGGTAACATGAAGAGTTGTAGAGACACCTTCTAAGAAGTAAAATTTGTCATTGATGAGCTAAGTGCCTTGGAGATTGTTTCAGGTCAGTGTTGCAGAAGATATTGGGAGCCTTGAAGAACCATTGAATCTATCTTGAAGAATTGAATTCGTGGGTTGTGTTGGGTACCAGATTTTTATACTTTCCTCTCCCATTTTACCCTATATTTCTATCTCTTTGTGCCATTATTACTCTTAAACGCATGAGGTAAGACCCTTTTCCTTATATTTCATGGGATATTTGATTAATGAAGTATTTGTCATGGAGGTTTTACCTTTTTACATATTGACTTCGATATTTCTACAGATTTGGCTAAAACAGGAGTGTTGCAGCCGTAAGTCAAGGAAAAACCTATCATCTCCAGCGTTTTTCTCATTTGTTGTTACAACGTAACAGACTTGTTTGTATCAGCGCCATTTCAGGCCTTTTCACAGTTTCTTTCTGGGAAACTAGGTTGTCGTTGTAACAAGATGTATTTTTGTAACTATGGAGTTGCTGAGAGGAATCAGGGGGTTTCAGGACACTTGTATAAAGAGGCCCGTGGGTTGTGAATTGGGGTGAAGCCCTTTAACATACAGATCTTGTAATGAACCTTTCTATTATTAATCGAATGCACAACAACTTGTTGTTTCTTCTGTAATTCGTGAGTTTTCCGCAACCCTGATCAGAGAGTTGGGCCCACTCTTCTGATCAGGTGCTGTGTTTTCCTTTTTCTTGCAGTGTTTTCATTTTAGTGTGATTTATTTACTGCTGTTACAATTTATATTTAATTGTTGTGAATCCCCTTTAATTTATATAGTTTATTTAATTGTTGTTACAGTGGTTTGTGTGTTATGCATTTAAACTTGTGATCTACAGTAGATTATGTGCTTGTATCTGCATATACTTTGTCGTTAGTCTTGAAATAAATAACGTCCTCGAGTTGATAATTTATGTGGAGAAGGGGTTGAATTCCGTTCATATCTGGACACCAACATTTTGGCGCTGTTGCCGGGGAAAGCTAATAGGTGCAAGAACGGGATCTGCAACAGATCTCAGGGTCGATCTCTCATCTTGAGGAGGGAATTTATTGCTCTGCTTCTAGTCTTGAGCATAAATGCTTTGTGCTTTCCTTTCCTGCTTTTTAATTTTTTTCTGTAAGATTGATCTCTCATCTTGGGGAAGGCATTTATTACCCTTCTCCAAGTCCTAAGCATAGCATGTTGTTTTTCTTTCTGCTTCGTTCTGTTTTTTTTTTCTCATTAAAAATTAATCCCTCATCTTGGGGAAGGTATTTTGTAACCCCGCCCTAAGTCCTAGGCATAGTTTCCAGTTTTTCGCTTTTATTTCTTGTTTTTTTTGGGCCAAATTCTCGTCTTGAGGAGGGTATGTGATTACTCTGCTTTAGGTCCTGAACTTCGATTTTTATTTTTATTTTTTGTTTTTTTGTTTGAATCTCTTCTCTCGTCCCGGTGAGGAAGCTATCTGTCCTACTCCGGGTCTTGAGCGATTGTTGTTTCTTTTTATGAACCATCTTCACAATTTGTATGAACAAGGATCTGAATAACAGGGGCAGAGGAAGACCCCCAAAGAAAGGGAAGGATCTGGGAAGGAAGACATACATTCAGGAAGTTATTGAAAAATCTAGATCTGAGGCATCATCCCGTGCTACTGATAGGGTTAGAGTTCAGACGAAGTTCGAAGGGCAGTTTGTGGAGCAACTAGTGCCATCCACGGTACCAGAAGGTGTTCTTTCTGCGGCAGAAGATTTAACAAACAAGGTATTAGTGGACATGATATGCTTATCAGTAGCAGAAGGGGAAGAAGTGGCAAGCAGGGGATCAGAAGAACTGAGCAATTATAACTGGGAAGAAGAACCTCTAAAAGGGTTTTCATCCCCAAGAGACCAAGGCAGCACTGTAAAAATTCCTGTTGCTGAACTAAATGATCCTGCTATGGTAAAGGAATTTTTGAAATATTTTGAGTCACCAACGGACCAGGGGAGTGCGGTGCAACCTTCTACGGTTGAATCACTCCAGATACCAACTGCGGAACCAATCGAAATTCCAAGTGAGTATTGGAGGGTATTTATGGCACCTGTAAGTTCTTCTATTGATTTTCCCATTGGAAATGTTACAGGTGATGCACCAATGAGACCCATCCCTTTAACAACCTTGCATAGTTTTCATGGCCTCCCTTCTGAGGACCCTGATACGTTCCTTTTTGAGTTTGATATTGTTTGCTGCAGATATGACTATATTTCCGACGCCTAGAAATTGAAGATATTTCCATCTACCATAAAGGGGACAACCTTGAGATGGTTCATGGGTCTAGGAGGGAGTATGATTACTTCATGGAAAGGAATGAAAGAAGATTTCTTGGAGAAGTACCAAGAATACTGTAAGTCCCATGACATTAAGGAAGAAATATTTAAATTTTCACAGAAAGAGGATGAAAATATGGAGGACTATGTAGAACGATTTAAATACATATTTCATAGGACTGGACATAGTGACCTGGACAAGGAAATTCTGAAGATCATTCTTCTCAGAGCACTTAGGGAAGAATCTCTTCAACTTCTGAATATAGTGGGAAAAGGGGATATTTCGAAAGAAAACTTCAAAACTATCTGTGATTACTGTATCAGGTGTTCACAGGGAGCTGCAAGAAGTGGACAGGGGATTCGGTCATCAAAGAATTCCGGTGGAGGGGTCACAAAAGCAGAGATTGTAAATCTATTGGACAATCTAAGGACCGATATGCTGAGCACACTATCAGCCCAGATGGACACTCTACAGGCAAAACAAAAGCAGATGGAGTTGGATAAAACCATGGCCATATTTTTCCCTTAGTGGAGAAAGAAACAACCTTTCAAGGAATGCTCGTTGAACACAGTGGAAGCCTATGTGATCTGTGAACAGACTCACGCGACCAGTTCGTGTCCTTCCTTACAAGGGCTGAAAGCAGTTTTCCAAGGAGCAAGTGAAGAAAGCGTGGTGGACCAACTGTACTTCATGGGGTAGAAGAAGCCATGGCAACCTCGACCACCCGTTATGAATCTACGTATGTTTCCGGACCCATCTCAGTACTTTAACAATTTCAATATGGGTCCCCAATCTGCACCATTTTCAGCTATGTGGTCTCAATATCAGTATCCCCCTTGGCAACAATGGGTCCCCCAGTCCAGTCCAAATCCTTCATGGAACCAAACCTAGCATGGACCCTTTATTACTGGACAATTTCCTCAGCCTATGCCTCAACAGCAACTTCAGTTGCCTTCCAATGTACCCCCAGGAAACCCAGCCATTAGACCACAACTCCCTATCTAGCCTAACCCAAATCCAAATAATAAAGGGGTCCAACAAACAGACACTCTAAAACTTCCATCCTACAACATTTCTACTGCAGGGCTCAATGAGATAAATCTACGGTCTGGCCGGGTAGTAAATGCACCTACTTCACCCATTATCATAGAAAAATATGAAAGTGGAGATACAGAACCAGAACAAGGAACAATTAGGGAGAATTCAGATCAAAACGTAATAAATCAGACACCTCCCTAAGCTGTCCCTAATCAAGTTCATTTAACTTCTCTTCCATATCCCAAAAGATTGACCTTGAGCAAACCAAACCCTCAAGCAGAATTTTACTTCCTAGGGGAACTGTAGAATCTTTTTGTTAAAATACCCCTTTTAAAAGATATGAGGGATGTACCTATATACGCAAAAAATTTGAAAGAATACTACTCAAAGAAAACAGGGAGGAAACCTAAGGATCCATTAACCATTCATGTAATGGGTAAATTATCCGATATCATGTTAGGAAAGATCATGTGTATAAAATACAGAGACCCTAGGAACCCGATTCTAACAGTACAGATTAATGGGATTGAAATCCCAAATGTAATGGTGGATTTGGGAGCGTCCATTAACATTGTTATTGTTGAAACAATGAACACATTAGGACTTGGAAACATTAAACCAACCCCTACTATCCTGGAACTTGCAGATAGATCCACAATTAAACCAATAGGAAAATTAGAAGATGTGGTCATTTCAGTAGATTCATGGCATTACCCTGTGGAACTCCTTATATTACAGATTTGATATTCAACAGGAGGTCACCCATTGATCTTAGGAAGACATTGGCTTGCAACTGCAGATGCCTACATAGGGTGCTGATCTGGGCACATGATCATATCAAATGGGACTGTAACAAAGAATCTTAAGCTTTATCCTCCTGCGGAACTGAGCCCATATGAAAAATCACTACCCAGTCAGAAACCTCTACCTGTAGAAGAGCCTGAACCTAAAAACGAAGATGTTAGACTAGTTCTTACTATTGGGCAGGCCCTTCAATTTAAAACAAAAACTAAAGATGATGCCATTAACGCTTTCATTAATGATTCCAGTTCTGTTTTTGATTCAACTCGATATATTCTAGAATCTGTTATGAGCTGTGAGAAACAGGAAAACATTGAACCAGAATATGACATTGAGGACATTCCTGTAACCTCATCCCACGATAGTACTCCAATCGAGATTGGACCAGGGAAAACACTTAATATCAACCCAAACCTATCCGAATCCTAGAAAAAATAGCTTTTGAAAGTCCTTCAAGATCATCAAGAAGATTTTCCTGGGATTATACTGACGTGAAGGGTATCCCTGCCAGCCTATGTACTCATCATATTTATATTAAGGAAGATTTCCACCCTGTAAGACAACCTCAACGGAGGATGAATCCTACTCTCAAAAACATTGTTAAAGAAGAATTACAAAAATTGTTGGATGTAGGATTCATTTACCCTATCTCAGATAGCCAATGGGTATCCCTGCTAGTTATTGTTCCCAAAAAGAATGGTAAATGGAAGATCTGTGTAGATTACAGGGAACTAAATAAGGCAACTCAAAAAGACCGTTTTCCTTTGCCATTCATTGACCAGGTCCTGGATACCTTGGCTGGGAAGAAGTTATTTTCCTTCCTAGACAGATTCAACGGATATAAATAGATCCAGATAGCCCCAGAAAACCAGGATAAGACAACTTTCACATGCCCTTGGGGAACCTTTGCATACAGAGTCCTTCCATTTGGCCTGTGTAATGCTCCTGCTACCTTCCAGAGGGCAATCTTGGGAATTTTTTCAGATTTGGTCGATGATAGCGTTGAAATATATATGGATGATTTTACCCCATATGGAACTCATTTGAGGAAGGGTTTGCAAATTTAGAGAATTTCTCAAAAGATGTAAACAGACTCATGTATCTTTGAGTACATTCAAATTCCATATGATGAGGGAAGAAGGAGTATTATTGGGAAATTTGCTCTAAGTTGTTGGAATTCAGGTTGATCCGGCTAAAGTAGAGGAAATATTACATTTCCCGGTACCCAAAACACCCACACAGGTACGTAGCTTTATTGGTTGTGCTGGTTATTACAGATGCTTTATATAAAATTTTGCTAAAATAACACATCCACTATTTCAATTATTAACAAAAGATGCATAATTCTTGTGGAATGAAGATTGTAAGATAGATTTCACGAAAATAAAGGGGCTGGTGTGCACGGCTCCAATCCTCTGAGGACCTGATTGGACATTACCATTTGACATACATACCAATGCTTCTCAGACAACAATAGGGGTTGTTTTAGGACAGCAAGTAGACAAAACACCGTACGCAATTTACTATGTCAGCAAGAAATCAATTCCTTCTGAACTAAACTATACGGTGACAAAAAAATAATTCCTAGCTGTCAACAAGTTCCAGCATTACATCACCGGGTACTATACTATTGGCCATACTGATCACACATCAATTAGGTATTTGATGAATAAACCCATTACTCCTGGCCGTATTACAAGATGGTTGCTATTGCTTCAAGAATTTGATATTACAATAGTAGACAAGCCAAGAAAAGATAACGTAGTGGCTGATTTCTTATCTAGAATGGATAACGATGATGAGAGCACACCCATAGAATATATCTTTCCTGATGAACATCTTTTTGCAGTTTCTACTAAACCTCCATGGTATGCAGATATTGCTAACTATCTTACTACAGGGAAAGTGCCTCCTCATTTGTCATACAAGGAACAACGGAAAATTATCCATCACAGTGCCCGATATTCTTGGATGGCATGGTACCTTTTTCAAATAGGAGCAGATAAGCAGATCCAGCGCTGTGTGTCTGAGGATGATATTTATGAGGTATTGAAAGCTGCCCAAGATGGCCCTTGTGGAGGGAATTTTGCGGACAAAAGAACATGCCATAAGGTGCTACAAATGGGATATTACTAGCCTTCCATTTTTCGTGATGCTCGGAATTATGTTAGGAGGTGTGATAGTTGCCAACGTATGGGGCAGCCTGGTCGAGCTAATGAAATGCCTTTGCAGGCACAGGTAGTCCTCGAGCCTTTTGAGAAATGGGATATTGACTTTGTTGGCCCCTTTAACCCACCCTCCCAACAAAAAGTCCACATCTTGTTTTGTACTGATTATGTGACCAAGTGTGTGGAAGCCAAAGCTGTTGCGAAAGCAACAGAGCAAGTGGTCTGAGATTTTCTATTTGAAGAAATTTTTGCTCATTACGGTACTCCAAGGGAGATTGTTTCAGATGGAGGAGCACAATTCACATCACACAAGATAGAAAAATTCATGCAGAAATATGGGGTCAAGCACAGAGTGACATCTCCATACCACCCTTAGACAAATGGACAAGTGGAAAGCACAAACAAGACATTGGAAAACATTTTCATGAAAACTGTGGCATACCATCGTCAGGATTGGGTGCAGAAGCTCCCGGAAGCTCTCTGGGCGTACAAAACAACATGGAGGAATACAACCGAGTTTTCACCATTTGAGTTGGTTTATGGGAAATCCCCGCTGTTTCCAATAGAATTTGAAATAATTACTCTCAGAACAACTCTAGAAGTTGGTTTAGATCTATCAGATGCTCAGAAACACCGACTAGCTCAGCTTAATGAACTTGATGAAATCCGTTCAATGGTTGTCCAACGAACTACTGCTATCCAGCAATAGAGAATGAATGACACAATAAGTTTATTAAAAATAAGGTGCTTCAAAGTGGAGATTGGGCACTACTTTATGTCTCCCATTTTAAGGATTTTAAAGGGAAGCTTTGCACACATTAGATGAGGCATTATGAGGTGGACGTTGTATTTGATAATGGAACAGTTAGGCTAGTCACAATTGATGATACACGTGCTTCATTTATAATAAATGGATATCGCCTAAGATTATACCACCACCCGGCCTCTAAGGATGCCTTTGTTAGACACCTCTATGAGAAATCTGGTTTGAAGTTCATTAGCGCAAAGAATCCTTCCTCTGCACCCTTGTAATATATATATATAATAAATAAATAAACAAAAGAAAAAAAAAAGAATTAATAATAAAGAATAAAAGAATAAAAGATTATATTGTTTATCTTATTGTTTGTTTGCAAGAGTTACTACTAAGGAGTGAAAATCAAAGATTTTTTTTTTCTCAAAGTATCAGTTGCTGCTACACATGGTGTTGTTACTCAGTTGCTGCTACTCATGATGCTGTTACTCGGTTGTTGCTACTCATGATGTTGTTACTCACTTGATGCTACTCATGGTGCTGTTACTCGGATGCTGCTACTCATGATGTTGTTACACCAGACGCTGCTACTCGATGATGTTACTCCTTGATCGATGTTGCTACACCTGATGTTCTTACTGGCACTGCTGTTACTCCAGATGCTGTTACACTGGATGCTGTTACTCATATTTTTGTTACTCTGGATGTTGCTACTCGCACTGTTGTTACTCCAGACGCTGTTACAACGGATGTTGTTACTCTGATGCTGCTACTTGATGCTGACACTCCTGATGTTGTTACACCGTGTTAATGCTACACCAGATGCTGTTACTCCAATGATGTTACTCCGATGCTGCTACACCTGATGCTTTTACTCTGATGCTATTACTCCAATGTTGTTACTCTGATGCTGCTACACTGGATGATGTTACTCCGACGCTGTTACTCCATCCACATCATTATTGTGCTGCCATCCTACCAACCGTCACTTCGTCCAGGTAGGCCGTCAGGTACGCCTCCATGTGACTTTTACTGATTTAATTAAATATCCCATGTAAAGATTTTAATGCCACGGATGGAAAAAATTTAAGTTGGGGGGGGTACTGCCATAATCAAGGACGGTGTAATAATTACCTCATAAATCAACATGACAATCCGTTCATGGTACACCTTATGATTCCTATCAATATGTGGTATCATCATTTAAAGTGTATTGGGATTCGTAAGATGTCTCTTCCACCCTATACGAAACAATTATTATTTTTATTCACCACACTTACCATATTATTTTATGATTTTTCTCAGTTTTCGAGAATTACCGTCCGTATTTACCATTACCACCTTCCATTTTCACTATGTTGTTTTTCCAAATTTGGTATCCACGACCTCGCCCAACGGTCTATTGTTACAGAGAGTGCTGCTACAAGTATCCAAAGTATCGGTGGGCTTGCTGTGTGGCATGAGCCTGAAAACACAGCTTCAGTTTGCAACAATCCATAAGTATGGAACATATTTGTTGACGTGTGGCGGGATACCTACTTTGACAAATTGCAGGGGTTTGATGGAGGAATCATAATGGAATTCACACTCAATTTAGAGGAGAATTATTTGCAGGTTAGAGGTCTGGAAGTTCCTGTCATAGAAGAGGTAATCGCAGAGGTTAGCGGGCTGAGACAGCATGGGCAGCATTGGTTTGATGAGAAAGTTTCTCTCCCAGAATTTCCCGAATTGTCCTTGCAAGTAGGAGAAAGTGTCCTTCAAATGGGAAGAGGATATGAGCACAAAACTGTGCCATATCCTTGGAATGAAGTTGCAGGTTTCGTAATAAAATACATTACCTGGGAGGGTCGGGCCTCAAATCGGTTCAAGTATCACTTTAAAATTATAATGCACGTCCTATTTCCACAGGATCAGGTGCATGCCTTAAACATGCCCTTCTTCCTATTGAAACAACTGCAGCATATGGCACAGTCTACTCAGCGCTCTCGCCGGATGCTGGTAGTACTTTCTAACCACAGATTGGTCCAATTATTGGTCATGCATGCAATAGGCAGGCTTTGGGTCTCCTGGGTGGAACTCTGCAGGTCCTCAGTGTTGGCAATATGATGCTGAGTGTTGTCCTTGATGGCAACCCACTTGATAGAGTGTTGTCCTTGAATGGCAACCCACTTAATGAAGATGATGGAAACCTACTTGATGAAGTTGTCATTGATGGAATATGTCTTGATGAACTTGTTAAATGATGTAAATCTGATGTATCTACAATGAGTACAGAAGGTAATGATGGAATTTTGTGCTAGAACATGATGAAAAGAGTATGTCTCAAGGCATACGCGGATTTGTCTAGACGAAGTGGCGTATGCACGCGGGAAACAACGTGCCAAGTCGCGTATGGTAAAAAGCGCATTAAATATGTAAAACCAGGGGTAACCACCATGGTATTGACCCATTGTATTGAGTAATGATTCGTCTATGTGACCCCGTCCAGGAATACCATCGGAAGTAATGTGGTTTTGGCTCATGGTTTTGAAAAAGAGTAAACCTATATAAGGAGAAAAAATTTATTGTGCAAATGATGAGTGTGGGTGCAAGATGTCTGAGTCTGAATGAATACTTCTCTCTGAAGTATATCTGAATGGAAAGGGTTACAGTTGAATGATAGATCTGAATGCATGATGCACCAATGAAGAAAATGATGAAGAAGGGTATCTAAATCTGAAATGTATTTGCTAGATCTGTTTATGGAATGATTAGATCTGAGATGAGGCGAACATCTGTCTGAAGTAAAGGGTAAAATATGTGTGATGTATCTGTTCTGAAGAATTGCAATGACCTAAATGTCTAAAGAACCATACGCTAGTTCGCCGCAGAGGAAGCGCGTATATACGCGGGTTTGCTGAAGAGAAAGCGTGTATAGGCAGAGAAATTAGCTCTGTGATATGTACAGAAGTATACACGGGTTTGTATGGTTGAAGGCGCGTATATACGCAGGATCAGTGAAAGGAAAGCGCATATGAAGATTAGGGTTTGCTAAAGTATGAAGAATCAAATGTCTGATCTGTTCTGCTGTGTTACTGCTATCTATTGATGATGTATGATTGTGCTTAAATGTATGGAGTGGGTCCAGTCTGAAAATATGATGAAACATGGCCTACAAGTTGTGCTCTATTGAAGTTGTTGGATCCAGTGTGAAAATTGATGAAACGTGGTCCATAGAGGTGCTGAGGGTTGTAGCTCAAATAAACGGGGCTGTTGCTCCCTTTCCAGGGAGGTCAAACGAGAGCAAAGGATATGAATTCCAGGAGAGGGCCGGGTGAAACGAGCGTGTGGGGTGTCACAGACGGTGGCGAGTCTCACTAAGACACAAGTTGCTGAATGTTTTTCATAATAAAATATTGAAGGCTGAGCAACGACAGCGGTGGTTTTCTCCTGACTTGGGTTTCCACCTAAAATCCTGTTGTTCATGTGTGTTGCTTATGTGTGATGATTTATTCTATTCTTACTGCACATGTTTACTGTTTATTGAACATATGATGAATAAATGATGGAATTATATAAGTGAAGAATTAATGGCATAATTAGATCTCTGTGTATACGCGAGTTTTATGAAGGGTATCCGCGTATATACGCGAGCCTGTGACAGGAAAGTAGCGTATGGGTTTTAGAGCATGAAAAAGTAAAAAGTTTTGAGTATGCCCTAAATACTGATTCACCCCCCCCTCTCAGTATTTTTCCCAACAATTGGTATCAGAGAATATCCTTCTGCAGAAGCTTGATCGCTTGAAGAAGATCCGTCGCAATGGGAAGTCATGAACGAGTAATGTCTATAAAGCCACCTCTATTTAATGGAAGCAATCTGATATTCTGGAAGGTACGAACAAAAGCATATCTACAAAGTCTTGGTGCAGAAGTGTGGGCAATCGTGGAAGAAGGTTATCAGTATCCGGCAAGTATTCCTACTGATGCAGCAGAAAGGAAGAAATATGAAGTCAATGCCAAAGCAGTCAATGTTTTGTTAGGAAGCATTTCTGAACCAGAATTTGCTAAAGTGATGCAGCTAAATTCAGCAAAATAAATATGGGACAAAATCATTCTGAGCTATGAAGGGGATACAAAGGTAAAAAGTGCAAAAATCCAAACTCTTAGAATTGAATATGAAAATTTAAGGATGCATAGTGATGAAAGTGTTGCCAGTTTATTTTTACGTCTAGATGATATTGTAAATCGAATGAGAAATTTGGGTGAAACCATAACCGATACTACTCTGGTGGAAAAAGTCTTAAGATCTTTGACTTCAAAATTTGACTCTAAAGTATCAGCTATTGAAGAAAGGCAAGATCTGCAAACTCTTAATATTGTTCAACTACATGGTATTCTAACTGCTTTTGAAATGAGACAAGGAGGTCCTTCTCAAATCAAAGAAGCTGCTTTTAAGGCATCTGCAAAAGGAAAAGAAAAGAAAGTTGTCAAGGAATCCAGCTATATATCCGAAGAAGAAGAAGAAGCAAATTTTGTGAGAAGACTTCAACTAGGTACTGGAAGATTCAAAGGTAAGGTTCCCTTCAAGTGTTTTGATTGTGGAAGAGTTGGTCATTATGCTGCTAAATGTCCTTATAGAGAAAAGCATGGTAAAGGGAAACAATTCGAAAAGGGAAAGAGTTATTATGCAAATGAAGATGATGATGAAGTGTCTAGTGAAGATGAAGAAGATTCTGACCAAGATCTGAAGGTGCTCATGGCAAAGAAGCAAAAGAAGAAGGCTACTCAAAAGGAGACATCTTAGAAAACATGTGCGGCAGAAAATAAAGAAGATAAAACATGTACTGATTGTTGTTCTTGTGATTCATCTTCTTGTGCATGTAATAGTGAAGATAGTGAAATGAATGTTATGGATCTAGAAGAAACTCTCAAGAATAAAGTTGAAGAACAACAAAGAGCGTCTAATAAGAAAGAAGTTATCTACAATGAGATGATCACTCAAATGAAAGGACAGATAGAAATACTGAATGAACAGGTAGACAAATATCAAAGGTTCCATGCTTATGCATCCAATCGAATTAAAAGACTAGAAGCAGAAATCGACGATCTAAATGCAGATCTCAAAAAATCAAACAAGAAGAATGAAGGACTTGAAGCTGGAATCATCTCTCTGCAAGCAGATCTTGAAGCATCAAGTAAGAATAATGAGGAACCTCTACAATCATTTGAAAAGGAAGCTCTTGAAGCAAAAATCATCTCCCTCAAAGAAGATCCGGAAAAATCAAATAAGAATAATGAAGAACTCCTGCAAATATTTGAAGAACAAGAAAATGTGTTGAAGGAAGAGATTTTAACACTAAGGGATCAAGTAGAAGAAAGAAAAAGGGTAGAAGAAAGTATGAAGAAGCAATGCCAAATGATGGAGGTTGAGGTAAATATTCTCAAAGGTAAATTAGAAGAAAAAGATAAACTCTTGAGGTTTCAAGATAGTACTAAGATTCTGGACAGTATTCTTAGTAATCAAAGATCTCCTGCTATTAAACTTGGTCTTGGTTTTCATGAAACTGTTAAAGGAGAATCTAGTTCACAAGGAAGTACTAAAGATTCAAAGGATGTAAAAACAAAACCTGAAGTGTTGAAAGAAACTAAAGGTCAACCTATAATCATGAATTCTCAAAGGAAATCATTCAATAATGTTGAATGCTTTAAATGTCATAATTATGGGCATGTTGCAGCAAATTGCAGAAGCAGATCATTTCAGTCACAATCAAACAGATTCTATTCAGAAAGGTACTCTGGTTGCTTCAAGGGATATTGTTTCTCATGCAGCAAGTTTGGTCATAAAGTAGCTGATTGCAATAAAGGAAAGAATAGAAGAACACAGTATGATTCTTATGCTTACTTTTCTGGTCATGCAAAATGTTATGCCTGTAACAAATATGGACATGTTGAAAAAGAATGCAGGATGAATAGATCTGAGAAATTGCACAATTTCTAGCCCACAATAAGAAGTTTCAAGCAAAGCTGGAGAAAGAAGGAGGACCGGTCAGAAACATAGGGAATACTGACCCTACTACAGTCATCAGTGTCTAAAGCTTACTTCTCTTAATGACTGCAGGAGTGATGTGAGATACATTATAGGGATTTGTAATGTATCGTCACAGGGGGAGCAATGTATGATGATTCTCATGGTTGATTTGGTTATTCTGGTTATGTTTATTTCTGACAGAACATTTGATGTAAAGAAGACAGGTACAGGAAGTACAAATTCTGGGGGAAATGAAGGAATGAGAAGTTTTCAATGGTTCACCTTCCATACGCGGGTTCTGTGAACCAAATCCGCGTATACATGCGAGTTCCAGCAGACACAGTCGCGTATGCATTAATGATAAGAGAATTTATATGATAGCTGAAGATCTGGAGCAGAGGTTCAGGGGGAGCATCAGTCTGACTGTTAATAATTGTATTATTGACTCTGTATCAGCTTATTTCTCAGTTCTAAATAATGATGATATGATACTTGGTTTCTCATGTTGAAGGTCATGGATGAGCTCAAATTGTTACTTGATGAAGAGTATATGTTGGATGAGATGGAAGTCAGAGATATGGACAGATCATGCAGAGTTTTTTGCTGATGACTTGCTGTTGAAGGTGTTCAGGTTGCACAAGTTAAGGAGGAGCCTTGGCTATATGGAAAGAATACTTGGATGCACATTTTCAGGGGGAGCATTAGATTTGCTGAGTATAATGCATTGTTGGCATTATGATGATTCTGAAATGTGATCTCTTTCTTGAGGTCTTTTTGGTAGTGGTCATGAAAAGTCATATTCGTAATTTGATGTAAAGGTCATGTTGGGACCCATGATGTAAAATTGTAATATTCAGTCATGTAAGGACTTGTTCAATTTGTAAACCCACTTGGTTGGGTAGTTGAGTCAAAATGTGTAAACCCTCTTGGTTGGGTATTTGAGTCTCATATGTAAATCCACTTGCTTGGATCTTTGATGTATGTATGAGTCTTTGGTGATAGGAAGGTCATAGAGTCATGTACTTCATTGAAAAATATGTTTGAAGATTCAGCATGAGCTCAGGGGGAGCTTGGTCACTTCAGTGTACATCAGATCTGCAGAACGCTTCCTTCTACATGAGGAGAAAAACCTTGTGTTGGTTTTGATCCGCCCTTTGCCCTTGATGTCAAAGGGGGAGAGTGACATGGTGTTTGAATAAAGGAAAAGAATGGTGTCAAAGAATAGGGAAAGTGACATGGTGTCATTGTATTCTTAATATATCTATCTGTTGTGGTGATCAAACACCATCGTGGTTGCCATCAAGTCCAAAGGGGGAGATTTTTGGCAATATGATGCTGAGTGTTGTCCTTGATGGCAACCCACTTGATAGAGTGTTGTCCTTGAATGGAAACCCACTTAGTCGAAGATGATATAACCTACTTGATGAAGTTGTCCTTGATGGAATATGTCTTCGATGAACTTGTTAAATGATGTAAATCTGAGTGTATCTACAATGAGCATTAAGGTAATGATGGAAGCTTTCAGTTAAGAACACAGATGTAAGAGTATGTCTCCAAGGCATACGCGATATGTCTAGGGGAAGCGGCGTATGCACGCGGGAAACAACGTGCCAAGTCGCGTATGGTAAAAGCACATTAAATATGTAAAACTAGTGGGTAACCTCCTTCACCATGGTATTGACCCATTGTATTGAGTAATGATTTGTCTATGTGCTCTCGTCCGTATTACCATTGGAAGTAATGTGGTTTTGGCTCATGGTATTGAAAAGAGTAAACTCGTTATGCGGAGTAAAGGAAATTTTATTGTGCAAATGATGAGTGTGGTGCAAGATGTTCGAAAACCGAATGAACATTTCTCCCAAGTATATCTGAATGGGAAAGGGACATGCTTGAATGATAGATCTGAATGCATGATGCACCAATGAAGAAAATGATGGCGAAGAGTATCTAGATTCGAATGTATTTACAGATCTGTTTATGGAATGATTAGATCTGAGATGAGGCGAACATCTGTCTGAAGTAAAGGGTAAAATCTGTGTGATGTATCTGTTCTGAAGAATTGCAATGACCTAAATGTCTGAAGAACCATACGCTAGTTCGCCATAGAGGAAGCGCGTATATACGTGGGTTTGCTGAAGAGAAAGCGCGTATGGGCAGAGAAATTAGCTCTGTGATATGTACAAAAGTATACGCGGGTTTGTATGGTCGAAGGCACGTATATACGCAGGATCAGTGAAAGGAAAGCACATATGAAGATTAGGGTTTGCTGAAGTATGAAGAATAAAATGTCTGATCTGTTCTGCTGTGCTACTGATATCTGTTGATGATGTATGATTGTGCTTAAATGTATGGAGTGGGTCCAGTCTGAAAATATGATGAAACGTGGCCTACAAGTTGTGCTCTATTGAAGTTGTTGGATCCAGTGTGAAAATTGATGAAACGTGGTCCATACAGGTGCTGAGGGTTGTAGCCTTCAGTCAGGGGGTTGTTGCTCCCTTCCAGGAGAGGCTGGTAAACGAGAGTAGGGGGTTGGTGCTCCCTTCCAGGAGAGGCTGGTAAACGAGCGCAGGTGGGTGCCTGCGTACGGGTATGAGTCTGCGCCAGTACATAAGTTGTAAGATGTTTTCTTTATAATAAAATATTGAAGGCTGAGCAACGACAGCGGTGGTTTTCTCCCGACTTGGGTTTCCACCTAAAATCCTGGTGTTCATGTGTGTTGCTTATGTGTGATGATTTATTTTGTTCTTACTGCACATGTTTACTGTTTATTGAACATCTGATGAATAAATGATGGAATTATATAAGTGAAGAATTAATGGCATAATTAGATCTCTGTGTATACGTGAGTTTTATGAAGGGTATCCGCGTATATACGCGAGCCTGTGACAGGAAAGTAGCGTATGGGTTTTAGAGCATGAAAAAGTAAAAAGTTTTGAGTATGCCCTAAATACTGATTCACCCCCCCCTCTCAGTATTTTTCCCAACACTCAGAAGAAGAGGTAGCAGCCATGATTTCTGCTAGAGAAGAGGAACCAACCTCTTCAGCTGGTCTAGTAGAAGAAGAATATTCAGAAGGAATTGATCAAAAGGAACCCGAGGAAATGGAAATGGAAGTTGATCAGGAGGAACCCGAGGAAGAAGAGATGATGGTTGATTAGGAGGAACCCGAAGAGACGACAATGGAGGAGGTAAATGGCGACATAGCCGAGGTTGCCACAC
Organism: Pinus albicaulis; assembly: GCA_034641835.2. NCBI lineage: Eukaryota > Viridiplantae > Streptophyta > Pinopsida > Pinales > Pinaceae > Pinus > Pinus albicaulis. The sequence goes on from CM076575.1 coordinate 20,494,235, forward strand.
AAGAACTAGCCTCGCTTGAAAATCTCGCAGAAGAAGAGATGAGAATGGAGGAACTAATTGGCAACATAGCCGAGGCTGCCACACAAGAACCAGCCTCTCTAGAAAAGCCCACAGAAGAAGAAATGAGAATGGAGGAGGTAATTGGCGGCACAGACGAGGCTTCCACATAAGAACTAGCCTCGCTTGAAGAACCCACAGAGGAATAAATTATGGACATCGTGCAGGAAGTCGATACCGTTATACAGTCATCCACTTCTGTCAATGAAGAAAAAAGGAGTGAAATTGTGGACAGAGAAATGGCAAGTGATGTTGTTTTGAAAAAAACAGCATCACTTGTCCATATAGATATGGATGTTGATACAGGTGGGGGTGTTACACAAGAACCACCCCCAATTCGGCTAGAACAGGAGAAGTCAGCCTGTGAAATCGATGCTAGACCTCAAGAACCGGTACCGATTGTGAAAACAGAGGTGATTAATGAGGAACAGGAAGGTAAAGAAGGAATTAACTAGGAGGTTGATACTGTTCCACAAGAACCAGTGTCGACCCATGAAGAAGAAATGGCGAGCAAGGGGCAATAGGACATAAGGGAAATAAGTAGCGGAATCGATGCTGCCCCATAAGAACCAGCATCGACCCCGGTTGAGGTAGTAATGCGTGAAGTTCTGGTTCAAACTGGAAATGAAGGTGATGAGTCTGTTCCCCGTTCTTCGTTCCAGTCCCTGATGCCTAGAGGGGCGAGGGGATTCCACTCGCCCAAATGCTTAATGGAAGAAGTATATGTTCCCCCAGTGCTTAAATTTGTTGAAACGACCAAGATTGGCCCAGCCACTACCGAACCAGAACACTTAGAGGCTCGCGAAGAAGATAGAGGTCCTGTGGAAACATCGAAACACAAAGTGGTCAATGAAATTTTCAACCAGATGATAGAAGTTCCCAGAGGAAACATCAAAGAAGAAGCCCCTGGAGATAGGGAGCCCAGCCAGAAGGGCTTGATAATAGAATCCATGGAGAATACTGGCCGCATTCTGCCACCTTCTGAGCCTGTCATAGGCCTAGAAACTGAATTCATTGTTAAACAAGAATGGGTTGAACAGTGTGAGAAAATAAAGTTACCTCTCAAGAAGAAGTATCAGCTGCAGTTCAGTGAAAATATGAGACTAAAAATGGAGGTTTGGGATTTGAAGAAGCAAGTTTCACGATTGAAAAGGAAGGTGAAAATCTACAAATGGAGGGAAATAAAGCTGAAAATCGAGGTCTCCACTGCAGCTTCTGAGACTGGCCCGATCGAAGAGTTGTTTGAAGGTCGATAATTTGTATTGGCCGCTGAAATTCAGAAGTGGCAGTCTGTTGCGAGTGACCATAAGAAGGAAACAGCTAGGGTTCGAGATCAAGCCACTGGAGTCGTCACAGGGTACATGGATCAGTTATACAAGGCGCGACTGAAGCAGGCCAAAGAGAAGGCCAGAATAGAGGAGTTGAAAGAACAAGTGCAGTTGCTGAAGACGAATAAGGAGAAGATGTTCTCCTTGGCATAGCAGGTAATGGCCTGCAGACCTCCTGCACATAGCTATGCCTTTTTACTTCATGAACAATTTCTTTTCTTTTGTCTTGAAAGTATATAGAAGGAGATTTGGTACGAAATTGAGGACCCCATTCAATTTCTCCGTATTTTAAAAATCATGATATTATAGGACAACACCTAATGTGCGAGCTCTACATGCATGGGTATTACTTGAGGCATGATCAGTCATTTAATCCCGTTCCATTCGTGGGGGACATCCATTTAAGAGCTTTCACCTCTTATACCATCAATCAAATTAAATGGAGAAAGGCCTGGGATACATTTGAAGAAAATCAAGCTGACAGACCATTAATGATGAGAAGAGAGCATGGTTAGTCCTCAAATATTTATAATAAGCATTATACATTTTTACAGATTGAGGGTCGTAAATAACATATGTTGGCAACCTAGAAATGGTGCGCTGACCTATGTGTCGGCTAGATTACGATGTTTCGCAAGGAAGCACTAGACAATTGTTAGAAAAGGTGGATGTTGTCATCCTCAACCATCAGAGAACGAGAGCCATTTGGGGCACCCAAATTTGCACGGGCTTTAGAGAGATTGCCACGTTTTGTGGCACGAATTCATACTTGTGGGGTCAGATGGATGGGCTTAAGGTTTCAATTTCCCCTTCTCTGGTTGCCAACTGAGCAGTATACTCTTGCATATAACGTTGATCCAGACTGGTGGAAGGATGTTGTTTTGACAAAAGGATATAGGCCACCAGGAACATAAATGGCCGTAGAGTATGACCTCACACAACTTCATGCCGATCACAGTCGGTCCAATCCGAATTTGAGGAGGTGACGAGTTGCATTAGGACATGCAGATAGATCAGTTGGGGGGCGATGTTGGGTACCGGATTTTTATACTTTCCTCTCCCATTTTACCCTATCTTTCTATGTCTTTGTGATATTATTACTCTTAAACGCATGAGGTAAAACCCTTTTCCTTATCTTGCATGGGATATTTGATTAATGAAGTATTTGTCATGGAGGTTTTACCTTTTTACATATTGACTCTGATATTTCTATAGTTTTGGCTAAAATAGGAGCATTGCAGCCGTAAGTCAAGGAAAAACCTATCATCTCCAGCATTTTGCTTTTTTGTTGTTACAACGTAATAGACTTGTTTGTATCAGCACCATTTTGGGCCTTTTCATGGTTTCTTTCTGGGAAACTAGGTTGCCTTTGTAACAAGATGTATTTTTGTAACTATGGAGTTTTTGAGAGGAATCGGGGGGTTTCAGGACACTTGTATAAAGAGGCCTACGAACCATGAATAGGGGTGAATCCATTTAACATACAGATCTTGTAATAAACCTTTCTATTATTAATCGAATGCACAACATCTTGTTGTTTTTTCTGTAATTTGTGAGTTTGCCGCAGCCCTGATCAGAGAGTTAGGCCCACTCTTCTGATCAGGTGCTGTGTTTTCCTTTTTCTTGCAGTGTTTTCATTTTAATGTGATTTCTTTACTGCTGTTACAGTTTATATTTAATTGTTGTGAATCCCCTTTAATTTATGCAGTTTATTTAATTGTTATTACAGTGGTTTGTGTGTTATGCATTTAACCCTGTGATCTACAACAGATCATGTGCTTGTATCTGCATATACTTTGCCGTTAGTCTTGAAATAACTAATGCCCTCGGGTTGATAATTTATGTGGAGAAGGGGTTAAATTCCATTCATATCTGGACACCAACAGGTTGGAGCATGTACCAGTGATAGGGTTGGTGCCTCATAAGTGATAAGGTTGGAGTCTTGGGAAGATAGGGTTGGAGCCTCGTGAAGTCCAAGTCGGTGCTTGGAAAAGTACAGGTTGGAGCCTAGTGGATTGGAGTTTGGTGTCTTCATCTAGGGTTGGAGCCCTAATTATTATTATACTTGATTCATTGTAAAGAGGATTGGAGTCCTCACCATTGATTAATAAAATTATTATTCTATCATTGTTCATTTTTTTTTCTAATTATAAGTGATCTTCACTGGTAAAAATAACAATTGAAATTATATATTGATTCACGCGCCCCCAGTATATCCAACAATTGGTATTAGAGCCAGTATCTTCACTCATAAGCCTAAAAAATTGAAGGTTGATCCTTAGAACACAAATGGAAAATCCAATAAAGAAAGCTTCTAATCCTTCTAAAGATGTATCTTCTTCAACCGTAAAAAATGAAGATAATGAAACTGAGAAAGCTCCATTGTTTAATGGAAACTTTGAAATATGGAAGGCAAGAATGAAGAATTTTTTAATGGCTCAAGGTTTTGAAGTCTGGGAATCAATGATTACTGAAAGCACGATGGAAGAAGAATCCAAGGAATATAATGCAATAGCAATAAAATCAATCTTGAGTGGGTTGCCAGATCCTATAAAGGCCAAAATGGAAAAATGTTCATCAGCGAAAGGTATGTGGGACAAACTTCAAGATATTTACTCAAAAGGAGCATTTACCATGATCTCTAATAAAGAAGATGATAGAAAACAAGAAGGAAATCTATAACCCATAAAGGAAGGTGAAAACAATAATGAAGACATCAAGACCAAGGAGGACCTAGAATATGAAGAAAATGAAGAAGATCTCAAGGCAAAACTTTTAGCTACCCTAGAAGAGATACACAGTTTGAAAAAGAAAATGATGAGCTCAAGAAGAAATTACAAGATGGTGACCATGACCTTGACAAGACAAGAAAGGAATTTGACCTATTAAAGCTTGAAGTACAAGAAAGAGATAAGGAGCTCTTCAAGCTTAAGGAATAACTTCATCAAAACAAGAAAAGACATCATGAAAAATTCATATCAATGAAAAATGAATTGGAAAAAGTAAGAAGAAGGAAAGAAAATTTGTCAAACAATCTTGAACAAAGACATGAAGACATGAACAAACTTGAAAGAAAAAATGGTCAATACAAGGAATATGTCTCCTCCCTTAAATCTCAACTAGAAGAAGCAAAGAAACAAGCACAAGGAGCTGAAAAGGTGATGGAAATTTTGACTCTCCTAGAAGGACAAGTCAATGAAGCAGAAAAAGAAAGAAATGCCATGACATGCCAACTAGACGAAAAGGATGAAGACATCACCAAATTAAAATCAGAAATCACCTCACTTAAGGCCCTATCATTTGAAGCAACCAAGACGAAATAAGAAATGGAGAACCATCTAACAAAGAAGGATGAATAATGCAATATGATGAAAGAAGAAATTGATCTCCTAAATAAAGAATTTGATCATATGAACAATAGTCTAAAGAGCTCTCAAACCCTAGATGACATTCTAAGTCATCAAAATATCCTCTTTATAAATAAGGTCTTGGTTATGTGAGAGAACCTTCAAGCAAAAATGTTACAAATCATAATACAACAAATAACAAGGATGTGAAGAATATTGGAAGAAATATTGGTGACCCTGGTTCCATCAAAAGAAAGGAGAAGAGTCAAGATGACATTGGAACAAACCCTACTCCAAGAAGATATGAAGATGGTGTCAATAACGCAAGAGGCAATAAATTTGATCAAAGGATCCCAAGGCATAATGAATTTAGAAGTAGATCAAGGGAATCTCCATCCTCCAGGTACCAAATTATATTTTTTGGTTATTGCTATTCTTGTACAAATTTTGGGCACATGGCAAAGGATTGTAGGGCATACCAAAAGGAAAAATATAATTGTCCCCATAAGTCCCATGGAAGTAGCTTTGCAAAAATAAATATTGCATCCTCATCTATGTACAAAATGGAATGCTTCAATTGCCATAACATTGGACATATAGCTCGTGATTGTAACTTGACTTGGGTCCCTAAACAAGCTAAAAATATGTCTACCAAGCAAGAAAATAAAGTTACACAAGTATGGAGTAGGAATCAAATTGGATCAGAAAGCCTCTTGAACACTCAAGACATCAACTCATGTTGTTGATCTAATGAAGTACATCTTTGGCAAGATATTCCAAGTCTTGATGATGAAATTCTGCCAAAAAGGGAGACCAACATAATGTTAAAGGGAGCTTGTGATTCTTGACTATTCTTGCAGAATCTATCCATGAAGAGCCTTATGAAACCCCGATGAGTCACACATGGAAAATCATCTCTCGGGAGTAATTCCATTGAAGAAAATCATGATATTGTGTCTTCACTACACACCCATTGTTGAATATGTCTTCCACTTGATCACAACAACAATATTTCTTGTCTTGAGCAAAAAGAAGAGCTAGAGTTTATGCAAGCAGGGGGAGTTTGTGGATCAGCTACCTCATCAATTTCCATGAAGGCATGCAAAGGATTAGGTGGAGAAAGTACATTAAAGAAAAGCATAATGACAGAGGGAGTTGCAAAGAGAAACATAACAATAAGGAGCACCATGATAGGGGATGCAACATATCTATCATGGAGAACTATCATTGATGAAGGAAATACGATGGAGAAACATATTAAGAAGAAAATTGATAGGGGGAGTACTTGGGCACCCCATTTTCCATTGATATCAAGTGGAGAGAACTTGTTGAAACGACAAGAATATTTCCATCAATGAACAAAGGGGAGACTATTGGTCAAGGATGTCATTGATGTCAATATGGCATTGTTAGAGATGGAAAATATTCTTGTGATACATGAATAACTCTATCCTCATGAAAACCTTAGTGAAAACCCTAAGCATGAATATGATGCATATTCCCTAGCTACATTATAAAACCCTAAAGCCCTAGTTTCATTGTGCCCTAGCCCTAGCCCTAGCTGAAGCATGTCTTGAAAAACCCTAAACCCCAAATGCATATTCCAAATATATAACACTAGTTCTAAAGTCCTAAATAATGATGAATCCTTAAGTATATACATGTGTTTTTTAAATACATGTATGAAACCCTAAAGATAACTTAAGCATGAATATACCCTAATGCCAATATATCAAAGTATGACGTCATGTTGTTCCTTAGGTAATATCATCCCATTGTACTTTGATTTCAATAAGAAAGTAGAAATAAGTGACAAATACTATAATTGAAAAGATCAAGGCAATCATCCTTTTCATAGTTCAAAAATAATATATATATATATAATCATCACCGTATGAAACACATTCCTTGGAAACTATACTATGGATGATTCGATTGTTAAAAAATCGCTCCAGTACTCCCTCATGCCATTGAAAATCACCATCATGGTCAAATCTTCAATCACGTACAGGTTGAATTTTATGCAAATGAATTTTTATCAAAATTAATATTCATAAGTCGGCCCTATACTCATGTCAGCTCCAAGCACTAGTTGGCTCCATACATGGCAGTTCAAACCATTGCAAGTATATATATATATATATATATATATATACAATGTAAATTTCATTTCATTTGACCATCCTTCATCGTAGAAAAAATCTGAGATAATATAGAACGAAATTTGGTGAAGTATTCTAAATTTTGATTAGGTATCGGATTATTGATTAAGGAGCTCGGAATTGTGGAGAGTCACCTGTAGGAACTCAAATTTTTGGTCTAACTTATGGAGCCAAATTAAAACACTGTGACCCAATGCACATAATATGATGTTTTTGCGATCCATAGTTTTGCACTGCTTCTTTGACATATGAAATTTTGATGTAGTGCTCTGATTAGTATGTTCTGAATTTTGCGTGTATTGTCACACAGTGCATTGAATATGTTTTGGATTCAAGACATATATTGAAAGTGTTGTAGGTACTTCAAACATATCCGAAATTCAAATTTATATTAGAAGTTAGCTTGAAAAGTGCATAAAACGCTTCAAAAGTTTTGTCTTGAACCTCTATTGTGAAGTTCGATCATCTATTAAACGTTGGAACAAAGAATGTGTTAGTTTCTGACAATCTCTTTTCTTGATACATCATATTCTTCTTGAGTGCAGATTCTTGATGGGCATTCATAGTGCGGCCTCACCGAAATTTACCTGTGGTTTCTTTGATGCATATTAGTGACTGGTGTACTTGTGGATTTTGGGAAAGATCTGGAGAAAACACCTTACAACTTCGATCACCTTGCTCATAGTCCTTGGTATGACCAATAATGTGAAGATATTGTCAAGACACTCTTGGAGAAGCCTATTGAAGACACCTTAAAACATCATTGAAGCTTTGTGAAGACATCCTTGGAGCAATCTATAGAAGACAATTTGGGTTTCGCTTGACACATCACCAATGCATAATTGAAGGTTCTGTTATCACTCAATAATTTCTCAAGGTTAAAGAAATAACTCACCGAGGTAATCACAAACCTAGTTTTAAGCTTTAGGATCTAGCCTTCCTAATGCTCAGAGAGGGCTCTATCTATAAGATTTAACTTTGTTGATTATATATGATTTTAGGCTAGTTATATAGGGCAAATTAGTTTTGGGGTTTTGATTTGGTTTGGTGGGAAAATCACTTACTTAGATGGATAGCTATAGATCTGTATCCCATTGGGAAAATGGAGTCAATGTGTCAAGCAGTCAGATCAAGATCAAGGTATAAAGGTAAATGTTTATAGGGAAAGATAGCAGAGTCACTTCAGATCTTCAAAGGCTGATGATGAAATGGTTTTGATCGGGATAAAGAGAAATTAAGGGCTCATAAATCCGGATAAGAAGTGAAAAGGCAAAGGTCAATCGAAATCAGGGAGCAATTAAGGGTTCCCTAGTCTAGATATTAGTAGAAAACATTTAAATGATAACCAGTCAATAATAGAGTGCTTTTAAAAAAATCTGAAATAACAATTCCTAGTTATCATTAAAATTTAGAACACATTCATGAATGGATGGAAAACATAAGAAAATTAACAAGATGACAAGTGAAATACTTCACTGTGGTGGCCCAACACATGAATCCTTTAATATGATGCTTCATTTACTGTGATCTAGTCTGATGACTTGAAATTGATAAAAAAAACCCTTAGGTTCAGAATATAGCAGCTATAGAAATTTTCAGCAATTAATCCACACTCAATACTTCAAATGATGAAGAATTTATACAAATTCTAAACTAGAATATCTTGAAAAAATATCAAGATTGGTTTACAAATATTTCAGACTGTATTACATAAATAACACTTAAATAAAGGACAATCAAAACTAATGAATCTATTTGGCACTATAATTATGGATTGATGGTGACAAATAATAGAAATTCGAATTTGATATCAACTCTTAGTTGATGATGAGGCTTCCAAATCACTAACTATCTCCTTTGTGCATTTTGCTCCAGAAATTCTGCAAAATTGGGGTCCAATGATACCTTTGTATATATCAATCCGAGATAGATATGTAAAAAGTGAAAGAGTTTATTGTAGATAAATATGTTTTTGAGATAAACCTCTCTCAGTGTCCCAAAATTTAGTTCCAGCTGTCTAAAATATACTCTGCAAAAATATGTTTAAAACAGAACTTTGCACAGTCTGAAAAATAGGCTGTGAAGATGTGAATGTATCTCTCATTATGTAATACTTGTGAATAAAGTGAGATAGGTTTTGGAATATTTGGATCTTAGGAACATAAAAGTCCTCTAGTTTTTAAAAATTCATCTTGGATTGGCCACAATAGTTTCTTCAAAATGATGACTAAACAAGAATTTTCTGTAAAAAATGTTTTCAAATATTGTTTAAAATTTCCAAAACCATAATGGCTGTTAGAGAAGTGAGAGAGGTTTTTGTATATGAAGATGTTAGAAACAAAAACCTCTTTCAGATTTTGAAAATTATTTCTCATATGTTTGTTTGTTCCATTTGTTTTCTTTCACCTGTATGTAACCTTCTGCTTTGTCTTTTAACTCTACTTTTTGTTTTCACCTTATAGCTCTGTTACCTTTTCACTTTTACCCTGTCTCAGTAATATTCATCATCCAAATATTTATTTTCATCTTGATTTTATGAATTTTAGTAAAATTATATTTTACTAAAAGATTAGTTTGACTTCATGTAAAAATGTGAATTTGCTGCTACTATTTGTAAATATTTTTATCTTATGTTATGACCATTTGTGCAAATTTGTCTCTCTTTGAGTAAATGATTTCTTTCTGTGCTGCATTGTAGGCTTTAACTTGATTTTTCTTTTGTGTATGAAACTTCCACTTAAATCCCGAGAATCTATATTAAACAGTTTGAACTAGTATCAAATGCTTATCCAAATTCTCCTTCTGCTAATAACCCGCAAAACAAAAACAATCGTTAATAAAACACAGGATGTAGGGATGCAATATGGATTTGGAGGAACAGGGGAGGCATGTGGATTAAGTTTGGTTTGCAGAGGGGTTTTAATTAGGGTGGGCAATGATCTTGCAGGTCCTTTCTGTCGTAATTTCACAGTTTAAACATGATATGTTTATGGATAAAATAGCAGGTTTTCAGATGGCGTAGTAGATTTATTACATTGGATTACTGCATGGTGCAGGGTGTAGATAGGTTTTAGCACAATGGCATCCGGGTTTCTCTCATTATCTCTGGGTTTTCGCATTGGTTTACCGCATAGTGCACAGTGGAAGGTGGCATGATGGTTTAACACCGGGCAGGGTCAACAAGTAAACAATTTATCGCATGAGCCAACAGTGGCTTTTGCAACGTGGGAAAGTGGTTAATGGTTTTCATTTGGAGGATGCGATAAAGTGAGGGATCGCCACGTGGAAAATAGAAGGGAGGGAAAAATTGCTTATTTCACGAGCTTTTGAAGTTTAAACTTCATACAGTCGAGGGACGTGAAGAGGATATAGGCCGTTGGATCAAATGGTAACGATCAGATGATTGAAGATTTATGGGATTTGGACAGGTGGGACCCAGGACAGAGGAATGATTTAAATGAAATGGGTTAAATTTACATAACGGGACTGGGATTTATAAAGCGGTGGTTTAGATATGAGTTGGAATTTTATAATAAGTGGGACTAGATTTGCTTATGCGATGGGTGCTGTAATATACAAAGGGGTATATAATAAAATCATAATGATATAAGGGGTCGGGAAGTATATGCGGAGATAGGGAGTAATGTAATGTTATAATGGGATATATATTAATATGGGAATTAATATTAGATAAGGGTTAATATAATATGGGATGTTTAGAATACATTAGGAATGGGGGTTTAAACTAAGGGAAAAAAAGAGTATTAGTAAAAGGGAAAGGGGAAAAATGAAGGGGAAAGGATTTTTTACAAGGAAAAAGTGTCTTTTAGGAGGATGTTAGAAATATGAAATGAATCATCAGTGCTTTTCATGATTTTCCAAAGTGTTTATGCCTACCCTTCTTTATCCTAGCATTTTTATTTCTTTTTCTTGGGCGTGTTTAAGCTTGCGTACCCTTTATTATTTTAAGTGAGAAAACTATCTATTTCTAACCTTATGATGTCCAACGGCTCAGATTAAACTAATGAGCTCATTTATTTCTCTACCTAACTATTGATCTGCCAAGATTAAACATTTTGGATAGATCTTTATTCTCCATCTATCAGCATGAAATTTAAAGCATGAAAAAGTCAAGATCAAGCTATTTGACTTATCATGGATTATGGAATTTTAAACAAGCTGCACATAATATTATTTTGCAAAAGTAAACTAATAGTAGTGGCATTTAAATGTGAAACACTTTCATGATCTAATTTGGTGGGGTTCATATTTCTATTCTTTTTAATCTTTGATTCTTTTTGTCCTTTGATTGTTCTTTTAGGACTTTTACCCTCTTTACATTTTTTAATTTTTTTAATATGGGAAAACAATTTGCAGAAAGCAAAGTATGTACATATTTACAAGACTAATCAAAATCAATTCAAAATTATAAATCCTATTGTTATAGGACCCTAACACGATCTTTGAAGTCTTGGTAAGTTTGCTTGAAAAGGATCATTGTAAAGCGGCACTTGAACCCTTAAAGTGTCTTAGAGCAGGCAATTGTGAAGCACTTGAAGATTTGTTTGGTGTGGAGCTTGGGATGCCTATTGAGGACACCTTGAAGGTTACTTGAGGATATTTGAGATACTTGTAGAAGCTGGTCTTGGAGATATTATTGGAGACCATGATGCATTGCTGAAGTCATCATGAGGTAACCTTGAAGAAACTTGTTTGGGTAACATGAAGAGTTGTGGATAAACCTTATAAGAAGTCAAAGTTGTCATTGATGAGCTAAGTGCCTTGGATATCATTTGAGGGTAGTGCTAAAGGTGAAGATATAGCCAGGGCTTGTTGCAGAAGATATTGGGAGCCTTGAAGAACCATTGAATCTATCTTGAAGAATTGAAGTCGTGGGTTGGACCCCTAGATGATAGGAGTCCTCAAGAAGACTAGGTTGGATCCTGTACCAGTGATAAGGTTGGAGCCCTAGAAGTTGGTGCCTCATATGTGACAAGGTTTAAGCCTTGGGAATATAGGGTTGGAGCCCTAGAGATTGGAGCCTCATGAAGTCCAAGTCAGTGCTTGGAAAAGTATAGGTTGGAGCCTGGTGGATTAGAGATTGGTGTCTTCATCTAGGGTTGGAGCCCTACTTATTATTGTACTTGATTCATTGTAAAGAGGATTGGAGTCCTCGTCATTGATTAATAAAATTATTATTCTATCATTGTTCATTTTGTGTTCTAATTATAATTTATCTTAACTGGTAAAAATAACAATTGAAAATAAATACTGATTCACCCCCCCTCTCAGTATTTCGAACAAATCATTGTCAAGTTTAGGACAAAACATGATGGATTAAAACACTTAATAGCTAAAAAGATCAAATTTTTTTGGAAGTATTTCTTAAAATATCATTTTAAATATTTTTGGAAATATTTCTTACAATGACATTTTTTAAAAATTCCCAGCGCAAGGCTTAATATTTCTACCTTGTATTTTTTTCTCTACAAAGTTACGTTTATCTCTTAATTGATAAATTAAAAATGTTTATACATATTATTACAAAAATTATAAGTAAATTGGTTGGATTAAAATAGCCTATATGGCATAGAGTAGTTGGTGAGAATTTTTTTTGTTAAGGTACTCGATGGTGAAAAGGTTACTGGTTTAAAACCCTGTGGGCACAATACAGTTATGACTATGGGTTGGTGTGCCCTAGGCCAGTTGTGATTCTCAAGTGATTTTGATGGCTTAGATGTCATTGAGTTGCAATTTCTCAAGCCAAAAGTTTGTCACGTAATTTTGCGGACAAACTGATGAAAAAAATTGGTTGGATTATAATATTATACATTGGAGAAGATAATGATAGTTAACAGGTTGGAACTAATATAAGAATACATGAATCTATTTTAAGTACCTAGTATCTGTATGTGTTGGAAAATGGAACTAGTTTTGGTCTTCATAATTATCATTGTACTCATGTCATTATGTATATCTTATGTAACAAGCAAAAGAATAAATAAAAATATCATTTTCTAGCATGGGTTTCATGCTCCATTTGAATGGTCATCTAGGTCAAGCATGCATTTCATGCTCCTAGGGTTTGTCAAGTCAAGAAAATATTTGTCATGAGTCAAGAGAGTCATTATCATTTATATAAGACCCATTTGGGAAAGTTGTAAAATGTAAAAGATATTATTTTTTAGTCTAGAAACTCAAATTGACCTCCAAGACCAAGTCAGCCTTACTAGTGAAAATTTGGCCTAGGAGAGGCTTATTCGACCTCATGAGAAGGCTATATAAAGGAAGAGAATTCGACTCTTATGGAAAGATTTCAGAAGTTCGATCTGCAATAACAAGAAGGAAGAAAGGAGAGCGAAGGACTAGGAAACCAAGAAGAAAGACCAAGCGAAGGAAGAAGATTTGAAATCTAACCTAATTCTACCCACATGTGCGAAAGTATAGGGTTTTTGTGCGAGTTGTAGGGCTGAGAATTGTATGTCGAAGTTGCAGACCTGAATTGAGAGTCAAAAATTTTATTGGAGAAAACTTTTAAGAGGTTTACCTTTGTTGAATTTGGTATACTTTGTCTTGTTTGGAGATCAGTTAGAGGGTTGACTTGGTGCTTGGATGAGGCCTTGACTTTGGTATTTTGGTCTTAGATTTCTCATTCAATTTGATTCTATAAGAAGAGCAGAGATTCTTTCTGGGTTTTTCCCTTGGAGGGGTTTTTCCCTGGCTTGGAGCCTATATTTTGTGTCCATTTTCTTTTATGATCTTCATGGTTTATGGTCTTGATAATTGTTTAATGAAAATAATTTAACAAAGAATAAAGAAGATAACATAAGTTCACAAGATTTTATCAAGGATAAGGAGAATTGTTTTAATAAGCTGCCCTACTTGATTCTCCAACAGTATGAAGGTTATTTGTGACTAAATATTTTACACACTCATAAAATATATATTAAGTGATGTAAAACACCATGGAGGGGAAGGGGATTAATTAAAAAATGGGGATAATAAAAAATGGAGGGGAAGGGGATTAATTAAAAGGGAGGGAATTTAAAATTGAATTTAAAATGGGAGAGGGAAATTTAATGGAAGAGAGATATTATATGGAAGGGATTTATTAAAAGGGAAAGGGAATTAATAATTAAAATTGGAGTAATTAAAAAATGGGTAGGGAAATTTTAAGGGGGGAGGAGGGGATATTAATTAAAAAATGAGGGAATTTAAAAAGGGAGGGGAATGTATTGAGAAGGGAGGGAACGAATTAAAATGGAATGGGTAGATTTAAATTGTAATAAAATCGAAATGAAAAGGCGGTATATTATTTTAAAAATCGATTTTTAAAAGGAGGCCGAATGGTAAATGGGGGGGCCAGAGGTAGAGTCGGGGTTGTAAGAGTAGTGGTGTTTGCAAGCGGAGTGGTGTGGAATTGGACGCAGTGGGAACGTGCGTGGAGCAGTGGGACAACAGGTGGTAAGGGCCGGCGGGTTAAGGTTAAACAAAAATAAATAAGCGCATTTAAAAGTCCTGAAGGGTGGCTTCGTTGCAGAGAAGGGGAAGCTCGAGCTGTGAGAAAGGGTGGGCGCCGGAATGGTGTATGCGAAGAGGAGCTGGAATTTAACACAGAGCGAGTGAGAAGGGTGTGAGTATTGCAATGGATTTTAAAAAATCGAAAATTTTCGAGTATGGGGAGGGAGCGAGTGTTGAAAGGTGAGGGGCATGCGTAGGGTGCGAAGAGCTGTAGTGTGGACGGACTTGAGTTGTGAAGGGTAGAGCGTAGGATGAGAAGGGGAAGGCTGAAAGGCCAAGAACAGTAAAATATTTTTTTTTTGTTTTTAATTTTAATTTTAAACAGCAGAGAAGAACAGAAAATGTAGATTTTTTTCCAGCAGCAGATGAGCAAAACTGAGACTCCAGACTTTGAAGCAGCACCAGGAAATTTCGTCAGAAATGCAGGATTTCAAGTAGTAATATACCGCAGAAAAATTTGTAGAGATTGCCAATAAAACTTCGAAATTTTTCCAGTAGCCCAACGACAGGAAAATGGACTTTAAAAATGCAGAATTTTCCAGAACATTTTAGCAGTAAAAATCCAGAAACTTGCATAGATTTTTCAATGAAAGACTTAGGAATTTTTTATTTTTTATTTTTCTTTTTCAGAAACCCTCTTTAAACAATATTCCAGCAGCTCTTGAAAATGCAGATTTTAATGAGCATAAATTGCAGAGAAAAATTAGAATGAAAACCTTCAGATGGGCACAACTGCTTCTCTTCAAAACCAATGCCAGAATGTTGCCAATTTCTGAATGCTGGGATTTTGAATGCTGCTCCCTCTCAAAACCAATGATGCTCTTCTTCAAAACAAATGCTGCTCTTATTCAAAACACCTTTCCGAATCCAGCAAAATGTCTGCTGCAAAAACTCTCTAAATGTTGCAAAAATGTCAAGAATTTTGCAGATATGCACAGGCCATAGAAACAAAATGGCTCACTCAATTTGGAGCAGGGCCAGCAATCGCCCGATATGATACCATGTAAAACACCATGTTAAAGCACACACATGGTGTATGAGGAGAATAAAACACACACACAACAAGAAACTCAACACAATAAAGGATAAACGTGCAGCTCATATTTTCCATTATACAAAGATGTACATTTATAGTACAATGGTGTGACTCTTGGTTTCACATTTCAAGGTCACTTGGACTCCATTGTGACTTTTCACATTCCACACCTACCCATGTAGGATTATGTGTTCCAACAAGTGAGAATGTGATTGTTGGTATCTTGCCCACCACAATTATCAATTGGGTCATGAAGAGTAAACATGTCAAAAGTGGGAGCTGATTTTTGTGGGAGAGGATAACAATTTATCTTCCAACCACTTGAGCTAGAGTTGAATTCACAAAATATTTAAAATCCATGTATTAACGTAAAGAAGTTATAATTTTTATTAAAAGAAAGAACACATCATCATCTTGCTAAGATACTTTTACGTCTTTGTATTTTATTTTTGAAATAGAATATTTCACTCATAATTTATTAATTAGGATGAGCCACACTTGATGGCTTGAAACGTTAATAAGAAAAATATAGTATCAAATTGTCATTGTACACTCCAATGTAAAACATATGTATGGGATTTATATAAAAATTACAACTAAAAATAGTGGAACATAGTGTTGGACACCTAATCCTCTAAGGGTTGGTGTAGAAGGAAAATAGACATAGGAAGCCCAAGAGACCTTGGAAGATGAATCCAAGGGTCACAATAATGTATTATAAATGTACATCATGTGAATAATATGAACACACATGATTATCTTTCTCATCTATTTTTTTTCCATTCCATGTGTGTCTGACATGGTATCCATTGATAGCGATTTCAATAGTTCCATTTTTGTAATCCTGGCAGGGATTCTAATGCTCCATTGATTTATTATCTGTCAAAACTCCATTTTCATAACGTTGCTTCGACCTCCACCTCTGCGCTCCCTCTACGCTCCAGTCTAGTTCAATGTGGTTGACACTCGTAGTGTTGGAATTTCAAATACTCAATGTTACCTAATAAACCTCAAATACTCAACCTAATAAACCTCCTACACGTAGCGTTCCCATCTCCTCCTTGGCGCTTCTTGGCCCTCGCACCGTTGGCATTTATTCCATGACAGGTTTCAATAAACTGTAATTTTTCTTTAGCAACGAACATGCTTCAGGATCTCTACCACCACGAGTTTCATGTTGCCACGTCTTTTTTAACACTCCTCTGGTCCTGCTCTTCCCCACTCGGTGCCTCCATTACGTTAATCTCTGCGTACACTCGAGCCTTTGACATTGCTCCCAGCAAATTTCCCCACTATGCAAACTATATTTTGGGGCCTTTCAACCTACGCCTCGGTGTTCAGCCCTCCACCTTGGCATCACAGACTCTCGGCGCAATGGAACTAAACCACGACATATTTGCCTCCTTCACACAATATACACACAATATTCGAACTCCAATATACACAGAGTCTCATTACCTCTACACTCCCACACCTCGCCATCCCTTCACTCCTCTACTCCATTGGCACTCCGTCGGCCTGTGGCACATCTCCTCTTCTACAGTCTCTCTCCACAATGGAGGTGATGAAAACCAACAAGACGAAAAAACACTATTGTTGTTTCCACTATGTTTTTTGACTCAACGTCAATCCATCCATAAGCTTGCATAACTCGGAGCATTGTAAGGAGAACGGATCACAACACTTCTCCTTCTCACCATGCTCCTAGGCTCCTCCATACAACACGCTACAGTCTCCACTTGCGTCAGCTCCCGTGACGTCACTCGCGGCCCTTCAAATCTACTCGGCGCTTAGTGCTCACTCACAGCCCATCTCCTTGTCGTGGCCTCACTCATGACCCTCCTCCACTGTGTCAGCCTCCCATGGCTCCCTTAACACTAGGACTGCAATTTATCGCATATCGGTAATATTCATTTCGACTGCAACATAAACACCGACTTGGAGCACAAAAAAGTGTACCACAAAGCAAGCACAGAGCTGATTGCTCCGGTATCGATTTGCATTGAGGACAACATTATTTTATATATAATTTCAGAAGATATTGGTAAATATGTGGCAAACACATTATTTCAAACATACGAGCACTGTAGCAGCATTATGACTCTCCCTCTCCCTCGCAACCCGACTGCTCCCACGACACCATCCCATTGCTCCCACAACACCCAACTGCTCCCACGGTACCTACACCATTGACTGTCGTATGCTACCATGTAATTTGGAAACCATGTCCTTGTTGGTATTTCCATGAAATGTCCAACTCATCTAGAATATTTAATTTCGAAATCTTCTAAATACTTCGGTGGCAGATTACTCAAATTGGTCACAAAAATCACTGTCACTATTCAAAATTTGAGGGTCTCGGGGATTTCCACTTATCATAAGAACTGTAATGGAGTAGGTTGGGTGAATTTATGCAAGGTAGTATTATATTGAAGGTCATTTTATTTCATTAAATGAATACTAGTATGCAACAGTTCAAAGACAATGCGTTGAAGAGAGTAGCCTATGGTGGATTGGTGCATAGTGTCATGCATTAATGTTCGTTGGCCGAGTATCAATGTTTTTTTTTAAGGACATGGTACAAGTATTTTAGCTTAATATGGTATGCCTTTTTACCATGTTGTGATTTTATATATGCATTGAGCCATTTATTTTGAAGATTGTGTGAGTTGGTTTATGCTCTCCATAAGTTTGGTCTCCTTTCGAATTTGTTGAACACCACTCTGTGGATCATTGTTGCAACAATGGGTTAGGAGGGTTAGGAGTGACTTATTAAAGTGAAAAATGGCCCAAATTGGTGAAGTATTAGACTTACTGAAAACTTTGATACAATCTACTGCTGATGACACAGTGAAGATTCACAAAACCTCTCTTTCCAATATTAAGATTTTTCTACAAAAATCACAAGAAAAGATCGAGTTTTCGCAACTCGAATATCAACTCCAGCAAGATGAGCTTCAACAGATTTGTCATTCTAAATTGTTCAAGGTTGAAACAAACATCCATCAACAACCAGTAAGTGAGGTTGAGGCTGGTTCACATCAAGTGCCTATTTTAGGAGCATATTTGCATGCAGATGCAAAAATTCAACCTGCACTTCTGTTGAAGCCTAGAAAATCTCTGCTTCAACATTGGGGAAAACCACCCGGTCGGGACCTTAGGACAACTCCTTTTCCATTTGGTATGGTGGCTCCGACTGGATTTAAAGGACCAGTTTCCTTATAACTAAATGGGTTGGTGAGGGGATTGATTTGGATGAGTGGAAATGGGACTAAATTGACTGAAATAAAACTATCTAATTAAACTAAATGCTGATAAAGAAATTCTAACACTAACCCGGGTAATTATATGTGAATACAATTTAAGATTGTTCCAATTTAACAATAACCATGAAAATGTATTATTATTTAAATTGAAATGTGCAGAAACGAATAAAGATAACTCTATTTAAGAAATTAAACAGAGTTATATTAGCATATTGCATTCATCATTGTATACCATCTATATATGCTTATGAAAGATAACATTTCAATTATACTCAGAAATGATATATAAAAAGAAACGTTATGAGAAGCAAATATATATAAATGATAGCAAATTTTAAAGCGAATATCATATGACAAAGGAAATCAACAGTGAACAGATAGAAATACCTCATTCATCTTGAAGGCTTTCAAATGAAATTTGATACTCTAATCCAGTAACTCTGATGTAAAATCAAATCCAAAGGTACAGAAATGCAACACTTCAAAGATAATTTCAGCACAAAATCACCAGATGTGATCCTTTATAAAATATAAGAGGCAATGGAGTACAGAAATGTAAGCTCCAAGTCAAAAATATTACAACTCCGGATCCTTTCTCTAAATGCATGAGAGGGATTTAAATAAGAAATTACATAAAAACAGAATCCTACTACTACTGCTACAATCTATCAAATTAAAAACAGAAATGCTATCTTAAATGAAACTGATTCATTGCTTTTCTTTCTCGCTTGATGTAACCAAGTTGCAAATTTTCAGCATATCTTGGAGCCTCAGTGGATGACTCATCTCGGAATGTAGCTGTCTAGCATATGTGGCATCGGAAAATTCTGGAATTAAACAATCAACAGCATTTGAAAGAAATTTAATAGCCATTTGTTGATTGTTTGGCTTAATTAAATGAGTCCACATACTGTCCCAAGATATTGCTTGAAGTTTATTGATCTGTTGACTTTTATTCATCATTTCTTCTTTCCATTTGTTTTCGGTTTCTTTCACTTTAGGCAAACTTCCAGGAACACAATCTGAAATGAGATTAATTGAATACATGCTGTCATTGATAAATTGCGTTATATTACTCATCATGCTCCTAGATCTTGATATTGCTCTCTCGGCTTTCATTATCTGATGTTCCCATTCTGTAAACAAGATTTCTTTATGTCTTTCTTCTATCCTAGGAAGATTAGCTTCTCTTCCTTTTTCTGTATCTTGCCAAGTAAGAAATTCAGAAATATTTTCATCAACATCATCAATTTCTTGCCTGAGAGTAATAATGTTCTGGATCAAGGATGATGTAATATCACAAAATGGTTCTGCCTGTGATAATTTTGTACAAAATTCATTTAATTGCTGAGACAGAAGTTTATTAACGTCAAGAGCTTCCAATTTGAATTCACTTAATTTAGGGAAATCTTTGAACCTCTCTAAAGCTGCTTGAAATTCTTTTTCCTGTATGATCTTTGCATTCTTTTCACTTTGCAATAAATCTTGTAACTTGGAAATTTCTTGATTCAATTGTTGTTGTTTGCCTAAAACTTGCTCATCAAATTTCTTCTTTTCTGTAGTAAGCTGTTCTTCTGACTCTTTAGATTTGAGTTCTTGATCCTGTAATCGTTGTTCCAATTGAGCAATCTTTTGCTGACTTTCATTGGCTTGTTCTTCAAGAAAAGCTATATGGAGATCTTTTTGTGTCATCAACTGAGAGACTTCTGCAGCTTTATCTATTTTTGCAGCACTATATGCTCCTGCATATTGAGACAACTTAGTGAGATCCTCAGATGGATTCACTTCAGTATTCTTGTAGACAATATTCATGAACTCCTCCTGTGGAGTGGAAAACATGTCCTGATCTATCTTCCTTCTTTTTCTCTGTTTTCTAACAACAGCCTTATGTTTAGGGCTATAAAATACATCCAAAGGAGGGATTTCCTCAATATTCAATACAATCTGCCCTGTAGGATGTTCAGGAATGATTTCGACATCCTGCTCTACTTGCTCTTTATCTTTATCCTGCAGTCCTAATTGCTGAGCAAATTGATCATATTGTTTCAACAATTGAGAAGAAACATTAAGATCAGCAGAGTCTATAATTTTCTCAGTATTTTCTTTTCCTTCCAATTGTGTATCTGTTTTCTCTGTATTTGTTCCCTGCTCAATGGTTTTGCTATCTGATTCTCCTTTTTGATTATGCACATTAGTATCAGTACTTGTGCATTTTTCTTTTGTTTGAGTTGTGCTCTGCTGATCAGTATTTCGATCGGATTTACCATCAGTATTCCCTTTCTGAGCATCAGGTTTGCCATCAGTGCTCACCTTTTCAGTATGTACAGTTGGCTGGTTAATAGCTGATTGTGTAATTATTTTACCGGCAGATGTTTCTCCTGGCGTTTTGCCAGATGTACCCTCTGTTTCTGACCCTTGTATTGGAATTCTCAGTTGGTCTAGAGGAACTCTCAACAATCTTTGACTTCTGAATAAAAAAAATTTATTCATTTCTTCCTTCTGGAATTTAGACTTGGCTAAATCATAAACTTGAGGAAAATTATTCAACGAAACAAACAAATCATCAAACTCATCTGGTTCATGCTCAAATCGAGCAATCGAAACTGAAGCAGTAACATTAAAAGCTATCTGTCGTGGATCATACTGTCTCCCTGGAATGGTTGGAAATTTACAACCCTTTATTTTGGCGACTTCCTTTTCTACATGTTTGAAGTCATTCAAAGTAAACTGAACACAATTGAATGGGAATGGAGGCCACATTCTTTTCTTACTATTGTTTAGAGCTCTGGATATTCCTTCAACTGTTAATTGATAGGAGATTTCCTGGGCGAGAAGTTTGTCTGGAATAATAAGAGGAAGAACATGGGGTTCCACAATACTCCCAAAAATCCTAATGTATGTGAACTTTTCTTCTCCAAACCAATCTCCTATTGAGGATAAGTCAGCTTTAGCTTTGTCTGAGAATCTAGGAGGGAAGCGATTGAAAATGGTTTGAAAGACAGGGATAAGGAAACCATGACATATTCTATACACATTATCTTGGACATGAACTTTCCAAAGAAGTTTATGATATATATGAATCGGGGTGGGATCTTTGGGAGTCCATTTCCATCCTAACAAGGGAAACTCAGAATTAAAAAAAAAGGCATCTAGAATATAAGCACAAAAGAAAAAATGAGTGTAATTTCCAGCGGTTTTATCTTGTCTGTACTCGAGTATTCTATTAGCCATTCTATCAGAGAGAATAACAGCCCAGTCCATAATGTTGGAATTGACAGCAGCTAAGATTAATGGGACCATTTGTATAGAAAACCTAGTAGAATTGTCATTACCAAATAATCTACACATCATGGCAGCGGCATAGCAATACGGAGGTAAGAGGTACTGAATACATACCGGATGCTTCATTTCTGTGCTTCTCAGGATTTTACCTCCAATCTTTGATAGGATCAGATTGAACTTTATTATTATCAGCAAACTCTTTGATAAATTCTTTGTTATAAACCTTCTGCGGATCAGGAAGATGATACATTTCCTTTATGTCTTCTGCTTTAAACGACCCAAAAGACACTCCAGAAGCTGAAACAAACGTTCTGTCCTTTATTTTCACACTATCGATGACCCATCGAATTACATCATAATAAGGCATGATGCTTGCTCTGGCTGCAATTCGATGCAAAAATTAATTTGCAAGTGATTTTTCAGTAATCTCAGAGTCGGAATTTGAGCTATCTTCATCTGGAACTGATGCCTTTTCCACTGTGACTTTGGGGTTTTCTTTCTCCAATAGATTATAAACTCCTTCCCACGTCATTCTTTCGAGCCCTTGGCATGATGTATCTGTAACTAATCTCAGTTTTGTTGGCTTTTCTTTTGAGACTGTAGGAGTCTCAACAAACTTAACGGGAACAACAGTTTTGGCTCTCCTCGCTCTCTTCGACATTTCTGTGTTTGATACTATTTCCCTTTTTCTGTGAACGAAAGGGTTCAACGATCCTTGATTCTGCAAGACAATAAACTTTCAGTCGTGACAAACAAGCAACTTGAAAGGAACGATTATGAACACATGATTCATTATTTATTGGTCTCGTATAGCGCGTAAATGTTCTCTTTGGGTCACACTCATGTATTTAAAACTGAATCATCAACCAATATTCATTTGATTTGCTATTGAATACCAACGTACAATTGGAGATTTGACGCCTTGTGAAATATTATAATATTTACCTATCTTGAATTCTTCGAACGTAATAAATACCATGTATCAATCGCATCAAAAGTTTTCAAATGGTACATAAATATCATAATACAGATTTCTCGATTGGCCGATTGCGATTGCAAACTTTTCCGATTTCCGATTAGATGGTTTTAGATCGCAATCGGAGAGATTCAATCGAAAAGAATTGTTAATGGCTTTCTCTGATTTCCGATGGTGGGGTCTACCATATAAAAGTTTTTCTTATTTAAACAAACAAATGTTTGTTTTGCTTTTGAAAAGCGTTTATTATAATAACGCGCGTTGCATCGAAGAATTTGAAATTGACCGCAAAGAATTTATTAAAAGTGTTCCGATCATGCGATTGCGATTGGTCGCATCGCATCGGAGATATGTAAATAGATAACTTAAACCCTTTGCGATAGAAGTTTTGCGATCGAACTAATCGCATCGGAGGATTTGGGTTTATATGTTAAATTTTCCTCTCATGGTTTTCTCCGATCTCCGATTGCGATTATTATTCATTGGACTTTTACACTTGACTTTGTTTTTTATGATGAGGTCTTTTATATTTGATCGGGTCGGAAGTTTTGAATGTGTATTTGGTTTGTATACAAACAAAGATGAGATTTTTTTTTTAAAACAATGAATCTTTATTTCTATAAAAAGAAAAAGGGACCCTATTTCTAAATGAATTTTATTCTAAAATTTAAGAAAAAGGGAGGGTTGTTGTATAGTACAACAACTTCCCAAGCCCATCATCAGAACTTGGGAAGATCTTGTCCATAAAAACACAAAAATGGTCATGGATATGATAAGGAGGCATCCTTTCATATTCCAGACTATTCTGAGCCCATCCAATTTCAGAGTGCTGGATTTATTTATGACAGTTCACCTTCAGCTGTTACAGTTTATGCTCCTCCTCCACAACAATAGATTGTGAAATGCCAACACTGTGATCGAGTTGGTCATATGAAAGATCATTTTTTTTATCTTCATCCATGTGAGAACTGTCATAAAAACACTCATTCTTGAAACATATGCTTAAAAAACAGGCCTCTTGCAAGAACAAAGATTCATCTTGGATGGATAACATCTTGGAAATGGGCATCAATAGCCAAGAACATGTTTCTGTCATATGTCAGAATTTCTTCTAAAGTATTAAAAAGCCTTGCAATTGAATTTTCACCATCATCTCAACTTGTATCTGACAGGGGGGGGGGGGGGGGGATTATGGTCATCTACAAGCTTCAAAGCCACATCAAGCGAGCTTGAGCCACAACCTGCCATAACATATTAAGAGTTGTAGCCAGAGACACAACAACTCAAGTGAGCCTGAGTCACAACCTTCCATGCTAGATTCAAATTTTTTAGCCCATGAGCATGCCTTTGGTTGGTGGTCAACCTTCTTGCCAGTTTTGGAGGAGTTCCAGGAAATGCATCAAGCATTCCAGATTTGGTGGTCATTCTTAAACCATCACAGGTTGTAGACCTCCCTTTGTCAGGTTGAAGGTCTCCCTCTTCAAACATTAGGAGCACTTCCTCTAGCATAAGATATCAACTTCTTGCCAGATTTGGAAGAGTTCTGGGAACTGCACTAAGTGTTCCAGTGTCAACGGTCATCCTTAAACCACCTCCTTATGCCAAAATTTTAGAGAGCACATTCAACCTAGTGCTGGCATTTTGTATTACAACTCTCTTCTTGGACTCACACATACCTCCTGTGATTAAGGGGGGAATGTTGGACACCTAATCCTCTAAGGGTTGGTGTAGAAGGAAAATAGGCATAGGAAGTCCAAGATAACTTGGAAGATTAATCCAAGGGTCACAATAATGTATTATAAATGTACATCATGTGAATAATATGAACACATACTATTATCTTTCTCATCTATTTATGTCCATTCCATGTGTGTCTGACACATAGAATAAAAATTCCGGTTGGCATAAATTGTGTAACATGGGAAGTGATATTAGTTATATAGCTAGGGTATTTCATTATCTTTCCTGTGAAAAGATGAAATTAATGAACAAAACCAAGGAATCTCTTCTCAATTTAAAGATGATTATTGGTAATTCCATGAGTTGGAAAGCATGTATTCTCATTCTATTGATTAAATCATTGTCGAGTTTCAGACTTGAAAAAGGATGGGTTAACATGCTTAATAGCTAGAAAAATCAAATATTTTTGGAAATATTTATTAAAATGGAAATTTTCAAAAATTAATTACAGCGCAAGGCTTAAATATTTTTACCTTGTATTTACTTTAGAGCGTTAGGTTTATATCTCCTAATTGATAAATTAAAAATGTTTATACATATTATTAAAAAATTCAAATAGCTCATGGGACATAGAGTAGTTTGTGACAAAGTGTTTTGTTAAGGTACTTAGTAGTGAAAAGGTTACTGGTTTAAAACCCTGTGGGCACAAATTCAATTATGAGTATGGGTTGGTGTACTCTAGGCCAGTTGTGATCCTCAAGTGATTTTGATGGCTTAGATGTTATTGGGTCACAATTCTCAAGCCACAGATTCATCCCACAATTTTGAAGACAAAAAAAAAATTGGTTGGATTCAAGTATTATACAATGGAGAAGATAATCATAGTTAGGAGGTTGGAACTAATGTAAAAATAAATGATTTTATTTTAAGTACCAAGTATTTGTTTGAAGGTTATTTATGACTAAACAATTTACTCTTTCTCATAAAAGACTACTAAAGTGAGAATGGGATTGTTGGTATCTTGCCCATCCCAATTAAGAATTGGCTCATGAAGAGAAAACATGTGAAAAGTGGGAGCTAAATTTGTGTGGGGAGGATAAAAATTTATTCTTCCAAGCACTCGAGCTAGCCTAATTGACGAAATATTAAAAATCTAAGTAGTAATGTAAACAAGGTATAATTTTTATTAAGAGAAAGAACATGTCATCATCTTGTATTTTTTTTTTGAAATATATTATTTCACTCATAATCCATTAATTAACAAGTCCATGTTATCATTCAATACACAACTAAATGTTAGCAATTATATAATATCATTATCATTGAACATACTAGGTTTAAAGACCACTATCTTTAATTTTTATTTTTTGTTGTTTTTTACTAGTTAATTTCATGTGAGCGTATTATTACCCATTACAATGGTTAACCACATAGGAGGAAAATTTTCTCCTATATCTGATATCTAGTTGGTCAGTTAGATAGCCAGTAGCCCTTGCTAGCCACCATTTTACGATGATATGCTATGTGCCTTCACCACTTGCATCAACCATGTGCTTCTCACCCATCCAATAATAAAACTTGGATGAAGGTGGGAAACTTCTGAAAAGGTACTTTGATCATTTTACAATTGGGTGCTTGTTTGATTCGGGCATTTAGTATGGATGATGGGGTGGTATGGAAGCTTGATAGACTTATTGACAGTGATGGACCCTCCAACATTAAATGCGTCTACCCGATATGTGGTCCCAATTAGAACTCATACCATTTGGGATAGGAGCCTCATCTGAAATATGGCCCGGTTGCCAAATTCTTAAAGATTTCCCTTGGCTTTAATTGTCAGCAAGAGAGAGGAGTGCAGTTGTGCCTTAAAAAAGCAAGGTGTGTCTGGTGAGTGTTTGGTTGTAAGTGTGCCAAAGTACTTCTATTGCGTAGGAAAAGAGTAAAGTGAGCCTCTAAGAGAGAGATAATAGTAGCACCCTAGTAGAGACACACACAACCAAGAAGGGTTTGTCTAACATCCAGCATAATAGTCCACAAAAGATGTGACAGTCATTACAACCAATCAATAAGAAATATTTGTCTAGTATCTCGTGGAATAGTCCATAAGGATGGGACAATGATAACAACGATTACAGTACATTCTCAATAAGATAAGTACTAAAATAACTGAAATAATTAAACTAATTTAGCACAGATGAAAGAAAATATGAAATACAAACATCCGCAGAATAGCCTTACAAACATTCATAATCCATGTATGAAGAACGTGATGGCATTGAAGGCTTCTGTTATTAAGTAAAATTTTCAAGACACATTTATACAATGAAAATCACTAGTTCCAATAGTGAAGCATTGGAGGCACTCCTTGCTCCTCAAAAGAACTAGCTTATCTCTCTAATTCCTTGCGGGAGGAGCCAAGGTGAAAAGTATTTTGCTCTTACAATGAGGGTGTATATATAATAATGAGGAGGTGATGCTTCACCTTCCTTGTGACTCTTTATCTACCCTCACAATTGTTTGAATTCCTATGACTTTTCAACTTTACATAAATCTTCATATTCCATACTTTTCCTTTGGAATTTCAATTTACAATACATTTTCGAAACATGAATTACATAATCCACCATAATGGTGTGGCATGTGAAAGCTCATGACATGACACAAAATGACACTGCTGACATTGACTTCTTGATTATGTGGCAATTTCAAGCCACTTTTGATGCTGTGTGTTGAGTGTCTTCTTGAGAATTCTCTTCTTTCCACCTCCACATGGCTTGGTGATAAGTAATCTTCAATGATCTCAAGTATTGAGTTGTGGTCACAAACTAGTGTCCCTTTTCTTTTTCTTGGTTGATCAACTTTGATACTCAGTTATTTTCAACATGTTTCCCTTGTTCATATCCTTCTTCATCATCTCACCATGGCATGATAAGGTACCTGCATCTGCAATTCACTCATGACGAGAAGATATTAGTATGAAAATACCCTAGGATAAGATAATGCATATTGATCCATTGATTGAGCCAAAACCAGGTAATAATCTAGGATAGGGGCTCAGTGACTGCGCAGTTCAAGAATTCAGGGGTGAACCTTGAGCCTTGAGACTACGGAATGCGTAGTCTAGGCTGGGATGAGGAAGAAAATTGTGAAATTCTGGAGGTCAATGTGACAGTTTGAGGGGATGGGCATTGGATCAACACATTGCAGTTCCAAGAGATAGAGGAGGTTGGGCCATTGCTCAACTCAGGGGATCAAGGGATGAGCTTGAGGCTATCAATTGCACAATGCATAGTTGAGTCTAGATTGGGAAGATGGATTGTGCAATTCTGGGAGCTAAGGTTGGGGCTTGAGCACTGGAACTGTGCAATGTAGAAGTCGTGGAAGGCAAGAATTGTGCATTGCGCAATTTCAAGAGGTAAGGTCACATCTAAAGGACTAATATTGTGCAATGTGTAGTTCAAGGATAGCGAGTGAAACTAAGTTGCTTGGTCGGGAATATTTTTCATAAATTGGCTAAGTGCGGAATCGGTGAGGCTGATTTGTGTTGGACATTGGATAAACAAACACTCCCCGTGTGTTTCGCGACATGGAATAACCACCTTTCGTGGATCCTTATCTCTGGCGATGCGATCGTTGACTAACACCTGCGGGTTTTGGTCTAACGACAATCATGATTCACAACAAGTGGTATCAGAGCCTAGGTCACGAGTTTGATACACACCCAGCTCACGTTGGGGGGGAGATTGTTGGACATTGGATAAACCAACACTCCCCGTGTGTTTCGCAACATGGACTAACCACCTTTCGTGGATCCTTATCTCTGGCGATGCGATCATTGACTAACACCTGTGGGTTTTGGTCTAACGGCAATCGTGATTCACAACAATTTGAACAATGATAAGACTTCGACTGTGATCACACACTTACAATACTTAATGACGAAAAAACATATATCATTTAGGACACATGAAAAATTAATTTCCCTTAGTGCAAAAAATTTACGACAACTTACGACAAGTGCGACACTAAAGACGCACTTTGCAACGACCGTGACGAAACTTGTGTGACAGTGCTTGAAACTTTGGAAATGAATGCAAGTGATGTTTACATGGTTATAAAAAATCATTTAAAAAAATATGACCTCTTGAAACCGCCAAAACATGCTTATACACGTTATGCAACAACTAACATGCGAAAGGATGACATTCACTAGTACAAATGGGGCCAAAATCTGACATCACTTCATCGGTTTTACGACTCCACTTCGTTTATTATCCGACGAACCCGAGACATAGATATCATCGGTGGGATTTCTCAGATATTCAAAAACTAGGAAATCATCAGACTTGTACGGCACATGTCCATCGTCCTTGATACCAAATAAACCATCGGCTAATCAGGCATTTTTTCGACATATAGTCGTCGAATAGGCGACATTTTAATTTGTAACCAAGGTCGAATACCCAAAATCTATCTATCAGATGTGTTTATAGAATACCCGATGTTATCTTTGTTCCTTCGACGAAGATGATATGGATCCGATGATATGTTGCGTCAGACGGGAGACGGATATGCGATATTGGTTCGTTGATGAGGGCTGACGAATATTTGACACTTGTTAAATTTACGTTTAATATCCGACGGGTTATTATTGAAAAATAATGGAAGAGGCTCCAAGGAATGGTCGTTAACTTTAACAAGGTATTTGCCTTTTGAAATTCTGGAAAATTTGATTTCAAACTAACTCAGTCTAGACCTTTAATATAGATGTAACCCAATTACTCAGATTATGGTTCAAGCAACAAAAATTGGAGAATGTGTAATTGTCATGTGTTTCAATTCAAGAATTCGCTCAAATGAAATAATGTACATGGGATGCGAGGTTCAACAACACTGTGCCAAAATAGGATTGGAATGCAATCTACATATAATTGTAGTACAATCCTTTTCTAGCACAACATTGTTAAAGCTTGCATCCCATGTACATTATTTCATTTGAGCGAATTCTTGAATTGAAACACATGACAATTACACATTCTCCAATTTTTGCTGCCTGAACCATAATCTGAGTAATTGGGCTAAATATACATTAAAGGTCTATACTGAGTTAGTTTGAAATCAAATTTTCCAAAACTTCAAAAGGCAAATACCTTGTTAAAGTTAACGACCATTCCTTGGAGCCTCCTCCATTTTCCCAAACTTTAGTTGAAAACAAGGCAATAATGAGTAGATAGAGAGGAAAAATATCTCTAATTCTAAGAAATAGGATACAGATGACAATCTATAAAAGGGCTAAAACATAGGTTTCTCAAATAATAAGAACCACCAAACAAATTCCTAATAACAATAACGAAAAATTGAATGCTAAATGTAATGTTACCTTTTTGAGATATTTTCTTCTGATAGTTGTTCCTCTTCAACATCCAAATGGACACGAATTGTCCTATACATATTCATGAGACCAATGAGGAAAATATGAGCAAATATTTCCTGCTTTTTGGGAAATCCATATATCTATTTATCACCCTCAATATATCCTCCAATCTTCCTTCTAGCTAAGACATCCATGAGAGTTGTCTTCCCTGCACCACTAACCCCATAAATTTCTTAAGAACACCAAGTATGAGTGCACATGTAACCAAGAAATTGAAGTCTATCTTTAGTCACTTCTTGTTCTCTCATTTCCTGTAGGTGAATCCAAAATTAGTTAGCCAAATCCATCAAGTACGAGAATCCAAAAAAATTAGCAATAGCTAGATCACATAATATATTAGTCTCAAGGCTCAAGTTCCATACAAGGGGCATGTCAACAAAGTATTTGAAATTTTCAAAAGACATGGCTAGTAGTTGAAATGGAAAAATCATTCCTCGCTTTGGAGAAATTCATGTTGCATCCTCCAAAGCCAACTCATTATTGCCTGCTAGATTAGCTAATTGGATGCTCATTTGTCTGATTTTCATTCCAGTTGCATAACCATTGAAAAAAAATATAGAATTGAAAATCATGGAATCATCCAAAATTTAGTTCCGTTACAATCCAATATGTTCAAAAAAAATTGAGAAAGAGATGGTTAAGAATTTTCTTACAAGTATTATTGGCATTTGCAGAAGACATAAAACATGAGAAAGATCCTCTTCTTAACCTTGATGGTCTTGTATTGAGCCCTTACTTTGCATCATTCTGTTTGGATTGCATTTATTCATAAGCTTCTTTAGAAATGACAGCTTGAGGTTTCCCAAGAACTACGCAAAGAAAAATCCCATATCATTTCATATTGGAAATGATTTGATAAAATAGAAATAAACAAAAAGAGAATGGCAGGTATGTGTTTAGTTAAGAAACTCACGATTTAGATATGCGAGAGAAAATTTAAAGAACACAAAACATTAAAGAGTAATGAAAATCCCAACAAAGCACTAGCTCTTGTCCAATACCAATATCCTTATGCAAAGATTTTATGACACTTCAACACAGTAAGGCCCAGATTCGTGGTGTTTCATGCATTCTGAAGGCCAACATGGTTCCATGAAACTAGTCAATGTGATGCATGGTTGCATAAAACCTCTTCATAATTAAAAATATTTTGGTTATATAGAATTTCATGGAGTCCTTACTGGATTAAAAAGGTTTAAATCTTACAATATTCCATCTAGGAGCAAGCATACCATTCACGGAGATCACATTCTCTGCATATATCAAAGGTTAACACCTATAGCCCCATATCCACTAGTTGGGGACACTATCTTCATTTGAAATCCATCAAGCCTAAGAACTCTTCATCATCCAAGGGAAGAACAAGCATATAGAAGGTGTATGGTTGGCTTGATGAAGGTTTTTCCAGAGATTCATTTCACTATGAGGATCCATTCAGGCATGTTGTGCATGTAATTGCAGGAATGGTTACATGTATTAAATTCTCTTTTTTCATGTCATTGATGGATATCCTTGTTCTTAGGTTAAAACTAGGGCCTAAGACCATGTGGATGAAGGATTTGAGAAAAAAGGGAGCTTTACAAGATGAACACCCCACTTGAGATCATGCCATGTAGCACTAAGTTACACATGGGTTTGGTCAAAGGCCCACTTGAGTCTTGAGGTTGGAAATCCTCTTCAAGGAGGTGGTTGCGGGATGTTACAGGTAATAATGGGGGAGAAATAACCTTAA
This sequence comes from Pinus albicaulis, assembly GCA_034641835.2. Lineage (NCBI taxonomy): Eukaryota > Viridiplantae > Streptophyta > Pinopsida > Pinales > Pinaceae > Pinus > Pinus albicaulis. Next base: position 20,526,056 of record CM076575.1, read on the forward strand.
TGGAAGAGCTTCCATGTATTTAAAGGTGTGTTTCCCCTCAAGTAGAAATTTTTGGGGGTAAGGACACGTTTTCACATATTTAGAGGTATATTTCACCTTTTGAGGTATTTGGGGTTAAGTACATTACAAAAATTCAACCCTAGGTGACTATTATCCATATGAGCCTAGTTAAATAGATAAATTGCTAAATTTAATATAATGTGTAAATTACTTCTAGATCATAGCATCGATCACACAATAACTGAAAATTTAAGCAGTGGAAGAATAAAAGAGTTTTGTAGATACATAAGTAATTTCTTCTCAACATCAGCTTTGCATACCTCAAGGAAGCCTCTACAAGATACTAAAATAACAACTGCATGGTCATCATAAACATCTCAAAATGAGGTATATGATCTACACAAAAAAGAAAGGTATAAGTTGTACAGTTGTTGTATTGCTCCATATGGACATACAGATCCATATGATTGTATTGATTCTTTGTACAATTTCATTTCAACCTATGTAAAACCTGTAAGTTCATCCTTATTGTGCATTACTTTCTCTTAGTTGTTCAATGTGGGAAATACATCTCTATCATGTCTTATTTATGCCTTTCTAAAACATGTACAAGTTCTTTCTTGCACTACATTTCTTAATGTACATATTGTTTATTTGGGACCTATCGTGTATATTCTAAATGTAATGTTACCTTTTTGAGATGTTTTCTTCCGATAGTTGTTCCTCTTCAACATCCAAATCGACACATATTGTCCTACATATATTCATGAGACCAATGAGGCAAACTTAGATTAAATTTGACCAATTATTAAATTTAATTGCACCAATAAATAATAATTAAAAAAACTTGAGTGCATGAATACTTGAATGAGCTCCTCTTGGTTTCGATAATAAATTATTCATGTAGTTTACTCTTGGATCAAACCTCCCTCCACTCAACCAAGCAGCAATGAAGTCAACATTGACCTTGTTGTTGCTATGTTGGATCTTAGAGTTTTACTCCAAGATTATCCAAATATTAATTTATTCTCTATTGAACAGGGCCAACCACGTGAAGGTGGAAGCTCTCATGGCCCCTCCCCCCTTCACATCACTCTCAATTCCCCAGCACCCAATCTATATACTAGGAAATATTTGAAATAAATATATTAAGATACGTCATAAATAAAGAAATATATAGTAAACATGTATTTATTCATTCATTCATAGAGTTTAAAAAATATTTGATCTTAGTATGATTTATAATAAACTGTATGTTATACATAATCTAAAACAAGTTTGTTCTAATTAAATTACAAGTACAATCAATTATTCTTTGATTTCTTGCAATTTTTCATGTATGAAGCAAGGACGTCATCCCCTTCAGCTGTAATATATCTTGCTCCCAACCTGGTGAAATATCTATGCTGCTGTAAGGACGGCAGAGCATCAACTGCAATAAGAATAAAATGTTAAATTATTATTTATTGTAATTATTAATACGAGTGTTTTATTAATAAAAAGGTAGTAGATTGTTCATTTTCTGCTTCGGTAGTAGAGGGAATCAGGATACTTTCAGATGTAGCCATAGGTTCCTCCTCTTGTCTGGCCTCATCCCGTACATGCTCTAGAGTAGAACCAAGAAGATTTATAATTAATACATTGTTTGCATTTAAATATTTCTAATTATAATCCATACTAAAAAAATTATAATTCACATGAAATACCTCCAGAATCAAGCTGAACATTGTTTTCAATTTTCACTCCACTGCCACTAGGCTCATGTCTTCCATCATTGCTTGAGACATCTGTATTTACACTTTATGCCTGCTTTTTACAATCAAGCACATTACTTTATGGCCAAAAATAAAAACCAATAGATTGTATACAAGTATTAATTTATAAATGCTCTTCGTTGCTTTTATTTACCTCAATCTCAGGTGGGGGATCAGAACTAGTACATGAAGGCCCCGTGCTTGTCCTACGTTCAACAACGACTTAATATTCATGCTTGTAAGGAAGCTTGAGGTCTTCCTACATGGGAGTTTCATTGTATTTTTCGCCCTTCAATTTTTCATGATAACATGAATTTTTTTTCTTCTGCAATATTAAATTAAAATGATTAAGAATTTAAACTCTGGATGCAATTTTTTTTATATACTTACAATTTTTACAGTCAGTTTTGAGTAACCCCAAGGGCCAAGATGATGTTGGCCATGATTTTTTATTCTCTCCTTCATGGCTTTATATGTATCTGGGAGCCTATATTTATGGTATTGATAATCTTAATTACATGTCACAATATTGATGAGAAAGCATCATAATTAAATTAATAAAAGTGTCTCATACCTTCCTGGTCCGAGTGGTGTCTTCCCTTCTTTAAAAGTTTTTTCTCCTTTGCATATTCTAGGAGGGCTTTCCACTCACTTTTTGATTGCATATTTGGATCATCACGGTTCTGATTGGGTCTCTTATATCTTCTGTTCGTGGCTCAACTGTAATTAAAAAACTGAGTCTCTTGTTTAATTTTACGAGAAGCCTCTTGATTGTTTGGATTAGATCGATTGACATATAAATTTGTTCTTCAATAAGAACTTTTTTAAGAGCATATGTGGATTGGTTTGAGGCTGGTGCCTTCCCCTTGTCACCTCGTTGATGAAATATGTGGTAGTTGGTTAAAGATGATTTAGGGATATAAATTCTAAATTTTGATCTTATTTTTTTCGTCATTCGAAGAGGAAGAAAAATTAGCTCTATTTTGAATATATGCAATGGCATTTTTTTGTGTAAAGGGAGATTTAGAAAGTTTGAAATAAATATAAAATTTCTCATTGTGGTAACTCGTTATGTCTCTAAGAGAATCGATGTGAGTGATCTGTGATTTTTGGACAATGATTTGTGAGTGAAATATATTTGAATATGCATATCATTCTATGTGACGCAAGCTTAAAATTGAATCCTGATGGTTCTTGGACTCATACTCTAATTAGGTATATGATGGAATTGTAAAAATAAATTTACAGCCAACGCTTCCCCATGTTGAATATCAAGCATATTGACATTAATATTAGGCTAGAACACAGGTAGAGTATGAAATTAAAAATCAACTTGATAAGTTTTAATAATATTTGATAATCCTTGGCCAAGTAAATGCATTACTTGACCTTGAGTAAACTCTAATACAAGGTGATCCACCTTCTTCATATGATTGAGTCATTAGTACGTGGTGGCTTCCATGAGAAATTTGAAAATAAATTATGTGCATTGTATCCTTGTCATTAAATGATTTTGTAATGGAAACATTTGCAGCTATATACCCAAATTTAATATAAGGGAAAACTTCATATATATTTTCATGTAAGAGAGGATCTCAACACTAGTAGGCTCCTTGCTTTTTAAGGTTTTTTAAATATGTCCTTCAGAAAAATTGTGACCATGCTAAAAAAAAATATGCTACCATATATACATCTAACTTGATCACACTTGATATAAACACCTTGGGAGGTGGATTGATGTAACCATGGCACTCTCAAGTGAAAAATAATGAAACCAACATGCATAACATTGGTTTGGAGCTATGTGTTAAACATATTACTAATATCACTTTTTATCAAGGAGAGAAGAAACAAAAGTTTTTCAAAATCATTTTTCATAAGTTTTTCAAAATCCTGCTCCCTCTGAAATGGAGCAACCTGCTCCCTCTAAATTTGGAAACTTGACCTCATATGTGCTATGCCTACCATATAAAGCTCTGCTGAAGTCATATGAGTATCCCATCTCTTCCAATTGGGTGCATTCCCACCAAGTGGGTCTGCTAAGTCGGCCCTCCGACCTCCTAAAAAATGTTGCATAAATAGCTCTATGTCCCTCTCGAACTAGAGGTCAACCCCATAATTGGTACAATTGTCCCTCTCTAATCCCCAGTATGATGGATTCCTCAACATACACAACTCTCTCTGGCCATAACTGTACTGACTCTCCTTTGAACTCAACTGTATAGCCTTGATCCTCCAAGGCTGAAATGGAGAGCACATTCACTCTTAGACGAGGAACACGTTGAACATGATGAAAGGCTACAATCCATCCTGATTCTAACTCAAATAAAATTGAACCCTCTCTAGTACCGATTGTTCCTTCAGTGTGGATCCCACACCTCACCAAGCATCCAATAGCTACTGAGCAAGGTGGATGAAATACATCACACTCCCTTGTCATATGGCATGTGGCACCACTCTCTAGATATCAACCATCTCTGGAAATATCCTTTGAATCCAGGAGTGAGACATACTCTTTCTTTAACAATGTGGAGAATTTCTTAGCGAGTTATGGCTCGTCCTCCACTATAGCCTCTTTCAGAACCAATATTTTACTCTCATGCTTGGCCTAAAATAGTGAAATAGTGAAATATATTTTCCTTTGACATGACCACTATTATATCCATCTTGGATGGTGATTCTCACTATGTCCCCCAATTTCCTCCTAAATACATTGCTCCAAAATATGGATAAATCCTATAAGTATATTCTAATGAATGAGGTTCTGAAAGATATTTTGGAAGAATCGTTGTAAACTAAACCTTGAAATTATATCTATTCAAAAGAAAATATATACTAAACTATTATCACTCTTCTATATCCTAGGATTATGATTATTATCATGCATGAATTCTAAAATATTAGCAATAAGCCGAAGATTTATATCTTCATAATGACAACATAAATAAACTAGAATGCAAATGGTGTAAAATTCAATAATAGTTAATTGAATCGAGTACATTCACAAGATTCATATATGTATCATTCACTTAATCATTCTAATAATAAAATGAAATAACTAGTTAACAATAACTAATTAATTATACAAGATATCGATTATATCAAGCAAAAGTATTGATATTTCAATTTCATTAAAAGATAACAAGAAAACTTATAGCAAAATACCATATTCAGTTGATAAAAAAAACTTGAAAAAAAGAAGTGGTTCAAGGTATTATTCCAAAATAAACTTTACAATTGTTCAAAGTGTCTACTTCTTCCAAAAAAATTAGAACCCGTAATACAATCTATGACTATTCTTTAAATAAGCCTCTTAACTTCAAGTTTCTATCCTAGTTTTGTTACAACAAAATTAAAAATAGAAAATTAAAAGTTATATATATATATATATATATATATATATATATATATATATATATATATATATATATATATATATATATATTGATCTCCAACAAATTTGATGAATGATTTTTTAGAATGGTTGAACTAGAAGCTTCCGGGAAGGATTTCCATTACCCACGTATGATCAAGGTGTGAGAAATATACTATGGTTGGTCAAAGAGCATACTAATTTGGCCTGTGTATATCCTGTCTTCTAAGAATAGTGATTGTTATGCTATTATGGATGTTGTAACATTTCTTGTTTTGATAAGTTAGACATATTAGAAGGAAAAAGAAGAAGAAGAAGAAGAAGAAGAAGAAGTTAGGATTAAATATGAATAGATGAAAAAAATAAAAAATAAAAGTTTTAGGATTGAATGTGAATAGATGAAAAAACCCAAAAATAAAAAAAGTTAGGATTGAATGTGAATAGATGAAAAAAATCAAAAAATAAATTTTTTTAGGATTTAATATGAAAAGTAATGAAAATTAAAAAAAATGTTAGGATTAGATGCTAAAAGAAAACAAAGCAAAAAAGAAAATGAAAATGTTAGGCGTAGTCAAAAGCAATAAAAGAATCCCTGGATGTGGGTGTCTTTTCAAATGTTTAACATGGCCGCTCCTCCATGCGGAAGTTGGCACAACCACATGGTCGTGCATGGCTCACGCGAGGGATCTTTTAAGGCATGCCGCTACCACCCCAGTGCCATTACTCATCCTCCTACCTCCAGCATTTATAGTCGTCCTTGCAGATGCCCACTCCGTTATTTTATGGCCTCCAGTGATGCCATTCCCTTATTTTCTTCATTTCGCCTCTCAATTCAGGTGGTCAGCCTTTTTGCCGAGCATTCGGCGCTTCATCCCTTGCACTCTCTCCTGATTAAGGCCTCTTGCCTTCTTTTTGTTCGCAATTATGCCTGCCATCCTTCCTCGCCTGAGCAGTCGGACGCCTCCATGCCGTGTCGCCATAGAATGAGGTGTCGTCGAGGCTGTGGTCGCAGCCAACCCTCCTGCCCTCCTGTTCCCCTTCGCGAAGACTGCCCTGTTGAGCTCACACTCAATGTGAATTCAACAGAGGCTTCGGACCAACAATGAGTTTCAACCCTCATTTCGTTGCGCCTCCCTAATGTCCCTTCCAGCTCCTATGGCTCGGGGTCTCGAAAACGAATGAGGAAATCCAAAATCATGCCTTCCTATTTCCAGCAACCCAGAAAATTAGTGGCTTTTCCCAAGAAATCTGTAGCGAAATCCTCGGGTAGTGACCATGGCGACAGCTCCGTTGAGGATGAAAATGTTGTAGCTTCAGGTGCACGCTATGCCTCCACGCTAGAGTCGGCTACCTAGTTATCGAAGCAAGATGACGACACCTCATAATATTATGGATGCTTCATTGTCGAAGAGCCACCTCCTGAAGACATGAAGAATGCCATGCCATGGAAGGAATATCGCCATGGGGTCTCTCACCTCTGATAGTAAGAAATCCACTGCAGCGTTTTGGCTTTACTTTTTTCTGCATATTTTTTTTAATTTTTGGATTATTATCCTTCGTGCTAGTTTCCCCATCTGGGGTAGCACTTCTAATAAGACCTGGTATAATTTATGGGCTAGTTTCCCCAACAGGGGCAGTGCCAATTTTTCTTTTTTGAGCACTCTCCCTACCGGAATTGGCTAGTACAACAATTCTGGCAGAAATTTTTTGAAATGTACCTCTTTTGTACCCATATAATAGAAATTAGACTTAGAAAAAAAAAATTGCTTTGTTTCAAATAAAATAAAAAGGGAAAAAGCTTTCCACTTAAAATGCCGCTTAAAAAATAATTTAAAATAAAGTATGTTTTATAGTATTATTCATATGTTTATATGGTTAATCCATTATGTAATAAAGTGACATGTTATTGGCACTTTTAATAAACATCTTGCAGATTTGAAGGGTCGAGATCTAATGTGCTCAGATTGATGACGCACATGCAAACCCGCACCTCCTAGAGCTTCCGAACTTTATCTGCTGGAGGGGGGTACGAGTAAAGTTGTAAATCAAAACCACCTTTGCTACGTGTCATCTTACCATGGATACCACACCCCCCCCCCTTCAATTCCACTTACCATCTTCACCCCCCCCTCAATTCCACTTGCCATCTGCCCGCCCCCCCTTCAATTCCACTTACCATCTGCTCCCCCCGCCTCTTCAATTCCACTTATCATCTGCCCCCCCCCCCCTCTCTGGGTAGGCTCCAAAACTGCCCTTTGACCATTTGACTACTTCCACCGTCTCGTCATCATTCACACGCCATTCCATTTATCCAATGATAAATTTCCATGTATCTCCCAATTAACCATTACAATATACCTGTTAATGGTAACATCTTCACATTAAATCCTCTTGTGCCTATCAACGTTCATTATTATCCTGTTTAAACTCTCTACTTTCACTCTAATTCAAAACCTTTCGTTGTTCTATTTTCATCACTTTTTCCGGACTATTCGAAATTGTAAGCAAAGAATAGAGGCGACATCTGCACTAGTTCAACTGTCTTCAGCGTACTTGTACTTCCTTATCGAGTTATTTTTTAACATGTATTTTCAAACATCCACTGCCCTTTCATTTCAATGGCTCCTAAAGGAAAATCTACTTCCAAGGATACCTCAATACCAACTCCAGCTGTTGATTTAGATCATCAACCATTAATAGACCATTTCTATCAAATATCTGAGATCAATTGTGAATTTGATCTTCATGAAATTCACAATTGGCTCCATCAAAAACACCTCGACAACTGTGACGAAGTCAACCTCTAGAATTCAACATTACCCTAGTATATTTTCCCTCAGGTGCGATATTTTCCTGAATTGTTACCTCCTGTCAACCTCATTACATACCCAGTCAAAGAGTTGTAGTTGCGCAAAATGGATAATCTCTCTTCTACATCAATTCACATGTAATTTCTGAAATGCTCCAAATAAAGGATGACCCCCTCGCAAAACCCTTCTACCCATATTTTCTTATGGAAATATACAACAAGTTGGACTTTCCACAAAGAGAAAACGTTTTTGAAACCTTTCTGTCAAATGATGTCTCAATACCTAAAACCAATCCTCCATATTTAGTCTCCATTTTCCCTGAAATGACCAAAGAAATTGTCTCCATTATCTCTTATATTCTAGGCTATAATTCATACCCGTGGATTGATGAGCATATCTTTGCTCCTCTTTCCATTTTTTCAAGTGAACAAAAGCCATTTATAGCAGAGAGAATCCATGAGCAGTTTGTTAATTTATCAAAAGAAGGAGTTTTTAGATATGCCTCAGTCCTTGTGTATCTATTTATTTATTATCAATTAGATAAATTCCCTTTTCAACTATAGAAGATGGATTATCAGGGCAATCCTTTATCAATAATTCACTGGACCCCTCTGGTCAGGAAGGATAGCACAAAATCCTCTTTCAGTCAGTTTATAGATTAGTTTTTGCATGTGGGAGTAATATTATTGAACATCAATACAAAGCCTGGATAGATTCAGAGATAAAGAGGATTTTACACCTTAGTGAGAAAACTGAAAAGGGTGACTAGTACCTGTATTAAAGCTACTAATAAATTAGAATTTATGGTTGTGAATTAACCCCCTACAAGCTTCCTAAGTATGTTCCCATAAGGATATTTGCTTTGGAATTCATCAGACAAATGATAAACATGGATCAGATACATTTTTAGGTAGCCAAGAAGAAATCCCATTACAAATTAAAGACACAAGTTGGCCCTTTCATATGCAATACAAGGGAAACAAGATAAGATGCAGATGTTATCCTAAGGAGTATGAATTTTAAGCACAGTTTTACTTGGTCTTATGACCCTTTTGGAATTGTTTCAAAGATAATAATGGAGGAGAAATATACCCCTTATATTCATACATCCAATCTAGAGCTCGGACAATTCATGAATGAGGAAGAATGGCAAGAACATACTCTCTTAGAGGTTGAAGAGAAAAAATTGTCCTCTTCACAAACTCCATTAGCACAAGAAAATGGAGAGAAAAGGCCAAGGGACACTAGTTCCCCTTCAACATCAGAAGTTCTAGTCAGAGATTGCATTGTATATAGCAAGAGAAAAAGGGAAACAAATGAGGAAGGCAATCAACATGAAAATACTGAACAAATGCACCCATTTTTTCTTTCTGGAGCATGTACTCCATCATTTTTGGGGAGACAAGACAGTATGCCACCATTTCCAACAATTCCAGGGACCCCAATGACTAAATTTACACCTATTTCATCATCGAATTGAGGCAAAGCAGTAAAAAAGAGCCCATCATTTTTTATGCTTATCAAGAAATCAAAAGAAGGAATCTCACCCTTAAAGTTTCTACATTTTCTCAATTCTAAAAACAGACAAAACTTCTCAACACATGCTTTTATCATCCTTTGAGTCCGAAGAAGGAAAAATGCAGATTTATTTTCTAGAGCCTAAAGTTCCTCAGCCTCAGACATCAGATGAATACAAACATTCAATATTTGCTTTTGACACAAACTATTCATCCTATAGATTAGATGGACCTTCACAGGAAATCAGATGAAATGATCTTCAGTACTTTAACTACTTCTGCCATGACAGCTTCCAAGCTCCAAACCACAGTGAAAAATATTCAGACTCGGCTGAAGTTAGAGAAAATTTCTTCTCTAGCTAAAGATACCAAGATAAAATTTTTAGAGAAGCTAGTGATAAAATTGGGATATGATCCCAAAGACATAAAAGCTGTAGAAGAAATAATTAAATCAAAAAATGATGTTATAGCAGCCATGAGAAAGCAACTGAAACTCCCAACAATAGAAGATCCATAGGCTAAAGTGTTGTTAGAGCATGATAAATAAAAGGAGGATTTGTTAAAAGTTATCATTGAGCAGAATGACCCAATCTCCAAGATGGAAAAGGACATTGAAAAAATTCTTAAAAAGAAAAAGAGGTTTCTCCAGTACAAGCCACAACATTAGCCACATTTCCAACAACGGGTACAACAATAGGGAAGGCATCTTCTTCAGCAACAATAGTTTCACAATATACAACAACAATAGCAGAATTAACTAAATCCATGGATGATCTAGCCTTCAAGGTTAAAGAGATTGAAAAGATTACATAAAAGTGTGATAAATTGTAGGAATATAAAATCAAATCATATGGTGCTTATTTATCAGAATTGAAAAAGACTCACAATCTTGCACAAAGAGTTCAATATTTACATAATCAAAATATCATGGTTGACACTATTGCTCAAACTAAAGAAATTATTTGGATTCATATAAATGGAGAAATATCTCACATATGTCCATCTATTCAAATCATATTCAAACAAGGTGAACTTCTTGCTAGATATAACATTTTGATTGCAAAGGTAAAGATACAAATTGACACTAATCCTAGTGATGCAGTAGATGTTATCAAAATCTTGAATTTGAAGACTAAAGATTAATTAGAAGAACTGGATATTGAAGACAAAACTGATAGTATTTTGGAAGTAAGGAAAGTTCTTACTAAGAAAAATCTGATGTTACAATTGGAGAACAAGTGTGAAAATTTACAGAATGTTGTGCAAAGATTTCACAAAAAGTTTAATGTGTTACATCAGAAAGGTCTTCCTGGATTACAAGGTATGGGAGATGAATTAGTTAAAATTGAAGATTATCAAACAAAGTTGTGTGAAATTTCTAGAGACATGTCAGTTTGCAAAGGTTACAGGAAGCATTACAGGTAAGGCATTCATGGAAGGACTTAGCTTGGATTTAGCAATTAGACATGAAATTACTCATCTATTTTTATCTAAACCAACTTTTGAAAGATACACATAAGTTGATAAAATTTACAGAAAACTAAGTAAATTTTCATTGTGAGATCAAAGTAAATGGGAAAAGTTATGTGGATTGTTAGAATGACCAGATCAGGTACCCAGAACAGCTTCAGCCAGCGAGGAATCCTATTTCCATAGCCTCATCACCATAAATCCTAAAATGTAGAGCCAGCAAGGACTCCTATTTCCGCAGCCTCATCACCATAAATCCTAAAATGTAGAGCCAACAACTCAATTCAGTTTCGAATTTACTATATTTTTGCAATTTTGTTAGTAAACAGTTTGAGATATTTCCACAAAGATCTAGATATTTGAATCAAATATTTTTGAGAAAATTTGTATAAATACTTCCATAAACCAATTGTAAAGGGTTGAACCCTTGGATGAGCGTTTGTAAATAGAATTGTATGAGCTGAGATCATTGATCATTAATGAAAGGATTTCGGATTTGTTTCAAATAGTTTGTCTCCTTGTGAGTCTTTCTAGTTTACATTTCATTTTTCTTTTCCACATATATTTAAGTTTTATGGAGATAAATAGGTAATATAAAATTGAATATCAGTCTATCTAAAATCCTCTAAAGTTATCATTTATTTCAGAGATTGATTTGTTAGACTATTTGTCTGTGTAAGTCCCTCTACATTTATTAATTATCAGTCATCTTCATAAGGTTAAACATATATTGTTAAGTTGTAAACATTGTTTGTCAACCTTTCTTTCTTATGATAAACTAAAGGTTCATTTTGAATACTTAGTAGATCATAGTTTCTAACATTTTATTCCTTTCACATATTATCAAATGAAATCATTGTTTTGAAGTAAAAGACATCCCTTTCTTAATATTCAATACTGATGAAAGTTTAAAACATCTGCTTGTAATTTTCTCATAGCATTGGTCATCCAAAAACCCCCATTAAAAACAACAAAACATTTTAGATGCTATGGCATAATTAATTAACCTATAATTATCTCAGAGGAAAACAATGGATATCGTCTCTTTGACCATGACACAGTTTCTATGTGGTTTGACAAAGAAATTGGAAATTACTTCTAAGTTAGCTCATTCTAATTTTCCAATTTCATTTTGTATACCGCTCATGTGACATAACACATCATTGATGAAAACATCTGATTTGTTGGAATACACTGATAATTGTACATTAGACGTGTAAAATTCTCTTATAATTTTGAGCAATGAATCAATTAACTGAGAATAATATTACTCAATTTCGTTGATCTTATATTTAGATTGCTGTAAATTCCTTTTACATTTTTTGTAGGGAAGTTTTGCTTATTATCTTGGCATCTGATGCTTTGGGGATTCTTGATGTAGATGTTTTAGTCGTGGCCTGCTAAGAGATTAACTGTAATAGACATTATTTAACCCCTTCTCCTTTCAAAAAATGTATATATTAACTCATCAAAGAGTTAAAAATTATGTCTTGTTGGGCTTGTACCATGCTTAAATCTTCGAAAAATCTAACTTGTGCATTTAAGAGTTGGTCATTTCCCTGTTCAACTTCCTTGAATATTTCTACATTTATTAGACGGTTGCTCAATATTTTCATTTTCATTTTCAATTCAACAAATTAGGCATCCTTTATATCTAGGATTTTGTGCTTTATTTTCTTTCTACCTCATTAAATTATTTGTAGAAGCAAGTGTTGTGTGCAGGGATATATGAGAAAAAATGAAAGAAATAAGTGAAATTGAGCAAAATAATGTAATATTTTAGTGAGTAAATGTCCTTTTATGAAGCTACATAATTATATTATGAATCCTTAATTGCAATTACATGAGAGAAAAGCTTGCTTATGCTTCGTAGTATGGAACATTTACGCTGTGAAAAGACTAACATTCAAATGCAAGATTTGCAGGAGAGTTGTTTAATTACCTTGTTGATAATGATTATTTTCTTAATTAAGGTTTAATTTAAGCCAATTGGGGATTATCATTAATCCCTAGCCTCACAACCCTAAAATATATGTGAAATTAAATTACAAGAATGGCCTAGGGGCCCAGGGATTGAGATGACAATATCATTGGTAGTTGCTTAGGAAAATTCACTACAATTGACAAACGTCATCAGAACCCTAGGAACATGGAACTTTAATGGTTTGTGATGTTGATTTAATGATATAACCTAGGGTTTTGGGTTTGGGATAACGAAACAATGGGGGTCGATTTATGTAAAAATGATTTTTTAAGGAACGTGATAGGGGATAAGCTATTGGGCTTGAAACTTTGTAGCACAAGGAGAACCACACAAAGCCTAGGATCCAAACATTATATAAAATGTGTGTGTGTGTGTGTGTGTGAAAATTAAATCAATATAAAGGTTTTAACACTAAAATAAATAGTTGTGAGAAAAATTAAATACAAGGATTTAGACATGAAATTTTTAAAAAATATTAGGGTTGTTAGTCATCAGTATTTTTCACTTGTTGGTGATGACTAGTTGTACAACCAAGTTTTCTAGCAGCTGATCTAAAAATTTGTCAAATTTTCCAGCTGGAAAACACCCATAAAATTTTTTTCCCTCTTATCTTTCAGTCCGCCCATGACGAGATGAAACCCCATTATCAAATCCTATCTAGCCTCAGCCATACTAGTCTTCCCATCAGCTCTAAAGAGACAATCCAAATCTATTCAAACAATCTCCCCTAAGTTAGGAAGTGGTGCTTTAAGGAATTTCTCCCTTGGCAAACTATCCAAGAGCCAAAGAACCTCCATCTGCTATTGACCAGTCATAACAAACCTTCCCATTCTACAAATAAAGTTGGTTACAGCCCAAGGTTGCGCCACTAATACACCTTTAAGTCTCAGCAACACATGGACCATAAGTCAAGCTAATTTTAGGTGTTTTTACAGTGTTTTTATGGATCTTTCAAGGACAAAGACTTACCAGCATCTCAGAAGACAATTTTTGGCTCCACATGAGAAAACAATTGCTTCTCAATGTGATCTTGAGCCTGGGATGCAGCGACAGAGCAAAGAGTTTTTCATCAAGCTCTTGCGACCACATTCAAAGCTTGAATGGATAGTAAAAGGAAAAATAGCATTGTCACAAGGCTGATGATACAACATGACTGAGAAAACCTCCTTCATCTATAAGCAGAGGGCCAAAGGTAAAGTCTATTCTTAAGCTTTTCACTAACTATGAAGACAACTTTCAAGTACAATGAGATAGCAAATGAAGGTTTCTGCTTGAAAATGATGATTAAAAGCAAATTTAAAGCAGTAGGTTTTAAGGTTTTGTTTGCATGAATTTCATTATTATTTGAGCTACAGTGTGAAACTAGTTGGTTCAACATCTTTGAAGAAAGACTGTTAAATAGATGGCCAGAAGATTCAAGAAGTCTTGAGCTCAAACTAACCTCTGCCATCATATATAAGAGAAACCAATAAAATTTTGATTCATCAAGCATTCTGCTTTTTATTGAGATAGAATTTGAAAGAAACATCAGGCAGTTTGTCAAAAAGGGGCCTCCTTCATTCACGAGCAGAGGGCCAGAGCAGTGATAAATTTTTAGGGTTTTCACTGATTGAGAGACAAATGGTAAGAGAAATAGGAGGCAGTTGGGATGCTTCTGAACAGAGTAAGAATGTAAAAACAAAGGAAAGACATCAGTACTATAACTATCAAAAGGATGGACTATCTCCTATCAGAATTTGCTTCCAAAGACAGTCTAGAGCTCAAACAAAACAGAGTTGAAGAATGATTAAGGGACAGGTCATGGCACAGGTCAATGATGATAATTATTTGTCAAAGGGTACTCTTTCTTCCTATTCATGAGGGAATGTATTTCAAATATATCATCACAGTGAATACAAAGGGATAGTAAAATTTGCATGGCTGTTGAATCATAATACCTCTGCCACAGTAAAATTAGGGTTAAGGAGCACCCGGGCATTTTGTTTCAAAATGTGTTTATGACCAAATGAAGATGAAATTTACAAAAGTGAGAGAGGATTTTTTCCCTAATAGGTTTAAAAATAAAAACCTCCTTCAGTTTCTACACAAGTGTCATGGTTTGTGAGAAATGTGAAAAATACAGATGTCACGGGAGAATTTCTGCACCAGGATTCATCATTTTGACCAGTGATGGGACAGTAAGATTTTGAACAAAAAAATGGACTCCAAATGAAAAAATTAAAATTTTTCTGGAAATTAGACTTCCATAGCTTTCCGATGAGCCATCTCAGGCCAAATTTTGACAACAGGAAGGCATCCAAAAGTAGCCTGCAATCAACACTATGTTTTTCTGCACCAGCATTCACCATTTTTGACCAGTGATGAGACAGTCATTTTTTAATATCCAAATGGACACCAAATGAAAAAAATCAAGCATATATGGAAATTATACTTCCATATATTTCCAACGAGCCATCTCGGGCCCAATTCCGACACCCGGAAGGCATCCAAAAGTGGCTTACAAAAAACACTATGCATTTCTGCACCAGGATTCACCAGTTTTGACCAGTGTTGGGAGAATGAATTTTTGAACAACCAAATGGAATCGAAATGAAAAAATTCAAGTTTTTCTGGAAATTAGACTTCCACATCTTTCCAACAAGCCATCTCGCGCTCAATTCCAACACCGGGAAGGCCTTCAAAATGGGCTGTAAAGTTGCGCGACGCGTTTGAAAAGATGCGCGGCGCGTTCAGGCAAAAAGTTTCCAAAGGGATGTATTGATGCGCAGCGCGCGGCGCGCCTGTAGCATCAGTCAAAAACTCACCAAAAACATTCAAAAAATATTTCCAGAGCTGCTCAACCAGTCAAGTAAGGACTGCCATCAAATTTTCAAGGTATTCTATGATGTCTCATTTCTGTTGTCAAATTTCTAAAGGGTGAATAATGCTACGTTTTTCCAAGACCAAATGATGATTAAAAAATGAAGTTTCCGGTGTGAAATAAGGTGATGTGCTAAGTATGTTGAAGAAATCTATTGCAGTGGGGGTTAGTCGATTAATTCACTAATTTCTAAAAACCTAGAGCTAACCTCAAGATAAGGCAAAAAACATAAACTCTGTCAGCTCTGTTGTAATGGTGAAAAGAAATAACAGGGCTGCCATCTTTGTCCATGAGACAAGCTTTAATGAGTGAAACTGTTAAATCAAGTTTGGGGGTAGTAGATAGTGAACATAAGGAGTTGTGTTTTATGTTTGAAGACTTAGAATCACCATGGTTTTGTTTACCCAAACCTTGACATAGTGAAACTGGTGGATTCTTATTGCTATCAAAAGACCATATAAACTACCCTCAAAACAATTTGGAAAGGTAGAAGGCAGTGTTTGAAGAGAGACAAAACAGGGTTTGAAAGGCAAAAGTAGTAAGCCTAACTTCAGTAATAGTAATCATTTTATAAAGTGCCTTGCTTTTTCAAAAGTCATCCCCGTGGGGTAAAAGGGAAAAAACCATTGTTTTCTCCTTGTTCTATAAGCAGACCTTAAATGAGTAAAGTTGTTAAAACAATCTGAAGATGTTTTGGTCAAAACTGGGTATGAGAAACATTGTTGAATACAAGAGTAGTGCTTTGCTTAGAAGAATGTTTGTCTGCTACAAGGGCTGTTTTGTGCTCATACCAAAACACGAAGATCTTGATAACCTTACACTAACACACAGATCACTTTGACTATGTGTGCCTTTTGTTTGACTTTGTGCTCATCATTAAAATTGTTTGTTGAGTGATAGGCAATGGGTAAAACAGTGTTTTTGAAAGAGCAGGGAATTTTGTGTTTAAAAAAGTCATCTCACACAACATTTTAAACCATTGTTACCTTGATCAAAACAGTGATTGACAGAGGTGGAGCAATTTTAGAAAGGGAAACTAAGGGTTGAAAGGTGAAACAATGGGTCTATTTTTCAATTAGCAGTGATCATTGTGTAAAGGTTTTGGTCACCTCAAAGGTCTCCTCTATGTGGTAAACAAGGGCGAAAAACAATGTTGTCTCCTTTTACTCCATGAAACAGAGCTTTAGTAGGTGAAACTGTCATTACCATTAAAGGGGGTTTATCAAAATATGTGCAAGAAAACAGTGAAAGGAGGAGGGTGTGTTGATTGTGAAGAATTCTTGTTGTTTATCTGCTACAAAGCTGCATGTTGTCACATCAAAAATACCAAGAGCTGGGTGGCCTTGCCACAAACACAGAAAAATCACCATGGACTGTGTATGTGCTTTTTGGTTGACTGTATGATGGTTATTGAATTTACTTACTGATTGGCATAAAGAAGAAGAAGAGCGGTGTTTTTAAATTGGAAAGATTTTTGTTTTGCCTTTGTCTAAAAAAAAAAAGCTGTCCTATTGTCCTCCAAAACACCAAAAGCTAGGTGACCCTACCACAAACATAGAAAAATCATTTCACTGTGTATTATCATTCATTCACTGTGTTTTTGTTCTTAAGTTTACTTGTTGAGTGGCATACAAAGGGAAAAACATTGTTTTGGAAAGAGCAGAGAATTGTATGTTAAAGGGGCAGCTCACACAGCATTTTAAAACCAATTTTACCTTGATCAAACAGTGATTAACAGAGAAGGCAATTTTTTGTTTGAAGAAGACATTTCAAGAACCTTTGAGGAAGTTTGGTTTTGCAGAAGCACATCCAAGACAAGATGCCTCCCAGGAAGGATAGCATGAGTGGATTGCACAAGAGGTATGAGCCTACCCCTTGGAAAATAAATTGGAGAGGGAAAACAGGGATTTAGACCTTCAAAGGAGAATGACAAAGCATTACAAAAAGTTAAGTCAGTTTGCCCGGTGCAAGTTAAAGGCTGCCCAAGAAAAGCTAAAGGAGGCTAAAGGGAAGCGCCCGGCACGGAAAGGGAAGAAAGACACATCAGGACATGATATTTTGGCCACTGCTTCAGAAAATATTGCTAAGAACCCTTGAGGGTCATACACACCGATTTTGGGCAAATTTTGACATACTTTGGTTTTTTGGCATTTTTGAGTTTTTGGTCAAAACTCATGAAATTCTCCATTTCATTTTGGGGATTCGTCAAAGGAGGTTAATGGTATAATTGGATGCCATAAATTTAGGATCACACACTCAGCGATTTTCAGGACATTTGGAGATCATTTTCTTCCTCGAAACGGCGACAAATGCTCGCTTTTTGCACACTCTGCCTGGTCTATCAGCAGACTGTAATTTTTGGTTTTTTACACACAGGTGCAGTTTTGAAGAACTTCCAGGCATTGGATTGGGAAAATTTTAGTTTTTACAGAAAGTAGACACTCATATCTTTCCAACGAGCTATCATGAGCCTCGTTTCGACATCAGGAAGGCTGCCAAATGTTGCTGGAAAGTCAGGGGACCTTTCGCTGATGTAAATTTTGAATATTTTTGTAAAATTTGAACCTTTAAAAATTGCTTTTTCCAAATGTGCGTTTAGCTATTTTTGCACATGAAAAATGATGCAAAGTCAATTATTTTTCCTTTTTTAGCATTTTCTAGATATTTTATGAGATATTTTGTGCCTTGGGCTTTGCAAAGCCTCAAGGACAAGATTAGATATTTTGATTAGGCCAATAGGATGGCGAGTTGAACCATGAGGTTTTCCTCACTTTGGCCTATATATTCCAAAGGCTTTCATTATAAAACAAGGCTGGAACTTGAGAAGAGAAGAAATATATGGTCATATAAGCTTTGGAAGAAATACTTGTCTTATGCTTTTGGATTGCCTCTTGGATGCTCTTGGATGAATGAAGAAGGATTGTTGTTGGATTCCATGACTTGATAGAATGGTATAGTGTCTCTTGCTTTGTTGTTGTCTTCTAGTTTTCATTCATGAATACATGTTTCTTGCTTGCTATAGATCAGTAGAGAACAAATTTGAGATATGCCCTTGGAGGCACCTCAAATTTCCTGTTTCTTCATAGCTTTCATGTTTTCCTCTTCCTTAGTTACATTAAAGAATTCTTAATTGCTCTTTAATAACTTGAGGATATTGTTTCTTGTTTCATTCATGGTTTTATACATGCTAAGTATGACTTACGACATGCCCTGCTTACCTATGGCTAGCTATAGTTCCATCCATGAAATTTCTCTTTGACTCATTAGATTATCATTTTGTTGAACCAAGGAGGCCTAGTTTCGATCTAGCCCTTTTCCTAAAACTATGCAAATCTTGTTGTTCAAAGTGCCCAATAATTTGAAGTACTGTGTTTAGGCATTTTGACATAGTAAGTTAAGTTGTTTGTCTTCCTTAAGTGTTTTCCCCAAAGTCTGATAGCCATTTCCCAAAGTTACAGGGTCATATACTTCTATGCATGGCTTGAATGTTTATTTCTAGGTATTGATTAGCTCATAGTTACATTTTGCATGATTAATGGTTTGCCCTACCATGTTTATGTTATCTATTAAACTAGTTATGCTTGGAATCCTTTGTTGTTCACAAACTTGATGTCCATTTTGTTCCATTTTTCCTAAAGATCCTTTCTACCTCGAATCAAATCGGCCCTTCAACAGCCCTGTATCACCGTCTGATAGCTTTCTTGACCTTTTCGACCCCATAGCCCAGTTGATCTGACATATTTTTACCTATCTCGTATCTTTGATCAGTTTCATCCCTCACAACCTAAAAACCAAAACCAAAAAACCTAGCCTAAAATCAGAACATAATAAGCAAACACACAGATATCCCTTACACATATAGAGAGAGCCCTCTATAAGTCCAAGAAGGCTAGGTCCTTGGGCTCCAAAGATTGGTTTGATGTTCCACTGTCATTTGGCTTGCCAATCAGCCAAATCACGGGACCCTAACAAGGGTACCCATTTTTTTTATATAAATACATAAATGGGTGGGGTTGTTGTCATTCCATAGCTATTCACATGAAAATGAATTTCAAGACCCCTGACATGTGAATTTTTTTTTAAATTTAAATTTCAAAGACCTTATTCAAACCGAATTGACCCAACCTAATTAACGTAAGACCAACCTACACTAACCTAATTGTTATCATGGATAAAAAGAGGAAAATTATTACCCAAGGATTATCAGTTGAGTCTTTGCAAACAGATGCAGAACCTTAGACAAAGGTTGCTAATTGTGAGAGAGTATACATAAGAGTTATATAAGATTAACTTGAGAGCAGGTTATATAGAAGATAACTCTGAAAATATAGCTAGTTACCTTAATGGATTAAGGATGGAAATTCAAGAGGAGATTAGCATGTTATCTCATAGCACCATGGAGGGGGCCTATCAGTATGATTTAAGAGCAGAAGAGAAGATAGTCAGGAAGCAAACCTTTGGTAGAGGAAAAGGATCTTCCAAAGAAAGAGGGAAAAAAGCTAGAAGAGGGAAGGCTCTAGCTTACAAGGATGAAGCTAGTGGTTCTAACCAGAAAAAACGAGCAGGGAAAGGATATGAGCCTAGAGGTGTAAGACCCTACCAGCGAGGTAGAGGCAGAGAGCCAGTCTACAGATGTTACAAATGTAACAAACTAGGCCATCTATCTTATGAGTGTCCTGATAATGAGAATGTAGGGCAAAGAGGAAACTATGTTACACAAGGAGAGCAGGTAGAAGCACAAGATCCTGTAGTGGAGAATGTACCTGAGGTTGGATAATCGCTTCTCATGAACAAGGTGCTATTAAAACTAGAGAAGGAAGTGGAAGAGTATTGAAAAAGGAAAGCTTTGTTTTGAACTACATGCAAAGTCCAAGGGAAATTATGCAAAGTAGTTATTGATAGTGGAAGCACCGAAAATTTGGTGTCCACTGAAATGGTGGAAAAGTTGAACCTTAAGAAGGTTAAGCATCCAACACCCTACAAGGTGTCATGGTTGCATAAAGGACACCAATTGTTGGATACTGAGCAAAGTGAAGTGGATTTCCACATAGGCAGATATCAAGACTAAGTGACTTGTGATATCATGTCTATGGATGCGTGTCATGTGCTGTTGGGCATAACTTGGAAATTTGATAGGAAAGTAGTGCATGATGGAAGTAAGAATTGTTATAAGTTCGATATGGGTGGCATTCAACATAGTTTGCTGCCTTTGCAAGAAGGGAATGGAACTGCAAAGAGTGAGCCAAAAGCTCTGTTGCTTGGTGGAAATAGTTCTTACAGTAGATGACAGAAGAAGAGGTGAGATATTCCATTTTTGGTAAGCCAAAAATTGAATCTGCTAATACTGACATTTCAGATCTGCCAATAGAAATTTAAAATATGTTTGAACAGTAACACATAAGCATGAATTTTGTGTTGCAGTTGCCACACAGTTAGTCTAAATAAGTAATGAAACTTACCATGGCCGTTGGTCGAATATATAGTGGGGTTTGTTGATGCGGAGAGTCCTTTGTTGAGTGGTCGAATGAAGCATCGTCACCTGTGGATGAAGAACCACCACCGTCACCTTTGGATGAAGCACGATCACCGCCTGCGGTGAGTTCTCTACTGAGTAAGTGTTTGCAATGCGCCGGTATTGAGTGAGTGGGGTTTCGGTGGGGTATTTGTGTTGAGTGCAGGGAGACCAGGCCGGTGTGTGCGATGATTTAATGGGTTGAGGGGAAGGATGTGGGGTTGGGAAGAATTCATAGCGCGTGGTTAGAAGTAGCTTTAGTTTTTTGAATTTTTTTTAGATATTTTTTTGTTTTATATTTATAATCCGGATTTATGCAGGAACGCAACAGAATAAACACATAACCATAAATACAGAGGTGCAGCGGAAATAACACTTCATTTCATTAATATCAAAGAACTAAAATTTGCTTACAGACAGAATGGAAATAAAAACTAGCTAGGGCGCTGGTAGCTATCTCTGAGGAGAGATGTGGTGGCTACAAGTCTCTAAACTGAGTTACAATGAGGCTCGAGGGCCTATTTATTATTGAGAAACAATGGAGAACCCTAAACATCCAAAAACCTAACCTTAGGAGATGAAGCGCCAAAACTATGGGCCCTGTTTGGGTAAATTATAGCCTAAATTTGTGTGACGTACCTTACATACTATCTCCGTTTGACGTACAAGATAACATCATTAGAAAGATCTATCCGAGGACCACAACTTTTGCCTACAAATATCATTCTAGAATAGAATGCTCTTCACTAGAGCATGCCTCAACAACGTCGCTAGGGCCTCAAAACGTTCCCAAGTTGCAGACCCGAAAACCTGCTCCTTTAAAAAGGCCAGTGGTTATTTTGCTTTAAACCTAAAACTCAAAGAGACAATGGTGGGGCCCCAAGTGGAATAGGTGGGTGACCACCAATATCCACCTGGATCATTCCTCCCCCCTTAGGAAGCAATGGTCCCCATTGCGTTAAGTTCCTCCATGAGATGAGGAAATTTCTGCTGAACTTGGTCCCTGGTGAGCCACTTTCCTTAGTGCAGGAGTTGGCCAGTTTTGACAACCCGATACAGTTGGATATTTTGTTGGTTATTGTTCTTGATTTTCATTTCCATGATATGATATATGGTGGCTTATTCCATGTATTCTGGATTTAACTCTGTTGATGTGAGTTGTTCTGCAATGTCGGAGGTGTCCAGTAGAGGTGGGAAGTAGGGCCGAAGGTGGTTCACATTGAACACTGCGTTCAGACCAAGGAATGGTGGAATACTAACCTCGAAGGCATTGGCGGTTCCCGCCACCAAGGATAAAGTACGGCCCGTATCGGAGCGGGCGAAGCTTGCGGTGGGGTCCAGTGAGGCGCTCCTTCTGCAAATGTAGCCATACTTTGTCGCCCACTTGGAAGTTGTGTGGCACCCGGTGTTGATCATGGTGTTGCTTGTAATTGGCATTGGCTCGGTCCAATATATCATGAACCTATTGGCAGATGTGTTGAATGCGCTCGATGAAGCTACTTGATTTGTCAACTTCAGACTGGACATGAGCTGAATCGGCTTGAGCAGCTGCAAATGGTATGGCTACGTCAATAGGACATAGTGGCTGGAATCCCAAGCCCACCTGAAAGGGGCTATGGCTGATTGAACTGTGGAGAGAATGATTATAACTATGTTGTACATATGGGAGGCTCTCGTCCCATGTGCGTGGATGCTTTGAATTGTACATGCGCAGAATGTGTACAATCATTCTGTTAACGACCTCTGTCTGGCCATCTGTTTGGGGATGGAAAGCTGTGGACTTGGTGAGCTTGGTATCCAACATTGACCGCAGGTCGGACGAAAATGTGGCCGAGGAACCCTATCCCTACCTGATATGAGACAAGACCCTGTGGGATCCCAAACTAAACCCGACACTCATTCACAAGAAGATTTAGCAGTGGGCTTCTGCCGAGTTATTCTTCTCGTAGGGTCACTATATGATGAATATCTTCGAGAATCATTACCTACCACGAAAACACGCTCATTTCTGCTTAGCAAGAAGGTGTTCGATATAGAAACATGTGAGGATGGATTCCGTAAGGTCGACGGAAGGGCAGGTAGCAGATATATAGGCTCCATTTTGGCGTTGGTTGGTTTGGCAATGGCACAAGCAAAGGCAGATCTGATGTGCTCGACATCCTTTCAAGGTTCGACCAATAGAAATGGCTTCCGCAAGACTGTTACTATTTTCTTGACCCCGAAATGCCCAGCGACTCGACTGTAGTGTGCTTCCCATATCATCTTGGCACGCTCGCTTGAAGGAACACAAAGGTGTCCCAGGTGACATAAAAGTGCATCTTGGAGGTGAAAATTTGAAACTTGCGTACCCCCCAAGAGTGCCTTGTAAGTGTGGCTGAATTCTGGGTCACTCTCATAGAGAAGCGGCCAATCAGAAGTCTCGTGCCCACAAGAGTTGAGCACGGTGGTGAGCGCCATGATCGGTGGTCGGCTGAGGCAGTCTGCAACATTATTGGTGCTACCCTTCTTGTACTTGATGTTCAAATGAAACTGTTGCAGATATGTGGACCACTTCTGATGGCGATCATTCTGCAACTTCCCTTGTGTCTGGATGAACTGCAGGGGCCGGTGGTCCGTGTGGATGATTGTTTCCTTCCCCAAAATGTAATGCTTCCATTGTCGACAAGCTTGCACAATGGAATACATTTCTTTGTCATAAGTGGGATACTTGCGAACTGTGTCAGACAATGTCTCACTGTGATATGCCACTGGATGTCCCTGTTGAGTAAGAACTGCCCCAATAGCATAGTCAGAGGCATCTGTCTCAATCTCAAATGGCTGTTGCAAGTCTGGTAAAGTGAGCACTGGGGCAGAACAGAGGCGGTTTTTCAGTTCTGTGAACGCCTTCTGTTGAGGTTCCGACCAAAATTTTTTTTCTCTTGCTCCTCCCTTGGTGACTTGACTCAAGGGCCAAGTGATATGAGAGAATCTCAACACGAACCTCCGATAGAAATTAGCAAGACCCAGAAAGCTGCGAAGCTCTGTTATAGTGGTTGGGGCTGGCCAATCCCGAATGACTTGGATCTTGGCTGGATCCACATGCACCCCCCTTTCATCAATAATGTATCCTAGATATTGAACCTGGGTCATGCCAAAAGTGCACTTCTCCAAATTGGCACACAAATTGTGTTTCCGCAGTGTTTGGAGGACTTGTCGGATGTGGTGAAGGTGCTCTTCCCAAGTCTGGCTGAAGATCAGAATGTCATCCAAGTACACCACTACAAATGAGTTGGTGAATGGCCGCAAGATGTCGTCCATCATCCTCATGAAGGTGGCGGGAGCATTCGTCAACCTGAAAGGCATGACCAGCCATTCGAAAAGGCCTTCCTTGGCTTTAAAGGCAGTCTTCCACACATCGGAGGGTTCAATTGGTACCTGGTGATACCCAGACTTCAGGTCAATCTTGCTGAAATATTTTGCACCTTTGAGTTGGTCCAGAAGGTCATCAATCCGTGGGATCGGGTACCTATTCCGGACAATGATCTTGTTCAGTGCCCAATAGTCAATACAGAGTCTCCACGTCCCATCCTTCTTCTGTACCAACACGATCGGGCTCCCACAGGGCAATGAAATTGGTCGGATGTGACCCTTCTGTAGCAGCTCCTGAATCTGCCTCTTGATTTCATCGTTCTCCAAAACAGAGCGCCGATAGATCGTCTGTTGGGTAGCGGCGCACTTGGGGTCAGATCAATCGGCTGCTTGACCTGACAGTGCAGAGGAACCCCTGTAGGTGAGGTGAAAATTTCCCCGTACTCCTCCACAACCTTATCCATTTGTTGTTGTCGTGTAGAGGAGCCTTGTCTGGAGTTCATGGCCACAGTCTTCTTCTTGCCCTGGGGGTGGATCATCAGGAAAACAAATTTCCTGGTTTGGGAAATGAGCTTACTGCATTATTTTGTAGTAACCAATGGTGTATGGATGTGGGTGAGCTGTGGTCGGAAATCCCAACCACTTCACAGCGTCTGCCGAAATGAGGTTCTTTTGGCTCCCATTGTCGACAATGAACTGTACCGGGGAGCCCTTTACCCACATCTGGGAGTGGAAGAGACGTTCCTCCTCCTCCGGATCTTCTGGTTCCTCCTTCTAGATCTTTGTAGTGACAACAGTGGCATTGGGATCCGCATTAATAATCTGTTTCCCTTTATCATTCCCCTTGTCAGGTTCTAATTCAGAGTCAGAGCATGCATCTGACTTAGAAGCCCGCATCTCGGCCACTAGTGACTACTTGGCCCGACACTCACTTGTGTTGTGAGTGGAGCTCTTATGGAACTCACACCACTTTCCCGTGTCCTTCTTTGGCTTTGCGGTGTTGTTCTTTGCTTGTGGCTTTGACAGGTTGTCTCGAGTCACCATGCCTTGGTTCTTTCCTTTGTTCTGCAGTTTGGGAGCACCTTTCCCTTGCTTTTGATTCACAGATCCAAAGTCTCGCTTCTTCTATTTGAATTTCTGCTCAATCTTGGCAGCATACCGGTATGTCGTACCAAGCGAGGAGATGTCGAGGAACTCCATTTCCTCCTGAATGTATCTGTGCAGAAAACTGTGATACTTTAGCACTAGATGTTTCTCTGAATCTTTGATACCCAACTTGGTGCATAGGGTATGGAACAGATTCGTCAGCTCATGCACATCTTGATCCCTTTGTTGTCGCAGCGTGGTCCATTGTATGTACTTGTCCTCATAGCTCCCCACGGGATAGTACTGTTCCTTGACGACGTCTCGAAAAGAATTCCAAGTTGGTACGGCCGAGAACAGAGAGGGTTCTGTCTGGTCCTTGTTCTCACAGTAGGTTTCCCACCAGTCCTTAACATGGGGGGTAGCTTTGAGGAGTGAAAAAATAATCTTCTCCTGGTCTGAAAAGTCATGAACAGAGAAATATCCTTCTAATAGATTCAACCATCTATCTACGGCATCTGCGTCTATTTGACCCTCAAATATGAGAATGTCAAAATTTACTTGTACCTTAAAGGGAGTCGCAACTCCAGAGTGGCTACTGGATGCAGATGCGCCGCCGGTGGGCAGCCGTTGAAGGATCTGAGCAAAGCTATCCATCATCGCGTTCCTTTGTTTTTCGAGGGCCTCCTCGAGCAATATTTTGATAGGATCTTCTGCTCCCTCATCTTTCTTTTCATCCCCCATGGGCGTCCGTCGAGGTTTGCGAGGCTGATCTTGCAAAGGTTCCACCAGATCGAGCCCTAGCTCCTTATACCCCGACCTCGTTGGGGACATGCAAAGAAGGATCGAGAAAAAAGCAGACCCCTCTGATACCACTGATCCAGATTTATGCAGGAACGCAACAGAATAAACATATAACCATAAATACAGAGATGCAGCAGAAATAACACTTCATTTCATTAATATCAAAGAACTGAAATTTGCTTACACAGAATGGAAATAAAACTAGCGAGGGCACTGGTAGCTATCTCTGAGGAGAGATGTGGGGGCTACAGGCCTCTGAACTGAGTTACAATGAGGCTCAAGGGCCTATTTATTATTGAGAAATAATGGAGAACCTTAAACATCCAAAAACCTAACCCTAGGAATGTGTTGAAAATGCAGCAAGATGATGGAGCTTAGTGAAATGAAGTCGTCTTCACTAAGTGGGCCCGCAGGCAAATTCTGGCCCAAAGTCTATTTTTAGACTATGTCTATTTTTAGACATATGGAGCATGGTCCAGGGGTTGCAGTATGTTATTCTTGGAGTATTGGTCATGTTGGTAAAAATAGATGGACCTCTATTTTTTGACCTATAGGTCGATGTCTATTTTTAGACTGCCTATCCTAAAAATAGGGAAGTCAAATATTATTTACCCTTAATAATATTTGGACTATAAACTTCAGTTTACTCTCTTGAAGCACTTCAGTTCGAGCCTTGGAAGTGGCTCATGCATCTGACAGAGGAATTACGCTATTCCCAAGGGTTTGATGGCATCATGCATGGTTGACTTCAGTTAGGACTTCAGTGGCAGAAGTTTGGTGGAGTTAATGAGACAGCTAGTTGAGTTGTGTTCGGTTTAATTTAGTTGAACTGGTTGAGATTAGTTTAACTAGATAATCAACTAGTTATGAGTGGATTGAATTAAATATTATTTAATTCATTAATTAGTAACTCATTATTCAACTCAAGAACACATCAGTTCACTACAGTGCATGATCAGTTCAGTGGAGACCAATGAAAGAGGTAGATGAAAGGGTGGAGTTAGCTATCAGTGGCGACATCAGTTGTGCATGAGATTTGCACCACACTTGGAGGAATTTCCCATGATGATTGCACTGTCAAGCCAAGGAGATTCGAACCTTGGATCTCTCATTAGACTAGCCTTGATTGCGCAATAGAGGCAGGCAATTAGTGGATGTGTTTTGAACCTGTGACTTGTTCAAAACCAAGCTAGTTTGTGTGTAACTTCATGAGATAGTACTGAGTACTTTTGAGGAGTATTGTATTGAGTTTGTTACATGTTTTCTCCATTATAATATACACAATAGCTGCGGGGTTTTCAACTATAAGCTTTCCCCATACATACTGTGTAATGTGTGTTATGTTTTTATGATCTTTTGATCGCATACCGCTTGTTTTATTTCCGCATGTGTGATGATCTGAGTGGAAGAGATTATGTGTTGCATATGAATTCAAATTGATATGTGATCAGGATAATCTCGGTGGATAATTATCATTATTCAGCAAATTTTTACATGGTATCGGAGCTATTGAAGCAGAGATTGATCATCACAGTGATTACAAACTTATTTCGGTAGACAGAGTCTGCATGCGGGCCAGGTAGCCTCTGGATCCATCCTTTCCTTTGAAAGGTGATATATCCAGTAAATTCCCCTACAGTCGATCTCTGTGCTAGAAATAATTTGTTCTCACAGATCAAGAGCGGTTGAGATTTGAGTTGGAATTCGAATTTTGCAGCAGTTTTGTTTTCTTGGTGCCGGAGTTGAAAATGTCTTTCAACGGTTTGTGACTCGAATATGCTCTTGAAGGTAGTTTGAATTATGTTGCATGGAAGGATCGCATGGAGGCAGTATTAGAAGATAATGGACTGAAGGAGTTCGTAGATACGGATGTCCAAAAGCCCACTGATCCTGCTGAAGTCGAAGCTTGGCAAAAGAAGATGGCGAAATGTTGAAGGATCCTGTTGGAGGGCGTCAAGGATCATATTGTATCCAGCCTGCATGGAAAGGCTTCTCCATATTTAATGTGGAAAGCTTTGACGGATCTATTCCAGAGTAAGAGTGACCAAAGGAAGCTAGCGCTCAAAGATAAGCTCAGGAACATCAAGATGGAGAAAGGTGACAGTATCGCCAAATACCTCACGAAGTTCACTCAATGCAGAGATGAGCTGGGAAGTGTGGGGGTGACTGTCGAAGATGAGGACATGGTGGACCTGGCTCTCCTTGGTCTTCCGAAGGCTTGGCATTCATATCAAGATAGTGTTAATGGTCGGGAGAAGTTGTCGGGATGGGAGAGCCTTTGGGCGGATCTCATGCAGGAGGAGATAAGGAGGACTACCAGGGACGAATCTTCATCAAAGGGAGCTGATGAAGAAAATTGCGCTTTGGCTGCCAAAGCAAAGAAGGGGAAGGGTAAGAAAACTTCTCATTCTGGTGCAAAGGGCAAGAAGCAGGATATGGCGAAAGTGAAGTGTTTTCATTGCCATGATCATGGACATTATGCTACCAATTGTCCGAAGAAGAAGAAAAACAAGCAAGCGGGAAGATCTGCAGATGGAGAGGCTTTGGCTTCGCAGTTCGAGCTTGAATTTTCACTGATCGCATGCTTGGTTTCAAGTGTGATGGGATCGATGTGGTTCTTGGACAGCGGTGCGTCATTTCATATGACGGGAGATCGGGATTTGTCCTCAGATCTGGAGGACAAAGATCTGGGTGTGCACATCGAGATGGGCGATGATGGTAGATACAGTGCGACTGGTATCGGTACCATATCCTTTCAGAGGGAGTCTGGTAAACCCTTCGTGTTGAAGGATGTCATGCATGTACCTGGATTGAAGAAGAACTTGATCTCTGTGGCGATGTTGGAAGATAAGGGGTATGATGTGGTCTTCAACGAAGGAAAAGCCTTCCTGCGCAGAAAGACTACTGGAGAGACCCAGAAGATAGGGGTTTGAACCAAGAACCTTTATCAGTTGCAAGTAGATGGCTGCGCAGCTATGGCATGCAAGGCGGGAGAAGTGGTGAGTCAGGATGATGAGGGAAAACTGTGGCACAGGAGATTGGGCCACCTTCACCATGGAGCTTTGAAGATACTGCAGTAGATTTCTACTGGGCTTCCTAAGGGCACTCTTGCGCAGTCAGATCATGTTGTGTAGATTAATCCGTCTTGCGGACAAGACCGATCTCTCTAGTACAAAAGGTAACTAGCAACAAACAGCCAATTATACTAATCTCTCTCTAAGCATATAAGATTTATAAAAACACTATATAGGTGTAAGGCCTACCTTATGTCCAACGCTTGCTTGATTTCGTTGAAGTCCTTCCCGTGCACTGAAAGAACGTTCCTCGTGAATCTGCAGTCACAAACAAGCAAAAAGATTAAGCAGCACCTGTATAGATATTATCACAAATCATACTTATCATAATGATCAAGGAATTTATGAAATAAACCATGAATAGACAGTTTAATGAGAGAAATGAGTATATTTGTATTAACTTCAAATATAGAAAACCTTTACAACCTGTGCCTTGATGTTGTGCAGGTCCTCCTGGGGTCCAAAGCAGGAATCTCTTCTAATTTGACAAGCATTGCTCTCTTTGAACCAAGACAAATAGAGATGAGTGATTTAACCTCACAGAAAGTCTTAGTTAACTAAGTCTGAATCTCAACAGCATTTAACTTCAAATATCATAAGCTTGAACTCCCTTTGAGGCTACCCAAGGCCTCTTTTTATAGTGGAAGAGAGGAGGTTTCTAGTTCCAAATATGAAGGGATAGAATCCTCCTTCAAAGGGATAAGCTCCTTACATCAAGGGGTTAGCTCCATCAAGTGAGGGATGCATGAACCTTCTCAAAGCGTATCCATTCCCGAAAATTTCCATCCAGAATCTTCTAGAATTCATCTGAAACTCACTTTTTATCTTTACTTTCTCACCTTTTTATATTTTACAGAGGTCCGCACCCATTACACAAAGAAAGTGCGTTATGGTTCCGCAGGCAGGCTGAGATTTAGGTGCGGGACCGCAGGGAATGTATAGAGAAAGTGCAATACCAATTCTTAGGGGATTTTAGGGACTTTTCTCTGATTTTTAAGCTTGACATGAGGAGCTGGTATGTTAGACTTGCAAAAGGAGGAAGTATGAGTAATAATGAGCTCATACTCATGGTAAAATGTCAGGATGACAGATTTTAGTGTAACAAATTGCCCCCTAAAGTGCAAAGTCTGGAATAGATGAAGCTGTAGTCTGTCATATATGAAGAGTGCAGTACTTTATCATTTCAAAGATCATCCTGTGGACACCCCAGTCGGAACCTGTAAAAACATTTAATGCAAAATATATACATGTATATGTCATCACTGAGGTAGGCATTCCCATACTCAGATAAAAACTAACTATAAACTAACTGAAATCGTTCTGATACAGGAATGATTTTGAATACATCATAGTACAGATATATGTAGACACAGTATGGATGCAGCCATCTGTTTATCAATAGTCTACTGTATAGATGACAACAAAATTCCTCGCATCCTGGATGGTGGAAACTAGATCCAGGGTCTTGATTTCCGCATCTCGAACCAGTACGATTCTATCCATGTGAATGAATGTGTCGAAGTCGAAAATGGTAGAAACCACTTGATTACCAGTCAATGATGTGAACTGTTAACAAGTGTGAGAGAAACCACTAGTAATGTCAATGGCTCTCAAAGTACTCAGTACAATCCATGAAATGTGAATGAATGAGCTGAAGTCGAACATGTCACGGAATCATTCGATCGAAGGTCAATGATGCAACCTATCATCGAAGGCGAGAAACCTGCCATTGAGGCGTGCAGATTTCAAGGTACTGACGATTTCTGGATCAAATTCCTAGATAATGTGCTGATGTCGATAGAAAGCGATCTGTCGTAGGCAAGCCCACAACACGAAATCATAGATCAAGTTTTGAAAATATATTGGCAAGGACTGACTCAGGGATGGTCAAAGATGGATGACAGATATTTTGCAGATGAATGGTTTTATTTAAACTGTTCTCTTGGACACATAACGACACTGCAGATGGCTTGGTGACAATTGACCCAAAGCTAATACCCAGAAACCGGCTGAAAAATTTTCAATGTGGTTTGATTAACTGTTAGGCAAAGGATTTCCCAACCCAGGTGAATATAAGTGTCGTGTCCAAGAGTGGTTGACTGAGTTTTCGAAAAATTTTAAAATACAACAAACATGCCCATTTTTCTCTCTTTTCCCCCACCATTTCTGGCAAGTACCTCTTTATTTTTGACAAGCTTGAGGAGGATAACATTTGCTTGATTATAAGCTCATCCTTCGGATGAGTCCAACTTAGTTTAAAATTCGAACCCTAAGAAGGAGTGGTTCGTTCCTGTTGAAAATTAAATAGGTCCTTTACTGTTAAGTTTTAACGAGTCCAGTATAGGAGAAACTCGGTGTTTTTCAATTTTAGGGAGTCGGAAGAAAAAACTTAAGAAAACTCCATGGGTGTACTTTTTCGTAAATTTAGTCTCTCGAGCCCGAAAAAGGATAAAATAATGCGGGAGAGAACTCTATTGACCGAAATTAGTCAACGTATACCTTTTTCGTAAATAGTCCATTTCAGTCCGTAAAAGGGGTAAACTTATACTGAAGGGACGACTGTTCATTTACTTTAACGAGTTCGAATAGTCAAGTACTTGGCAATATTTTCATATTTAGAGAGTCTGAAAAGGGCTTAAAAGAGGACTCCAAGGTTTCGCTTTTTCGTAAAATTTTTGAAAGAGTCTGAAAAAGTGATAAAAGTATGCTCTTTGTTGAAAAACGATCATTTCACCTGAAAAAATCCTGTTTCTGCACAAAAACTCAAAACATTACACATACCTGTTTAAGATAAGTAAAAATGCTTTCAAAAATACCCTTTTAAAGTGAAAAATAAATAAATTAAAAATTCATTCATTTGAAAAAACTTATAAAAAGGACTTTTTCTATTTCATTTTTACCGTTCAGTTGCAGAGTGAAAAGTAAAAAGCTTTTGGTTAAAAAGTTCCCGTGAAGATTCTGGAAAATTCAACCGTTGGAATCGAAAATCGTCAGCCCCAGGTAATCCACGACCTCCTTATCTTGTTTTTCATCCATTTGAAATTCATTTTTAGGCTTTAGTTTGATTTTTTAGGGCAAAAAATGGTTAGAAAATGCGCCCGCGGGGTCCGCAGGTGGGACACAGGTTACCTGCGGACCCCGATTTTTTCCTAACGGGAAAAAATCGTGGGTACCACACCCGGCATTCAGCCCGCGTGCGGAGCTACGCTCTGTTTACAAAGAGCGGGTGCGGTACCCGCGCGGTCAATTTTTAAGCACGGTTTTCTCATTTTTCTGCCAAATTTTTTTAAATGAAATCATTCTAACTTGCCTTATTTTGTGTTGCAGGATTAACAAGATGCTTATTTGGCGAGAAAGAGAGCACGAGGAAGTGGATGAAGCCGTCCTGCTCCATTTGCCCACACAAAGGGCATTAAAAGCATGCTGCTTATACAAATTCTGGGCCATCTTTGGCATGAGGGCACAAGTGGAACTCTTAACATGGTTGGTAGACAGATGGCATGTGGAGGACCAGTGCTTCTTCATTGGTGGCCACCGGCTCGAAATTGAGCTGGAGGATATATACTTTTTGACTGGTTTGTCCAAGAGGGGCGAACAAGTATCCTTGTTTGGGACTAGGCCAGGTGGCCAGACTGTCGCTAGTCTTCAACTCGAATTTTGCAATGATCAGGAAAATCCTCGGGACAAACGGATTGACATAAAACATATCATCCGTCCTGAACTGAAAGTTATAGCATTTACTGTTACCAAACTGTGTGGGAGCGCCGCGCTTCATGTGGCTACTGGTTCCCAAATGCGTGTTGCAGTGGACTGTTTTCGCGGCACCATCTTCAACTGGTGCGAAGCTGTGTTGGCCAATATAAAAGGCCAACTTACTAGAGCAAAAACCGGGAAACTAAAAAACTTTGGATACGGATCCATCGTCGTTTCTTTTGCTTTGGAGAGGATTCCTCAGTTAGCTCCACAGAGTATTTCAGTTGATGCCGGTCGACCTCGAGAACCGAGAATGGTTCGCTGGTCCGCGCTGATGGCCCGTCATGCTATTGAGGGCACTGAGATTGTACGATTCCCTGCTTCATATTTTCATTGGCTGGATCGCCAAATTTTCATGATAGAAGATTTTCCGTATGCAGGGATAGATTTCCGCGGAGACGGAGAGATGTCTCTCCCTGCAGGGGAACAGTGGGACGATTCAGGTAAAATATTTTTCAACGTTTGCTAAGTTCTAATTTTTTTTTAGTTTTTTATCGTCTTAGAAAACTAATAACCAAAAGTTTTTCGAATACAGATGTGGGTCCACAACGACCAGCTCATCTCCAACCTTTCAAGAGGAGACAACCAGTTGCGCCCGCACCAGCCCCAGCAGGCCAATCAGTAGAGATTTTGACTGATTTGGAGCATCATCTAGAGCGCTTGACTCTAGATATACCAGAGACCAGCATAGATGACATCCCTCTCAGGCTACAAAGATATGTGATTGGAGTCCCAGGACCTTTCAGGAAGTTCCTATGCAAGGTGGCTCGGGCAGTTGTTTCTTATCGAGATCATCATCAGTGATGGGATGATCGTGTAGACTCATTTTTTGACTTTTGTATTATCATTTTTGCCGATCATAAGGTGTTTCCAACCTATGATCGAAGACGATGTATATTTTTTGAACACACTCCTATGATATATATATCACTATTTTGACGGCTATCTGTGTACATATGTGAATGTTGTTTGTTTTACTGCTTTTAATTATTGCAAATGTCTATTTATCATACTAGAAGCAATTGAATTTGCTAATGTATTTAAATGTCTTGGAATATGCTGATATTCAATGTAATCAAACTCACGTTCCAAGAGACGAACTCTCAAAAATAACCGTAATAACACCGGATTTCTAATGGTATAAACCCTGTTAAGCTGTAATACAACAAGTTCGGAATCCAATCTTACAATCAAACTCCGAATTCCAAATGATATGGACTCAGATAATAACTCAATCACTGCACTATACTCGGCAATGTTATTTGTTGTTTGACCAAGGCTTACCCCATGCATGGATACTAACTCGTCAGAGGGTGAATAGATAACCCAAGCTGCGGAAGAAATGTTCCATGTACTACGACAAGCACCATCGGCAAAACCAATGTAGGTTTGAAGAGACGTCGACATCTGCAATATCAAGAGTAAAACTCAGATAAGCAGTCATAGTGACAAAAACACACTTCTAAACTAGGCACACTTTTCTAATCTAAAACACACCAGCAGTAAAGAAATCTAAACTAACAAAAAATCTCCACACTTCATTTAAGCGTAATATCGCTTTAGATAAAGCCCATTTCTGGGTTTATCCAAAGGGACACCGTCAAAATCTATTAACTCATAGGCCCCTTTTGCTAACTTTCGTTTCACAATGTAAGGACCATGCCACATAGGCACGAATTTTCCAGCTCCTAGCTTGTCGTTAGCTTGATAATAAAGTAAAACTAGGTCTCCTTCTGAAAAATTTCGAGGGGTCACATTTCTATCATACTGAGCTTTTATCCTTTTAACATGAGCCTCGTTTGCTATTGCAGCACTTCGTCGATTCTCATCTAATTGAGCCAAGTACAAAAAACGTTTCTCCTCTTCAGAAGTAGCTGGAAGTAATTCTACGGCTAATTTTAGTGACGGTATTTCGCATTCAATCGGCAACACAGCTTCCAAACCGTAAACCAGTTGAAAAGGAGTGAAACCCGTTGATGTTTTAACTGAGGTTCGATATGCCCAAAGCGCTGAAAATAACATGGAATGCCAATTCGTCTTGTGAATACCAATGATTTGTTTAATCATGGTGACTAAAAATTTGTTAATGGCTTCAACCAGACCATTTTCTTGTGGATAGTACGGAGTGGAACTATCGTGGCGTAGGCCAAGTTGTTCTGTCAGTTCAGTCATCATGATATTCCGAAAATGACTTCCATGATCCGTAATAATAGCTTGAGGAACACCGAACCTAGCAATTATGTGATTAAATACGAATGTTGCAGCAGTCTTGCCGTCAGCTGAATATGTAGGCATCGCCTCGACCCATTTCGTAAAATAATCTACTGCGAGAATAATATAGGCATGCCCCCCGGCCGAGTGAGGGTTACATGTGATAAAATCGATACCCCATTTTGCGAAAGGACCAACAACAATTATAGGGTGAAGAGGAGCGGGTGGCGCGCGCATTTTTCGATCAAAAATTTGACAGTTGTGGCATTTCCGAACCGCATAAATGCAATCTTTGAACAACGTTGGCCAGAAATAACCTGCACGCAATATCTTTTGGGCGGTGGCATACCCAGACATATGACCACCACATGCTCCAGAATGGCAATAATTTAACACCTTTTCAGCTTCTTCATGAGTTAGACAACGTCGGAAAACAGAATCCGCTCCACGTCGATAAAGTGTATCACCAATGATATTATACTGTTGGGATTGGAAGCGTATTTTCCGTCGCTGAGTTCGTGAAATGTCAGGCCGAAAATATTGGGTTTGGAGATACACAATAATATCCCCATACCATGGATCAAGTGTACTGATAAGAAACAAAGATTCGTCCACAATGGACTCTTCTGCCACTGTTTCAGTATCAGTAGAGGGGAAATCACACATCAGTTCCGCAAAAACCAAAGACTTCTTTGCCTTGGATTTCTCAAATTCCAAGTCAAATTCCTGCAGGATAACTATCCATTTGGAATATTTTCCCCCTAGCAATTGTCTGGTCAAAATATACATCATAGGGTTGCAATTAGAAATTACCGTGGTTTTACGTAACAAGATGTAATGTCTAAAACGTTGGACAACTTGAACAGCTTCCAAGGCCAATTTCTCCACATGTGTGTATTTGATTTCAGTCGGATGCAGATTTCGACTAAGATAATAAATCACATGTTCATTGTGAGATTCATCTTCCTGAACTAGTACCATCCCAATGGTGGAATGAGAAGCAGCGAGATACAAAATGTAATCTTGGTTGTAGTTGGGAGGATGCAATAATAGGTGCATGGGTCAACGCGTGTTTAAGTGCATCAAAAGATCGATCACCGATCTCGTCCCAAAATAACGGAATGTCCTGTTTCAACAACCGGGTAAAACCCTTTGTAAGCTCGGCATAGTTAGGAATAAATCTACGTAAAAAGTTTGCTTTCCCCTGCAAACTTTGGAGTTGGCGCAAAGTCGAAGGAGGAGGCAATTTAATAATAGCTTCGACCTTCGATGGATTGACACGAATGCCTGATTTCGAAACAACAAACCCCAGTAATCGACCCGATTCTACGCAGAAAACACATTTATGCGGATTCAGCCTTATCCGATAATGCCTACATCTCATAAATATTGCGCGTAAATGAATGGGATGATCGGCCCTACTTAATGAATGAGCAGGTAAATCATCGACAGACAAAAACTCACGAATTTGCTCATCTGTATGAACAATTTCAGGAAATGTCGTTGTAGCTGAACTAGATATAGAAAGCGATTCCTCTTGGATCCCATTCATTGGATCAACTTCGGTTGAAGAGGGGTCGGAAAAAGACTGTACAGCCTGGTACGCAATTTCAAATGGACTCAAGGGCATCAGGCCATCAAATGAATCTATCTCGGATTCGGAAGGTACGATCCAAGGATCATCAAACATAACTGTGTCTCATGAAATCATATGAATACTTGCAGTAGAAGACGATACGTTAGGAGGAGGAAAGGAAAAAGTTCCTAGAAAACCAGAATCTTTAACCAAACCTACTCCGACATCCTTATAAGGGATAGCCGTTTTACCAACATGCTGGATTGTTTCTGTAGAGGCTGGGTCGGACGAAAAATAAGTTAACTGATCTATTGTCATGATCTTTCCTTGATATGGAAATTTTATGAGTCGAAAGACCGAAGAGACAACAACAGTCATAGCATAGGACCAACAACGACCCAGAAGAAGGTTGTAATCTAGAGGGGCATCAACCACTTCCACATCTAGATTAACGATTTTTCCTTCAACCCCTATGGGTAAATCCATCAAAATACCATAAGGTTGAAAACCTCGACCATCAAAAGCTTTTAGAATCGTCGGAGATTGGTTAATTGTAGGAGAACCAAGAGATTTCCAACACTGAATCGACATAATACACGTTGAATCTCCCTCATCAATCACAGTCCGAAAAATAGGTCTGTTTTTGACTAACACTGGAATCTGGAAAGCCATTTGGTGAGGAAGACGAGGTGTACTATTTTCTAAATCGAAGATTATAAGGTTAGAATTCTGAACATCAACAGCTCCTATGGCAGACAATAATAATTTACGCTGTGCTGGACACGATTGCAGCACTTCCAAAGCCGACATTGCTGAAGGAGAAACAGCTAAATCTTCAACAATTTTGTAATTCTGAGCAGCTCTCGCATGTGGATTGAAAGATTATTTACGAAGAACACCTTTAGTAGGCGGTTTGATTATCAAGTCTGGATTTTGTTTCTCGATCTGTAGCCGACCGGAAACAGGAGGAGTTGTATTTGATGCATTCGCATTAGAAGACTTCTCCTTCTTTGCCATCAACGGGATTCTTAGAACCATAATCTTGCGATCGCGTCGCAATCCTTACATGAGACATCATCATAATAGGCTCTTCTAAAGTAGTCGAGGAAGAACCAATCATCTTACTATCTTGAACTGGAAAAGGATCCTTCAAGACAACAGGTTGTTGCGATCCTTTAACGAGTTTCGTAACTTCCTCTCGATATGGACATTCTTTTGTGAAATGATCTTGTTCACAAATGAAGAAAGGATAGCGATGTTTACGTTTCTCATCATTGGATTCTTCTTTATCTGTTTTTTCTTTCGAATTCTTTTTGCTTTTGTTCCTCCCCTTCTTTTTACCACCGGATTTTGATTTTGCCGTAGATGTTTCAACGACATGAATGTCGGCGGAAACTTCGGGAGAGGATTCTCCTTTCGGGGAATCAGGTAAAGTTATAATTGGAGAAGAATTCTTTGAGGATTTCTTCTTACTTTTAGAACTAACTGTACCAATCATACCGTCAACAGCATGAGACCCTGAAGGAGCAGCAGCTATTTGACCTTGTTTGGGTAGATCGGGAATTTTCTCATGTAGAGTACTTGACTGCGTATAGACGAGGTCTAGGTACTGAGCTTGAGCAATTACTTGCTCTTCAGTAACAACACCAACCTTAGCTACATCTTCAGTGATCTTGGGCAATAATGATTTCACAAACCATTCTGCCAAAATTTGATCCGGAATATAAACCTTCACCAAACGTCGTCTACGTCGCCACTCATGAATATGATCAGAAATGAACGTGGACGTAGACTGTTTTAGCGAAGTTAATAATTCTGTGCCATTGTCGTATCTGACAGGCAACTGGAAATGAGTTAAGAAAGATGTTGCTAACTGACTGAAATGATGAAACGAGCCTCGTGGCAACTCAATGTACCATTTGGCTGCAAGACCTATGAGGGTTCTTTGGAAAACACGTAAGTGAATCGAATCATCAATAATCGAATTAGATGCACAACAAAGGTGATAAGTCATAACATGATTTGATGGATCCTCTCCTGACTTACCTTCAAATTTCGGTATATCACTAGGCAACTTATGAGGCATTGACGACCAGTTTTGATAATAGAAAATAGGATCATTTGTAAGGCGCGTCAAATCAGGTAAGTCCAAAGTTGCGATGAACGGTAATTGACGGTTAGGGTCACGAAAGCCTTGAGAAGCCAAAGCAGATCCAGGAGGCGGATACCCAGGATAACTAGGAATCGGATTAGCGTTAGGTATTGTGTAACCTCCTGGATAACCAGGATGAATCGGACCATACTGAGGTTGTTGATAAGTATAACCAGGGTACGGTTGATAGCTTGGATTCTGTACATAGGGACCGAATTGCGGTTGTCCTTGGTACGGTTGATAAGTAAATTGAGGTTGACTTATATGCATTGTACTTATCTTAAGTTTGTCCTAACGAACATCGCGTGTAGTACCGAGCGAAGGTCCGTGAGTACGGAGACTTGAGGAATGCTAACGAGGATGCGAGGAATGTCAGAACTCGGGGCCCTGGACTGCTCCAGAAACGAGGTGTAGCGAGTTGAACGAGACATTCAGTGATTCCCGGCCAAAGTTTGGGCGGGTACGAGGTGTACTGAAGCCCGACTGTTGGTAGACAAGTGGGGAGTTTGAATAGGCTGAAATTTAAGAGCAATTCTTTGAAGTTGAACAGAAAACAAAAATGGTGACAGTTGATAAAATTGATGCTTGCACATTAGGCTGCAAAGGCTGTTGATATTGGGACGGATCCCACACCATCATTCCGGGGTACTGTCCCGTAGAAGGTTGAACGTAAGGACCAAAACCTGGTTGAACGTAGGGTTGATAATAAGGTAAAGTTACGGTTCCTTGAATAGATGGTTGACCAGAAGGCTGCTGGTATCCTTGTATTGGGTACTGCCCTTGAGGTTGATAACCTTGAGGCATGTACTGAAGCTGGGGTTGTTGAGGACCCTGAGGAGCATATTGAGTTTGGGGTTGACCTTGAGGAATGTACTGTCCTTGAGGTTGGTAACCCTGAGGTATGTACTGTCCTTGGGGTTGCCCCCCAAAATAATATTGATCCACAGTTTGTCCTGGGAAAAAGTTACCTTGAGGTTGAGCCCCGGGTGGTAACTGACTACCTTGAGGTTGCCCCCCAGGCGGTAATTGACTACCCTGAGGTGGCCCCCCAGGCGGTAACTGAGTTCCCTGAGGTTGACCCCCAGAAGGAAACTGACTGCCTTGAGCTTGAGGATTAGGAATATTACCAGACATCATATAAACTTGCTCTGCATTCGACGTTTCAATTTTAAGTCCACCAAGACCAGATGATAACACATTTTCGATAGGTTGAGGAGTTGCTCCTGAGAAAGTACCAGACAAAGACTGATATCTCGCAGGAACAGAAGGACCACCATGTAAAAAAGATTCAGGCGTTTGCGAAAACATGGATGACTCTCCAGCCATAATAGATGACGGATAATAACCTCTGGGTGTAGGATGAAATGGAACTCGAGGTGGATAAAAAGCAAGACCCGGATTCTCTAAAAAGTCTGTTAAAGAGAGATACCAAGGATTAGTTCGAATAGGGTTGTAGAAAATAGATTCACGCTCCCTAAGATTTAACGATTGAGGGGAGTTGGGAAGAGATATGTATTCGTCTGGATTAGTAAGTTCTTCAATAGAAATAAGTCCAGAGGGAAGATTTTCTGTAATGATATTTCTTACCCTAGGTGAACCTGGATCGCTAGAAGTTGGTGTAACAAATCCTGAGGATGTTTCTAACACAGAAGATTCAGTTTCAGGTTCAGAGATTTCAGGCTCGTCAGATAATTCACCAAAAGGAGAAATATTTTCAGTAACTTCAGAAACTGAAATCGGTTCTTGAATGTATTCTGTTGTAGTTATTTGATGATCAGGATGTATAACTATAACTGAGCTTTCAACTTCTGTTGACCTAAGTCTACGGCTACTGTGTGGTACCAGAGCTCGAAGCCCTTCAAGTTGACCTGGTGAATATTC
Organism: Pinus albicaulis; assembly: GCA_034641835.2. NCBI lineage: Eukaryota > Viridiplantae > Streptophyta > Pinopsida > Pinales > Pinaceae > Pinus > Pinus albicaulis. The sequence continues at coordinate 20,567,218 of CM076575.1, forward strand.
AAGAAGTTTCCCTTGTATTCTCCGGGATTGTCTCGGAAATTCCGCCACGATTAAAAATTATCTAATCACACGCAAACAAAGAAAAATTTCAATGAAAACACCTAAAGTCTCTAAGAAAAAAACAATTGAATCATTCGCTTAAAAATCTAAGAGTTCAAACCACACACAAACAGGTAACTTTCCGTACTAAAATCACTAGTTGGTGATGAAATCCAACTTAGTAGAATTTTAACACGAAAAGGGCGGTTGGAACAGTTACCCCGACAACCTGCTTAATAAAACAGATTGGCACAAGTTTCTTCACAAAACCATCTCGAGTGAAGAGAACCCCCCAAAGAGTCCAAGTGAGTCTAGTCGACGTCTGTTGCAGGTAGAGTGGGATCTTCCCTCCACCGTCACCTCAGGAAAGAATCCTAAAGATTATGGCCTCTAAAGTTACCAATTGAAACAAATATACCTAGGGGAACAGTCTACGATCCGACACACACGCAAGGGCAGAGTAACAAAGCTCAATCCCCTTGAAGGCTCCTTGAAATAATCCAAGGTTTACCGACAAGTGACCCTAGGCTCCTCGACAATGGTCTATCCGAGGTTTACCGTTTTTAATACGTGTATATCTTCTATCGTTCCCAATGAGGAAGGATTGATTACCCCACTGGTTCAGATATGATCTCGTGCTTAACTCCTTTAAGAGGAGCTTCCCAGAGCATACATGCAACAACTGGAATTCTTCCTACCGCAAGATTTGTCTGCTTGTTTGTTTTAGCTATCTTGGAGAGTTAATTACTCCCTACTCCAAGATACTAGCCTAAGCTATGTTGGTGATAAGAGCCCTAGAAATAAAAATATTACTAGATGAATTTTATTTAAGCATTACTTTTAGGAGCTGTTTTCTTAATTCAATGGGTGCGGAAATGAAACTTTGGATAATGTGAAGACTCGACTTCCAAAAAACACTAAAATGCACCTATGATGATATTCAATTCTTTTTTCTTTCAATGAACTTTCTATCTAAAGAAAGAGTTAGAGAATGCAATCCTTTAAATTCCTTCTTTAAACATGAAAAATAATTGAAAGAAACTATTGTCTTTTCAATAAACTATCAAAGCTCACAAGAAAAATCCTTTTCTTTTCCAAACTAGAAGCTACAAAACAATTTTCCTTCGAAAGAAAGCTACCAAAATTAAAACTACTCAAAACTACAAAATCTAATCTTGAGAACTATGATCTAAATTGAGTAAAAGCTTTTTAGATTTTTTTTTTATGAATGTTTTCCTTATTTGTTCAGCAAACTAAGAATCTATTCGTTCAGATAACAAACAGATCAAAAACACTCAAAATATGTTTTTACAAAAAATGAAATTCAAAACTTTGAACCAAGTTTTTTTCGAAGATTTGCAAAGAAACAAAAGGCTTAATTTCTCAATATAGGATGTTTTCACAATTAGGTCGGATTCAAAAGACAAAAAGAGATCAATGTAATCTGAGATACTGCAAATTGTCAAAAGTTCGAATCACTACAAAGACCAAGCAGGAAAAACAATCCAATCGGCAAAATCTTCTAGAAAATCATCAAAACATTAACACTGTTGGAGTTCATTCACAATAAATTTTTGATAGACACAATAACCAGTCTGGGCAGAAACCAAAGATCTAAAAATAAACTAGAAAAAGAAACCTAGAGATTTTCTAAAATTTTTACAGGGTCCGCAGGTAACCAGTGTTGACAGGTGCGGTCTCGCATTGTATTCTCTAGAGAAAGTGCGAACCTGCCCGCACTGTCAAAGTATAGCAAAGTGCGGTCCTAGGAAAAATTATAGAAAAACATAAAATATTCCTAAATTTTCAAAAACAGGAAAAATCTAAAGTACCCAGACAGATGTGTATCAATCAAAAACCAGGGAAAAATGTTTCCTCAAATCAAAAATAAAAGAGAACCAAAAACAACAAGTTCTTTCCCCAGTGGAGTCGCCATTTTGTTGTGTATATTAATTCGTCTTGCGGACAAGACCGATCTCTCTAGTACTAAAGGTAACTAGCAACAAACAACCAATTATACTAATCTCTCTCTAAGCATATAAGATTCATAAAAACACTATATAGGTGTAAGGCCTACCTTATGTCCAACGCTTGCTTGATTTTGTTGGAGTCCTTCCCGTGCACTGAAAGAACGTTCCTCGTGAATCTGCAGTCACAAACAAGCAAAAGATTAAGCAGCACCTGTATAGACATTATTACAAACCATACTTATCATAATGATCAAGGAATTTATGAAATAAACCATGAATAGACAGTTTAATGAGAGAAATGAGTATATTTTTATTAACTTCAAATATAGAAAACCTTTACAACCTGTGCCTTGATGTTGTGCAGGTCCTCCCGGGGTCCGAAGCAGGAATCTCTTCTAATTTGACAAGCATTGCACTCTTTGAACCAAGACAAATAGAGATGAGTGATTTAACCTCATAGAAAGTCTTAGTTAACTAAGTCTGAATCTCAACAGCATTTAACTTCAAATATCTTAAGCTTGAACTCCCTTTGAGGCTACCCAAGGCCTCTTTTTATAGTGGAAAAGAAGAGGTTTCTTGTTCCAAATATGAAGGGATAGAATCCTCCTTCAAAGGGATTAGCTCCTTACATCAAGGGGTTAGCTCCATCAAGTGAGGGATGCATGAACCTTCTCAAAGTGTATCCATTCCCGAAAATTCCCATCTAGAATCTTCTAGAATTCATCTGAAATTCACTTTTTATCTTTACTTTCTCGCCTTTTTATGTTTTAAAGAGGTCCGCACCCATAACACAAGGAACGTGCGGTATGGTTCCGCAGGCAGGCTGAAATTTAGGTGCGGAACCGTAGGGAATGCATAGAGAAAGTGCGATACCAATGTTTAGGGGATTTTAGGGACTTTTCTCTGATTTTGAAAGCTTGACATGAGGAGCTAATATGTTAGACTTGCAAAAGGAGGAAGTATGAGTAATAATGAGCTCATACTCATAGTAAAATGTCAGGATGACAGATTTTAGTGTAACAAATTGCCCCCTAAAGTGCAAAGTCTGGAATAGATGAAGCTGTAGTCTGTCATATATGAAGAGTGCAATACTTTATCATTTCAAAGATCATCCTGTGGACACCCCAGTCGGAACCTGTAAAAACATTCAATGCAAAATATATACATGTATATGTCATCACTGAGGTAGGCATTCCCATACTCAGATAAAAACTAACTATAAACTAAATGAAATCGTTCTGATACAGGAATGATTTTGAATACATCATAGTATAGATCACAGTATGGACGCAGCCATCTGTTTATAAATAGTCTACT